>BTPG01000004.1:91251565-91277406 GCA_036245525.1 Semisulcospira habei
TTTTTTTTTTTTTTTTTTTTTTTTTTTTTAACGTCCTTCTAAATTCTCTCTATACAGGATGACGTCTTTTCTTTATGTCGTGTTCTTTTCTGTTCTTCGTTTGTTTCCATGTCACCTGAGGAAGGATCTTTGATCTGAAACGTCGTTTTATTTCATCAAAAACATTACCGATGACATGACAAATGGGAGTGTCTACTACGTGCTCAAATTCTAGCCTACGAACCCGTTGTGTGCACACACAACCCGGGAGGCACTCGGGGAACCCTCCAGAGGGGCCAAGAGTTGTCTCCCGGACCTGCCTATCCGGTTCCGAGTCACCTGACTCGCCAGTCAGCTACGTAGGCTCACGACCTTCGGACGTGTTCTAGCCTCGCGCTCCCTTCGACCGGTCGGTCTTGGTGCTCGAGTTCGCCGTGACTTTGGCTTCGCCTGTTGCTTCGCTTCTGCTTCGCTTCTTGCTTCGCTGCAGCTTCGCTTGCGCTTCTTCGCTTGGCGTCCTCCTTGGTTGGCTTCGCTTGGCGGACCTGCTGGTTCCCGCCATTTCGCCGGTGGCGACATGGACGTCTCTTCTCCCGCTACCGCTTCGGCAGAGAGGTAGGATAGTTAGTTGGGCCCGGAGCCGGTCCCCGGGCGGGGTACCGGCCGGTGCCGTTGGACTCTACCTTGTTCGTGTTGTGTGGGTTTCGTTGAGCGGGGACTCTTAGCTCGGCGGGGCCCTGGTGCCCTCGCCTTTCCCCTTTTTGGGTGAAATTACTGGCTTCCCCTGGTAGCCTTCGGGGAGCATTGTTTAAACCAGCTGCGGCGCGTGGCTCATGTTGCATCTCCGGCCTGGCTGGGGTATGCTTGTTTCGAGAGCGCACTCTTAGCTTAGAGCGCTACAGCATTATTGCCTGGGGGCACGGCCTTTCGTCCCTATTGTCGTTTGGCCCGCCGTGTGATGGCCTTAGTCGCCTGCGCGGCGTTAAACCCAAATACCTAAACTAAACTAAACCTATTGTTGTTTGGCGCACATTCCTCTCCAGCCTGGCTGGGGTAGGCTTTGTTCTAAAGACGCAAGCTTAGCTTCGGGCGCTATAACAGTATAGCCTGGGGGCACAGCCCGTTTGTCCATATCGTTCGGTACGGTTCCCCTTGGTAGGACGAGCCCTGTTGGTCTCGACCACGTACCGGCACGTTGTTTGTTTGGTGTGTTGCAGTGCCCTCCTGATGACCTGCACGCAGTGTGGAGGTTTCCAGTGGCCCTCGGATTCGCACAAGGTCTGCCTGCCGTGTGTCGGCTGTACATCTGAGCGTTCTTGTGACGTTTGCGCCGTCTGGCCGGAGCTCCGCTGGGCCCAACTTTGGAGCTTCTACCGACGTGAACGCCCGACACCTGTGCCTGTTGCAAGACCTGCGGAAGTGCCGGCTGTCATCTCAGACACACCGACCGCTCTTGCCCCCGATGGCCCCAGTCTGGAAAGATCTCCACAGCGGACACAGCAAGGTAGTGTGCGGAGTCGGGAGTTCGAGGCGCGGATTCCCAGGAGGGAACGCGCTTGGACCAAGCCTTACGACAGGCAGAGAACCCATCTCGAGACAGAGGTCAGTTCGGAGAGACGTGCCTCACGCCGTCCATGGTCAACCGGTCCCCACTCGTCTCCTAGGAAGGCCTTGGATCCCCCTCGGCCGCTGCGAGCCCGCCTCGCCACAGAGTCCGGCTCGCGGAGACATTCGCGCACACTCACCACACCACTACCTGTGTCCAGTTCCTCCTTGCGATCGAAGTCGGACCACCACTCTCGCGCTCCTTTGTGTGAGCGTCGTGAAGTTCGGGATTCTTCTCGTCATCTGGACCATGGACCTTCGCGCTCTACCTCTTCGCGGCGTTCGTCCCACGTTCCCCGCCGTCTGCCTCGTCCCGCCCGTTCCCCTTCCCCTCGCCCAGCCTCCTTCCTTCCTCCTCGTTCCCGAGGATCACGGTCTCCAGCTCGTAGTCGCTCGTCTGGTCGCCGCCGCCGTTCCCGCTCCTCTAGTGCGTCGCGTCGCCGTCGCGGACGTCGCTCTCCCCTGCGTGCTTCGGCGCCTTATGGCTCCCCTCGTCCTCGTCGAGCTGCTCGCTCTCGGAGTCACGGTCGCCGTCCCTCTTCGACGGCTCTCGGCGGCGTGGACGACGATTCGTTGAGTCTTCTCCCTGATGATTCCATCTCAGTTCTCCTCGGAGGTCTCAGCCGCTCTCCTTCGCCGCTCTCTCCTTCGGATGCGTCGACAGCCCACGGGTTACCGGCCTCCTCCCGCACAGAGGTTCTTCTGGCCCTCGACGAGGTCGCTCGCCTCATCTCCGCCACGCTTTCGGCAGCGGACTGCCCTCCATCCCCCCCCCTGAAGAGGAAGCCTTCTGCCTTCGTCGACGCGGGTAGACAGGTAAAGAAGTTCAAGACTCTCCCTCAGCCCCCCTCCTTTCGTGAGCTTCGGGATGTGTTCTCGGCCCACCTGTTGTCTGACTCAAGAGACAGTAATTTCTTCTCGGACCACAGATGGCCTCCGGACCTCGATATGTACTTCCGCCAGCAGTGGTACGCCGGCCATTCCCAGGCCTTCCTCTGCCCTCTCCCTCCGGTGGATCCAGCCGCCGTGGTTCAGGCGGGTGGGGCCTCTGCACTCAGACGCGCGCTCCCCGCGGGTTTGGACAAGACGGCTTCGCTTGTCAGGAATTCCTTGGCCTGCGCCGGCTTCATGGAGCTCCTTACGCAAGCCTTCCTCCGGCGCGTGGAAGATTCGTGGCACCCGTCCCTGACCCCTCTTCTTGGCGACCTCCTCGTCCTCGCTGAAGCGGCCAGCCGCGCCGCGTATCACTCTTCGGTCAACGCTATGGCTGCAGCCGCCAATTGTGATTTACTCCGCCGCGACGCTGTCCTGCAGGCCTGCCGGGGAATGCCTGCCGACCTGAAGACCCAGCTGCGTCGGGCCCCCCTCGGGGGACCCCTTCTCTTTGGTGACACCTGGCAAGCCGTCAAGGATTCCAATGCGGACAGGTGGCCTCCCAAGTCTGTTCCTCGGCGCTTTCAGGCAGCCCGCAAGGCCGTGGGTCGCCCCCTGCGGATCTCCAGACCCGTCGCCCCGACGTCAACAACCCAGCTGCAGTCCCTGCGTCGCCGTCGCCCCGCCTTCGGTCGCCCCGGCCAAGCTAACGCCCCCGCCCCCGCTTGGCCCCGTCCCGCCCGTCGCCCTGGGCGCGGGCGGGCTCAGTGACTCCTCCCCTCCTCCGCCTCCGCCGGCCGTCTCGGGTCCTCCAGTCGGCGGCAGGCTCTCGCCCTCTTCAGCGACGAGTGGCGATTACTGATTCCAGAAGACCCGTGGATTTTAGACACTGTTTCCGGCGGCCTACGGATCTCCTTTCGTTCCCCTCCTCCTCTGCGTACGACTCCGCTGTGGACCGAGATCCCCGCAGACCCGCTCAAGGAGTGCGCCCTACGGGGGGAGGTCGACTCTCTCTTGAGGAAGGATGCCACAGAGGTTGTGCGCCGCGCAGACTCGCTGGGATTTTACAGCAGACTTTTCGTCGTCCCCAAGCCTGGCGGCAAGTGGCGCCCAGTGATCGACCTCTCAGCCCTAAATCGCTTCATCGTGGCTCCTTCCTTCCACATGGAGACGGCCCGAGCCCTGCGTACCGCGGTGCGACCCATGGATTACGCCGTCAGCCTGGATCTCTCCGACGCTTACCTACACGTACCCATAAATCCGGCCGCCCAGAGGTATCTGCGCTTCGCGTTCGATGGAACCGTTTACCAGTTTCGAGCCCTACCCTTCGGCCTCAACCTCAGCCCCTGGGTCTTCACCCGCTTGATGGATGCAGTTATGGCCAAGGCACGGCAGTCGTCTCTCAGCCCTATGTCCAACTACCTCGACGATCTCTTCCTGAGGAACCACGTCGAGTCCGTCTTGGAAGAGGACAGGGATACACTGATGCGTCTGCTGTCGCGACTGGGGTTCCTCCTCAACGTCGGGAAGTCAGATCTCACGCCCTCGCGCCGCTTCATTCATCTCGGAATGGATTTTGCCACCGATCTCAACGTTGTTCGCCTCCCGGATCCCCGGATTCGGAAGTTGGCCACCTTCGCCAACCAGCTAGCTCAGCAGGAAGCAGCTCCCGCCCGAGTTTGGCTTCAACTCCTCGGACTGATCAACGCAGCGGCGGACCTTCTCCCCCTGGGTCGCCTCTACGCCCGCCCCCTTCAGCTGCACCTCCTGCTTCTCTGGAGACCCTCTTCTGGCGACCTTACCCACCTGGTCCCGGTTTTCCCCCTGGTTCGCCCTCACCTTCTACGCTGGACCGACACGGCTTGGTTGGCTTCGGGAGTCCCTTTGTCCTCCCCTCCCCCGCACCTCTCCCTGTGTGTCGACGCGAGCCTCTCGGGGTGGGGAGCCCACCTGCTTCCTCAATTCTCCTCGGCTTCCGGCCTCTGGCCCCCGGAGTTTGCGGACAAGCACAGCAATTGGTTAGAGCTGCAGGCAGTCTGGCAAGCCCTCTTCGTTTGGGAGAACCAGCTCAGGAACCAGCGGCTTCTCGTCCTCTCCGACAACTCGACGGTGGTGGCCTACATCCAGAGACAGGGGGGCACCCGATCTCCCGACCTCTGTATGCTCCTCTTCCGTTTGATGCGCTGGGCCGAGGAACGCGACATTACACTCCTCGCACGACACATTCCTGGCCACTTGAATGTGTTGGCGGACTCGCTCTCTCGCCGCGGCCAGTTGCTCCACACAGAATGGACGTTGCGCCCGGATATCTTCCAGATGATCTGCGCCCGTTGGGAGACTCCCTTAATCGACCTCTTTGCTACGAGGTGGACCCGCCAGCTTCCCCTCTTCGTCTCCCCGATTCCAGACCCGCTGGCCTGGGCAGTCGATGCCCTCTCGATTCCTTGGGACGGCCTCATCGCTTACGCGTACCCCCCAACAGTCCTCATTCCCAAGGTCCTCCACAAACTTCGAGGGAGCAACGCAGTCCTGCTTCTGGTCGCCCCGCTGGCTTGGGCCCGGTCCTGGACCACCGACCTACTCAACCTCGCCACCTCTCCTCCCCTGCGCCTTCCCACGCCCCGTTCCATGCTCAAGCAGCCCAGGCAGGCTCTCTTCCACCCTTGTCCCGAACGCCTGTCTCTTCACGCCTGGAGGTTGTGCAGCGCGCCCTCACCGCTCGAGGCTTCTCTGGTGCAGCAGTGGAGGCAATCGCTGCAGCCCGCAAGCCTTCCACCCGGCGTGTTTACGAAGGGAAGTGGCGCGTCTTGTGTGCCTGGTGCGACGCCCGTCGCCTCCTACCCACCGGACTGACTAACCCACAGCTAGCGGACTTTCTCCTATGGCTCTTCGAGGTCCAAGGTTTGGCGCCCATCACCATCAGGGGATACTTATCCATGGTCGCCGACACGTACCGTCATCTCGGCCTTCCAGACCCGGCGCCTGTAAGGACCTCTCCGACCTCATGTCCAGCTTCAGCCTCCAACGTCCGACTCAGCGTTCTCTCGTTCCTCGCTGGGACCTACCTTGGGTCCTGACGTGGCTGAATTCTTCCCAGTTCGAGCCACTCGCTCTAGCCCCTCTGGCAAATGTGACACGCAAGACCTGCTTCCTTCTAGCCTTGGCCACCGCGTCCAGAGTTAGCGAGCTACACGCTCTTTCTACCCGCCCAGACTGCCTCCAGTTCAGGGCAGATCGCTCCGTGCAGCTCTTAACGGACCCCAGCTTTATTGCCAAAACAAGGTCGCCCCTAACTGCTCCACAGATCATCACCTTGCGGCCCCTGGGAGGGCCTGCCTGCTCTCCGGAGACTCGGCGACAGGATCCCGTGCGTGCCCTACGCATCTACCTGCGCCGTACCAAAGTTACCCGTAGAGGGCGCTCCCGCCTCTTCCTGCCCATACGCCAGGGCAAGACTGATATCACAGCCCAGACGATCTCCTCCTGGCTGCGCTGGGTAATACGATCGGCATACATGGATCTCTCCCCACGCGTAGCGCAGAGACTGAAGATCCGCGCACACGAAGTACGCGCCATGGCCACGAGCGTCGCATTCGATCGGAACTGCGCTGTCAAGGACATCGTGGCCGCGGTGGGCTGGCGAGCAGAATCTACCTTCGCTCGTTTCTACCTTCGGGATCTGGCGGGACAGCGAGACAACCTCGCCTTGTTGGGGGACCTCACGGTGGCACAGCACTCCCTCCCGGCGCTGCAGGCGCCGTAGGTACGCACCTAGCTCGTTACCTGGGAATTAGCAATGGGAGGACGGTCTTGGTCTCCGGTAGTACCGGGGCGGCACCCTCCTCCTATTCGTGATTCTCCCATTTGTCATGTCATCGGTAATGTTTTTGATGAAATAAATGCATTTTTCTTTAAAAGGTATTTTTTCGAAAAATACTTACCGATGACATGACACGGAGGACCCTCCCACCTGCCCCGCTTGCCGCTGGTGAGCCTAGTATCTGACTGGCGAGTCAGGTGACTCGGAACCGGATAGGCAGGTCCGGGAGACAACTCTTGGCCCCTCTGGAGGGTTCCCCGAGTGCCTCCCGGGTTGTGTGTGCACACAACGGGTTCGTAGGCTAGAATTTGAGCACGTAGTAGACACTCCCATTTGTCATGTCATCGGTAAGTATTTTTCGAAAAAATACCTTTTAAAGAAAAATGCATATTTGTTTCTATTTTAAAGGGTTTTCTGCCACTATCTTCTGTTTTTCTTACACCTCACATTCCTTAGTTATCCATCTCAGTAAATAATCACATAGGAAAAAACACTGGTTCAGTACCTAAACGAATCCCAAACCAACATAACTGAACCAAACCCATCAACGCTACACAACCGAATTAACTCTTACTAACGCATACTATCTGTAACACCGTCGCCATCAATAATACATATAAAAACATACCTGAATTCTAGGTTTCAGAGTCTTGGAATCGGCTAGTGTATCTGACATACATCCGTCCACAATGACAGCCTAGCCCGTACCGACTATTTAGACCTCTGATAGACTGAGCTCTCACTAAAATCGCGTGCAAAACGTTTTCCTACGATTTCACGTGGGCTTTGTGCCCATACGGAATATCTGTCACAAGGTAAACCACTGACAAAACCGTACCATACAAAAACCTCTGTGTGAACCCTATGCATGAGCATAGAGTTTCATCACACTGAGCAATATTGTCAGTAGTAAAGGGTTAACCCATTCAGCCCTGACGCACTACAGCAGGAGGTGGGTCGACCATGATAATTCAATGGTAGTGCTAGATTAGCGGCCCCAAGCTAATCTGGCACTACCCTTGAATTGTCATGGTCGATCCATCTCTTGCAACAGTGCATAGTCATTTGATGATGCCTCCAAAATTTGGGAAAAGCGTGCGTTGGGCTGAGTGAGTTAACTCATTCTACCCCAGACACACCACAGCAAGATGAGGATCGACCATAATAGTTCAAGGGTGATGCCAGAATAGCTTGGCGCCTATGGGCTGGCATCACCCTTGAACTATCATGGTCGATCTGTGTCCTGCACTGCAATGCAGTTTTCAGAGGACAATGGCAAAATTTGGGGATTTTGGTCTTGGGGTACAAGGAGTTAAACCATTCATACTTGACACACTACTACAGGTACATCAACCGTGATAGTTCACTCATTCCGCTTTGGTATCAGTTTCAGCCCACTTAATCAAATTTCAAATACAAACGATTTTGAATTTCCAAAAACTACAGTAGCTCGCTTGAGCTTGCCCTTAGCACCACGTGAATGTTCTGTGTTTATGTACAGTGTGTGAGTGAATGCGCGTGATTCACGTGAGCGTGCTTGTTGGGTTCAGTTCGCGGCGGCGCTTTGAGCCGATTTTCAATTGGGATAAAGCGCCTATTTAATGCGCTTATTATTATTATTATTATTCAAGGTGCCGCACAGCAGTAGCTGCGCAAGTGTCATAACTATAGTGTTGCTGCCGGCAACATTATACGACACTTTAATTCGCAGCTGTTGATGTGGGGCGCCGTGAATGAGTTGAAAGGTTGAACATGATGACTAGACTTGGCACCTCTGGATGCCATGCTTTTGTGCCAACATTTTTGGACAATCATTTTTAACCCATTAACCCCACAGCAGCATTATAAATTTTGGAGCTGTCACCACAAGACTATGTACCAGCTGCAGGAGATGGATTGACCATGATAATTCAAGGGTAGTGCCAGATGAGATTGGTGCCTTCAGGTGCCAAGCTCATCTGGCACTACTCTTGAATTATCATGGTCGATCCATCTCCTAAGGTAGGGCGTTTGGGTTCAATGGGTTAATCTGTCTCCTGAACTGTTATGTTGTCCTCGAGGTCCAAGGACCACCAAACGATCATGATCGATCCATACCTGGTTGGAGCGTGTCTGAGCAGTGCCTGTCAAACTGCAGAGAAATACAACTCTGGAAGGAAATTTTAAATTATGCAGTATTGGTTTCTTTTTGACAGTCATGTGATCTGCTCCTGGGTGGGTTTTGATAGGTAAAATATGCTGTTACAACAGGTTGTCAGTGCTGTCTTGCCCCGGCTAAGACTGTTCTTCTCTTCTTTTCACGATCTGTGCGAGTGGGCACGTGTAACAGAGCTCTTGTATTCTGCCCCAGTGGATTTCTCCTACATGCAAAGGGAAAGGAGGGCAGAAAAATTGTTCGTTTTACGAATTGAAACTTCATAGGTTAACTCATTCAGCCCGACGCACGTATTTCACAAATTTTTGGAGGTGTCATCTAACAACTCTGCACCTGTTGCAGGAGATGGATCAACCTTGATAATTCAAGGGCAGTGACAGATTAGCTTGGCGCCGACAGGTGCCAAGCTAATCTGGCACTGCCCTTGGAATTATCAGGGTCGACCCATCTCCTGCTGTAGTGCGTCAGGGCTGAATGGGTTAAGTTAGTCGTTTTGTCCAGCATTATTGTAAAACATACTAAGAATATAGCATTGTGAACTATCAACCCTTGCTTGCCTGGAGCGGGTCCCCTTAACCCTTGTAGTCCGGGCATACTACAGCAGAGAAAGGATTGTTGAAGATAACTCAAGGGTGGTGCCAGATTAGCTTGGCGCCTGATGGCATCAAACTAATCTGGCACTACCACTGAATTATCATGGTTGATCCATCTCCTGCAACTGGTACACAATCCTTAGGTGACACCTCCAAAATTTAGGGAAATGTGGCCTTAAGAGTGTCCTTGTTTGTCCAGGCATCCAGTGTGTTTGTGGACTACAGGGGCACGATTCTTCTCGCTGACTACGCCATTGACAAAAGGTATGTAATGGTCCCTCCGCTTGATCTTTTTCCGATGGAACTGACCAGCAAGTGACTTTTACTCCACTTGTGTATGCCGCCACTGGTACTGTTAATGCGGTTAATTTAATTAAAGGGGGGGGGGGGGGAGGCACATATTTATAATGTGCACATACTATTTCTTTCAGTGTTTCCATCACCCACTCATAACACCATTGGCCTCGAAAAGTTCTCATGTTTTATTTGAGTGATTTACAAAATACATGTACTTGCTGCTGTTATATTATTTTCTTACTGGCTTTGACATTTCGCTGTAAGATTTACAGTCCCATACTTTAAGCCTGTCCCGACTAACGCACATGGAGGTTGACTGTATCATTGATAGTGTGTGTAGGTATCATTTTGTTTGAGGTGGCATTTGTGGCCTCACCTTTAAGTTTGGTGCCCCTGTGCATGTGGCCACCAGTACTATTTACAGAACTGATGGCTGCATATGCAGGCTAGTTCACTTATTATCAATGTGAACTGGGCAGCTTATTGTTTGAAGTGATCAGTGGTGGCATCATCCATGATGTATTTGTGCATTTGGCCACTGGTACTGTTTACAAAGGTGCTGTTTACAGAACTAGTGGCTGAGTATGCATATTAGTTCTGTTATTGTTATCAGGCGTGGCCTTATCTCTAAGTTTTGGTGCCCCTGTGCATGAGGCGAACAATATTTTTCACAGAACTGATGGGAGCATGTGCAGTGTGATTAACTGTACACATGAGATTTTTAGGCGGGCAGCTAAAATACAGGCAGTCAATACAAGCCACTTTCTTAACCTCAAATCTCTATATATAGGTTTTACAGCCCACTAATGCCCATCAGTATACAATTGTGCATGTCTTTTGTGGGTGTTCTGCGGTTTTGCTTATCAATGTGAACTGGGCAGCCTATTGTTTGAAGTGATCAGTGGTGGCATCATCCATAATGTATGTGTGCATTTGGCCACTGGTACTGTTTACAAAGGTGCTGTTTACAGAACTAGTGGCTGAGTATGCATATTAGTTCTGTTATTGTTATCAGGTGTGGCCTTATCTCTAAGTTTTGGTGTCCCTGTGCATGAGGCGAACAATATTTTTTGTGTGTATGTGTAGTGGGATTGAAAGAGGGGTGGTATGGCACCTATTACTGTGTATGTGTATGTACAAAACCTACATTACAAAAAAAAAAACATAAATAAATAATTGAAATAAATAGTTATTTGGGTTTAACGCCACGCAGGAGACTACGGCCATCTCACGATGGTTAAATGAATAAGATAAAGTAAGTCAAAGATACCTGGGACATATGAATGCTAAGTAAAGGATAGATTATGAACATGCACAGATGTACATTCTTTTGGTGGGTGTTCTGCGGTTTTGTGTGTGTAACTGGAGTGGGGTTGGGAGCGAGCGGTATGGCACCTATTACCATGTACGTGTATAAGACATAAGACATTTATTCACCAAGTAAAACGTTACAAGGTTTTTTGTGTGGCATGGCGACAGTAAAATACATCCTCACTTGTAGGGCATTCATCATGTCATACACTCAGTTGGCGATCATCCTGTATAGAGCACTAAATGATAGATAATAATAATAATAATAATAATAATGTACATTTATATAGCGCTTAACCTCCAAATTAATGGAGCTCACAATATTAAACACAAATCAGTCATATTATGTCACAAATCATGGAATCACGTTGTTCCATGGATGGTGCTGTACTGAGGACAGCTTCTGGGAAGAAACTTCATCTGAATCGAGAGGTTCTGGCTTTCAAAGCACGGGACGGCCGGTCAGAGGGCAAAAGCTCGAAAAGATGATTGGCTGGGTGTGACAGATCTGACAGAATAGTACTTGTGGCCACATGCACAGAGGCACCATGGTGTATGTTCTTAGCCTGTATGCTGATGTGTATGTACAAAACCTACATTACAAACAAAATAAATAAATAAATAAATAATTTAAATAAATCAGATAAAGTAAGTCTAAGGTACCTGGGACATATGCATGCTAGGTAAAGGATAGATTATGAACATACACAGATGTGCATGTCTTTTGGTAGGTGTTTTGCAGTTTTGTGTGTGTATTTGGGTAGGGGTTGGGAGCGGGCGGTATGCCACCTATTACCATCTAAAATTCTATATATGTGTATATTTTCTTCTTGTACGCTGATGTGTATGTAGAAAACCTGTATTACAAACAAACAAAAGTAAATAAATAATTTAAATAAATAGTTGTTTGGGTTTAATGCCGAGCAGGCGACTAATGTCATCTCATGGCGGTTAAATAAATAAGATTAACCCATATCATACTGAGGCCAAGCTACATTATAGTACTTACAGATAAGGATATAGACCAATGGCTTTAGTTCAAGGGTAGTGCCAAAATAGCTTGGCACCTAGAGGTGCCAAGCTATCCTGGCACTACCCTTGAACTATTTTAGTCAAATTTATTTCACCCACTGGTGTATTCCGAATGATAAGGGTTAAGTAAGTCAAGATACCTGAGCCATATGAATGCTAAGTAAAGGATAGATTATGAACATGCACAGATGTACTTGTCTTTTGGTGGGTGTTCTGTGGTTGTGGAGTGGGGTTGGGAGTGGGCAGTATTACTATGTATGTGTATGAGAACATCAGCATATGTACAAAACCTACTTTACAAACAAATAAAAAAATTTAAAAAAATTTTAATAAATAAAATAAGGTAAATCAAAGATACCTGGGGCAAATGAATACCAAGTAAAGGATATATTAAGAACATGCACAGACTTGCATGTCTTTTAATGGGCGTTCTGTGGTTTTGTATGTGGGGTGGGGAGCGGGTGTTATGCACCTATTACCATATATGTGTACATGTATGTTCTCATCTTGTATGCTGATGTGTATGTGCAAACATACATCACAAACAAACAAATAAGTAAATAAATAAATTAAATTAAATAATAAATTAATAAATAAAATAAGTTGGAGATACCTGGGACCTATGAATATGCATGCTAATTAAAGGATAGATTATGAACATGCACAGATGTATGCATATTGAAAAATAATTTCCTCCCCTTGGTGGCCACCACCATACCACTAGTGATCATGTGCGTCAAGGAATTCCTTCCATCCATAATTATTAAAAGGATAAATAATAAATAAATATGTAAGTGAATACATAAATGAATCAATAATAAATAAATAAATAAAACATGTAATATGATGGAGAGGGCTACTATCTGTATTGTGTCTCATGCAGTCCCGATAAAGCTTGATCATAAGAGTTCTTGTGAGTACTGAGTGCAGATTGATGGAATGGGTTGCAAAAACTAAAATTTTTGTATTTAGCAGAACATGGTGATTTAGATGGAAACGGTTCAGAGATGGATTTCACTCTGCCTGGCTTGTGATTAAGACCAGTCGGATAAGAGTGTGCTTGACCAGTTAAAAATCCCATCTCCACTAATAACAAAAGAGCAGACCTACACTTAGAGCCATTAGGCTGGAAAACAGACGAACAACATGCATGTTGTATCCGGACATAAAGTCTGCAGAATGTTGAAGATGGTCGGCAGACACAATATGCACGAAGGGAGTTTACTTTTGATAAGCTTTCCTCCCACAAATGAGACCGAGTTCTATGGGAAAGGCTGTTTTCAAGACCATGAAAATTAACGTATTTGACGTTGATAAGATGTACTTCAAAGTTCAAATCCAAAATAATCTCTGTTTCACTTCAGGAGCAAAGTAAAGTTGATTAACCGTGCGCGTCTGATTGACTTCTTTAGAAGGCATCTCGCTGACCGCCATTTTGAAACTAGCGACGTGAGTATGCTTACGGCATTAAAAAATATTACTTTAAAAATTATTTTATCGTAAATATGTATGCATGTTTACTTGCTCATGATTTTAATTTACTCACTGGAATAAACGTGTAACTTGTGTGCTCGAAATTTTCAATGTTATGCACAAAAAAAGTCTTGCACCTTATCGGGGCCGTGTACGAGGACTGGTTCCCTCACATCGAAACATAGCTTTCGAAAAACACTTGTACGAAAATGTCTCCATCCTAAGGACAAATATTGTTGCTATCCATAAACCATATGGCATTAGTACTTTTGTTTTGTACCTGCAAACCATTGTTACTCTTTTGAAGAACTGCTTATCTCTGCAGAAATTGCGTAAGCTGCTGGACAATAGTTCGACATTTTCCTGTTTTCCAAATGCCAGCATTTGGAATCTAAAATCATATATCGATTATATTCACTTCGAGTTTTCACTTTCGCTTGGTTAAAAGCTATGTATTAATCATATTGTGATTTGTGATTTATTATATTTAGAAAATGTTCTTTAGAAATGTAATTGATTACTCATTTATTTTTTTTAAAGAATATTTTTACTTTTCTTTTTCCAGTGAAAATATTACTTACTTACTTACTTACGCCTGTCACCCCTACCCGGGTATAGGCCGTCGACGAGAGACCTCCAGCAACTCCTGTCCTGTGCTTCTCCTTCGATTCTACTCCAGGTGGTTCCCAGTCTCTTGATGTCTGCTTGGAGGTCTCGACGCCAGGAGTTTCTCGGCCTACCTCTTTTCCTCTTTCCCTGGGGGTTCCATGACAATGCCTGCCTAGTGATACTGGAAGCTGGCTTTCTCAGACTGTGACCGATCCATCCCCATCTTCTTCGCCCAATTTCATTCTCTGCTGTTATCTGCTCTGTTCTCTCCCAGAGTCTGACGTTGCTGATCTTCTCTGGCCAGTGGATTTTCAAAATTCTTCTAAGGCAACTGTTCATGAAGGTCTGTACTCTGTTGACTGTGGTTTTTGTCAATCTCCAAGTCTCTGCTCCATATAAGAGAACTGCTTTTACATTGGAGTTGAAAATCCGGACTTTGGTGTGTTGTGACAGCTCTCTGGAGCTCCACACTTTTTTCAACTGGAGAAAGGCTGCTCTGGCTTTACCGATTCGTGCTCTGACATCTGCATCAGTGCCGCCTTTTTTGTCTATGATGCTCCCGAGATAGGTGAAGGACTCCACCTCCTCCAACGGGGTGCCAGCAAGCAAGACTGGTTCTTCCCTGGTTGCGTTCAGCCTCATTGTCTTTGTTTTCTGTTTGTGAATGGTGAGGCCCACTTGGGACGAGATGTCAGCAAGCCTCGTGGTCTTGTCCTGCATTTGTTGATGAGTGTGGGACAGTAATGCCAAGTCGTCTGCAAAATCGAGGTCGTCAAGCTGTGTCCACAGTGTCCACTGTATTCCACTTCGTCTGTGCTCTGTGGTCATCTTCATGACCCAGTCTATGGCCAGTAGGAAGAGGAACGGAGACAGCAGACACCCCTGCCTGACACCAGTTCTGACCTGGAGCTCCCTGGTGAACTGCCCTTCGTGGATCACGCGACATGTCATGCCATCGTAGCTGCTCTTGATCAGGCGGACGAGCTTTGTGGGTACACCGTAGTGTCGTAGGAGTTTCCACAGAGTCTCTCGGTCCACACTGTCAAATGCTTTCTCATAATCCACAAAGTTGACGTACAGCGGGGAGCTCCACTCCAGAGACTGTTCCACGATGATGCGGAGAGTGGCGATCTGGTCTGTACATGATCGGTTCTTCCTGAATCCTGCTTGCTGGTCTCTCAGCTGGGGGTCAACGGAGCTCTTCATTCTCTCCAGGATGATCCTGTTGAAGACCTTACCTGGTACTGACAGCAAGGTGATTCCTCTGTAGTTGGAACACTTGCTGAGGTCGCCTTTCTTAGGAAGCTTGATTAGGTACCCCTCCTTCCAGTCAGCCGGCATCACCTCCTCTTCCCAGATCTTTCCAAACAGTGGGTACAGCATCTCCACTGTTGTCTCTAGGTCTGCTTTCAGAGACTCCGCTGGGATGCCATCTGGGCCTGCTGCTTTGCCGTTCTTCAAGAATGCCACTGCTCTTCTGATCTCTTCCCGGCTGGGTCTGTCACAGCTGATGGGTAGGTCGGTCTCTGCCGGCTGGATGTCTGGGGGGTCAGGTGGGCTTGGTCTGTTCAGTAACTCTTCAAAATACTCGGCCCATCTGTCGTGTTGGTCTGCTCTGTCTGCAATAGGCTTGCCTTCTTTGTCTTTTACTGGTCTTTCTGTATGGCCATACTTGCCTGACAATCTTCTGGTAATGTCGTAGAGCTGTTTCATGTTGCCGCTGCCTGCTGCCTTTTCTGCCTCTGCTGCCAGGCTGTCTGTGTAGGCCCTCTTGTCTGCCCTGATACTACTCTTCACCTCGCGGTTGGCTTCCGAGTATTCCCCCTGTGCCCTTACTTTGGCTGCTCTTGTACGACTGTTGTTGACAGCTGCTTTCTTCTGCTTCCTCACTTCTATCTTCTTCAAGGTCTGTGCCGACAGCCAGTCCTTGTGATGGTGTTTCCTGAACCCTACAGTGTCTTTGCAGGTTGAGTTCAGCGCCTCTCTAACTGCCTTCCACTGCTGCTCTGTGGTGACCGCCTCCTCTTCATTTACTAGCTCCTGTAGCGCTTGAAACCGGTTGGACAGCACCAGTTTGAACTCTTCTCTAACTCCAGTTTCTCTCAGGAGGCCTACATTATAGCGCTGTCTTCTTGTTGTCTCTGTGCGGCTTTTCTTTAGCTTGAGCTTCATTCTTAAGGTAAGCAGATGGTGGTCGGAGGCGACATCTGCTCCCCTCCTCACTCGAACATCTTGAAGGGATCTTCTAAATTTCTTGCTAATGCAGATATGGTCTATTTGGTTCTCTGTTGTATGGTCAGGTGAGACCCAAGTTGCTTTGTGTATTCTTCTGTGTGGGAAGATGCTGCCTCCAATGACAAGTCGGTTTAGAGCACAAAAGTCTACAAACCTCTCCCCGTTCTCACTCATCTCCGAATCTAGTCCCTGTCTCCCCATCACCTCTTCGTATCCGGTGTTGTCCTCCCCTATTTTGGCATTAAAATCGCCCATGACGATGGTGATGTCTCGCTCCGCACATTTGTCCAAGGCACTCTGGAGTCGGTCGTAGAACTCTTGTTTCTCTTCCTCGTCACTGTCATTAGTGGGCGCATAACACTGGATGACATTCAGCTTGAGCTTTTTCTTGGTTCTAAAGGCTGCTGTGATAATTCTTGGCCCAAGAGGTTCCCAGCCCATCAGCGCGCTCTGTGCCACTGGCGACAGCATGAATGCTACACCTTCTGTATGGGGGGCATTCTCCTCTTCATGACCTGAATACAGAATCATCTCCCCACTTAACAGCCTTTTCTGGCCAGACTGTGTCCATCTGGCTTCACTGATACCTAGCAGGGAAAGGTTGTACTTTTGCATTTCCGCTGCTATCTGGGCGGCCTTGCCGCTCTGGTACATGGTCTTGACGTTCCATGTGCCCATGGTTGTATCCCTGAATAGAGAGAGGCGGCTCGGTCCTGTGGCTTCCGAAGACTTCCGGCTTTCACCACAGGACGTCATAAGTCTTCTGGTAGAAGAACCTTCCTCCTCCAGGAATGGAATTACTGTTAGTCTTTTCGTCGGCGTTTTTGTAGCTATTTCCTTTTTTGCAGGGTGGGGAAGCTACCCCCATGCCCAACCCCCTTACTAGGAGGACCAGGGGTTTTCTGTCGGGGTCACCTTCCCTTAGACCATGTTGGTTCACGGCACCTTATTTCATTCGGTGCACCCCTCTCACGAGGGACCCCCTATCCACCACCCAGGGGACGCGCCTCAACGCCGTATGGTCCCAGCGCGAGGAGTGAAAATATTAATTAATCAATTTTTTTTATTTTGTTATGTTAATTGTATCTGTAATCCTTCAATATGTTTGGATATTTTCAGATAGTCGTCTGTATATTACAAATTGTTATGCTAAGTTATCTCCCTCGAAGGCGCCATTAATCAAAGGGTTGTTTCCCTTTGATCTTTTTACCCCACCCGGTTGTGCCTTGGGAGACTTGGGTGGGGTTAACTACCTTTTAGTTCCCAGGGTCATTTGTTTCTGTCTACCCTTGGTCCATTCATCTTTATTTTCCTTTTTTAAACTCTCCCTACTGTCTGCACTGTCTGTAGCTCTTGACATTGGATGTGTGTTGCTAAATGGTCTTAGGTTTATTTAGCGTTTTAGACTGGCTGGCGACATACATTCAATATTCTGTTTGTTTTTTGTTTTGTTTTGTTTTTTTCACAAGCATTACAGGCACGTCCTGAGAAAGTCTTGTTGCTGTTGGGACGTTAAGCAATGTACAACCAACCAACCCTTTGACCTTTACTGGCACACCTTGACCTATTCAAGGTGTATGTGTACACAGAATATAATGTTCACAACGATTTTCACACAATCCATTGGTGCAGAGGTGCATAATGTACACAGCCCAAAAGGAAAGATGTCTGCAAAAACATTCTGAAACTACCATAGGCTTTGATATGTATAGGCTTTGTATGTGATATATAAAGGCTTTGTATGTGACAACTGAAGTCACGTGATGATTTATCCAGGATTGTATTCTTGGACACAAGTCTACACATTTCCTTTGGTATGTGTACATTCTACATGATGGATAGGGTGTAGACACTAGAGCTGCATACCATACCGGTATGTTACCGGTATTTTTAGGTCAGACCGGCATTTTTATCAGTATACTAGCAACTGCAAATATCACTGCTTCACACGGCCACTGTTGTATACCTAAACTATTTTTTCACGTTTGGGTAATTTTGTAAAATATTGTAAACTCTGGATATAACAAATCACCAGGGGACCCAGTTTTTCTCATTATTACATCCGATTTGTGTTATAAGCGAAGTAATTTATCTCATTCTACCCCAGACACACCACAGCAAGATAAGGATCGACCATGATAGTTCAAGGGTGATGCCAGAATAGCTTGGCACCTATGGGCACCAAGCTATTCTGGCATCACCCTTGAACTATCGTGGTCGATCTGTGTTCTGCACTGCATTGCAGTCTTCGGAGGACAACGGCAGCATTTGGGGATTTCGGTGTTGGGGTAGAATGAGTTATGTTGTGGAACTGCTGAAAAAGTCTTGCTATATCTGACTATTGTTGTATCCGACTTTGTTAGAAGTGGAGTACCAGGTAGACTGTATTTCAATGCATGCATTTTAAGAATTAACAGGACAGCACGTAAGCTAGGCAATGTAATTCTTTCTCCTTTAATATATAAAAGTTTTTTTTCTCTCTCTCTGTCTCACACATGCACACACACACACACACACACACACACACACACACACACACACACACACACACACACACACACACACGAGTATGACAGCTGAAGAGTGGTGCATGATTTGCCTGGCACCAAGCCAGTCAGATGCCAACCTTGAACTAAGAGGTTGATCTATTCACCGTGATTTGTGCGTAATAGAAGATTTGGAAACGTGGTGTTCTAAGTTGAACAAAAGCACACTTTAGAAAACAGCTCACACTGGTTACCTTTGGCCCTCGACCCACTACTTTATTTTCTCTACTTTTTGTTTTGATTCATTTCTAATACTAGCTCTGTACCGATATACCAGTATACCGTACCAGTGCAATGCCACATTGGTTTTTTTCCCCCCTGTAATAACGTGCAAGTCTAGTAAAAACCCTGTGTACATATGCCCTGCGTACATGACATACACACAGGCTAGGGCAAGGCATATCAACTCAGCGTTTCTGGGACAAAGTTTGTGCATGATATCAGGGAGGGGTCTACGCTGTGGACTCCATGGCCTTGAAGTCAATGCAGGATCCACTCGGATAGCAGCTGCAGACACACGCAGCTTTCCCTCGACGCCCAGCCCCCTCTCTCCCCCCTTCCCCCCCCTTCCCCCCACTTCCCCCCCCCCCCCCGGCTGTCCTCTGATTTGCGGAAGCGGATATTCTTCAGTCTCCCCGCTGCGGGCGACGTAGAGGCCGCTGGTTCCTCCCCCTGCCCGGACCCCGACAGACGAAGAGGAGGCGCTCAGTCTTCACCCAGAGGATTCGGTGTCAGCGTTGGGCATAGGCGACGTTACCCCAGCTTCGCCCAGCGACCTTCCATCATCCCCAGCCTCCTCGGTCAGCGTGGCTCCGGCGGGGCATGTTCGCCGCTCTTTGGACGAGGCGTCTCGGCTCATCGCGCCCTTCCTTCCCCCGGAGTGCTGCCCTCCATCACCGCCCCTGAAGAGGAAGGCTTCAGCGATGGTCGACGCCCCACGGCAGCCTAAGTGTTTGAAGTCTCTTCTTCATCCTCCGGGCTTCAGAGACCTAGTGGAGGCTTTCTCGATGCGCCTGCGACAGGACGGCTTTGGGGATCAGGGCTTCTTCTCGGACTCCCGATGGCTGGCAGGGATGGTTATCAGCTTCCGCCAAGACCAGTATACAGGTCACTCCCAGGCATTTTCCAGTCCCCTTCTGGCCGGTGCCAAGGAGGCGTTGTTACAGACAGCGACACTCCACGGCCATTGGACGCAGGTATCACGGGGATTGGACAGGACAGCGTCTTTCGCCCACAACTCACTGGTGTGCGCAGGGTTCCTCGAGATGGCGATGCAGTCCATAGTCAAGTTCTTGGAGAACACCTGGGACCTCTCCACCTCGGCACCCCTGCGCGGTGTGCACGCGGTACTAGTGGCGGCGCATAGGGCGGCGTACCACTCCTTGGCTAACTCCATGGCGGCGGCCGTCACGGCGACCTCCTGTGTAAGGACTAGCTGCTCGGATGTGGCCCCGCACTCCCAGCTTCGGTGAAGACGCAGCTGCAGAGAGCTGCTGTTCGGACCGACGTGGCAGACGGTGAAGGAATCGGCAAAGGAGCTCTGGCCAGCCACAGCAGGATCCGGCAGCGCATGGTGCCAGCTGTTCCAGGAGGACCCTTGGATTCTATCGACCGTCACGTAGGGTCTGAGGATTGCCTTCCAGTCACCCCCTCCATTGCGACGCTCCCCCCTTGGGACTCGGGTACCGGGGAATCGGGACAAGGTAGCAGCGCTGCACGGCGAGGTGATGTCCTTTCTCCAGAAGGAGGCCACGGAGGTGGTCGGCCGGCACGACTCCCCAGCCTGCTACAGTCGGCTCTTCCTCGTTCCCAAGCCGTGAGGCAAGTGGCAGCCGATAATAGACCTTTCGGCACTAAACAAGTACATTTCGGCCCCTAGCTTCAGGATGGAGACAGCCAGGGCTCTGTGGGCAGCGGTGCAGCCCCAGGATTGCACCGTGAGCCTTAACCTAGCGGACGCATATCTATGCGTATTTGTCCACCCGTCGTTGCAGCGGTATCTGCGCTAAACCTTCCGCGGGGTGGTGTATCAGTTTCGGGCCCTGCCGTGCGGAATCAAACTCAGCCCGTGGGTCTTCACCAGGATCATAGATGGAGTCGTTTCCAGGTTCCGACAGATGGCCCCCAGCCCAACCTCCAACTACCTGGACGATCTGCTCCTCCGGAACCAGAAGGTGCAAGCGTTGGAGGAGGACAGAGATGGCCTGCTGACTCTGCTCCGCCGACTCGGGTTCCTCGTCAACGGAGGCAAGTCCGATCTCACTCCATTGCGCAGGTTTATCCCCCTACGCATGGAGTTCTGGACCAATATCAACCGAGTACGACTCCCGAGAAGCGGATACAGAAGAGATAGCGGAGGTAGCGCTGCAAGTCTTTCGCGCCCAGGCTCTCCTGGCCAGGCTCTGACTCCAACTGTCAGGCCTCCTAGCACGGCGGCGGATCTCTTACCCCTCGGCAGGCTCTACACTTGACCGATACCGATACAGCTGCATCTGCTCCTGCACGGGCGCCCCTTCTCTGGGGTACCCCTCGTCTCTCTCTCTCTCCCCCCCCCCCCCTGCCCCCCCGCCTCAGCTCTCCCTCTGCATGGACGCGAGCCTCTCCGGTTGGGGGGCGCATCTGCTGCCAGAGTTCGTCACAACCATGGGTGGTTGGACATGGGAACACGCAGGCAGACACATTAACTGGCTGGAGATGAAAGCCGTGTGGCTTGTGCTCGTCGAGTGGGAGGAACGCATCGCACTCCAGGAGATCCTCATGCTCTCTGACAACTCGACAGTGGTGGCCTACATACGCGCGCGCCTCCCCTCTGCATCCTCGTGTACCAGGTCCTCCGGTGGTGCAGAAATCGGGGGCTTCATGCTACGGGTGCGGCACATCCTGGGCCATCTCAACGTCTCTCTTTCCGCTGAAGCCAGCTGCTTCACACAGAGTGGTCACTGCACCCAGACATCTTTCAGCTGCTCTGTGTGCGCAGGGAGACACCGATGATCGACCTCTTTGTCACGAGGTGGAACAATAGCTGCCACTCTTTGTCTCCCCCATCCCGGATCCGCAAGCTGGGCTGTAGACGCGCTCTCCTTCCCGGGGGACGGACTTCTGGCATACGCGTTCCCTCCAACAGTGCTGGTGCCGTAGGTGCTTCAGAAGCTCAGGGGCAGCAACACAATCCTGATCCTTGTGGCCCCTTCAGCTGAGCCAAGAGCTGGACCACAGACCTCCTGAGCCTCACCACGGACATTCCGCTGAAGCTCCCCACTCCGCAGACAATGCTCAAGCAGCCCCAGCAGCAGCTGTTTCACCCGTGCCCGGAATGACTGCTGCTCCACGCTTGGAGATTATCAGGGAAGCCCTCGCAGCTAGAGGCTTCTTGGGTGCAGCAGTGGAAGCTAGCGCAGCGGCTCGGAGGGCCTCTACCCGTAATGTCTATGAGGGGAAGTGGCGAGTACTCCAGGCCTGGTGCGCAGAGGAGCGACTCGCCCCCACGGACCTGACTCACCCCCAGCTGGCCGAGTTCTTCTGGTGGTTATTCGCCAAGCAGAACCTGGCCCCCATTACCATTTGAGGATACCGGGCAATGGTGGCAGACACTTATCGACACCTGGGCTGACCGGACCCTGGTGCCTGCAAAGACCTCTCGGATCTTATGGCGCGCTTCGATCTGCAGCGACCGGCGTCCCACTCGCTGATTCCGTGCTGGGACCTGTCCTGGGTACTCATCTGGCTCAACTCAGACCGGTTCGAGCCCATGCAAATGGCGCGACTTGGAGACCTAGCCAGGAAGACCTGCTTCCTGCTCGCCCTCGCCACAGCTTCTTGGGTCAGCGAGATACGCTCCTTCTCAGTATGACCCTCCGGTCTCCAACTCAGGGCTGACGGCTCGGTGCAGCTCCTCACTGACCCTACGTTCTGGCCAAGTATCGCCTCCCAGTGTCCACGCCTCAAGTTTTGGCCATCCGTCCGCTCAGGGCGACGGACCAGACCAGGAAGTCCGTTACAGGACCCCATCAGGGTGCTTAAAGTGTCCCTGCGCAGAACGAAGCCACTAAGACAAGGGCACTCACGCCTATTCCTGCCCTTGACTCCGGGCAGACGAGGCATCTCAGCGCAGACGATCTCTTCCTGGCTCCACTGGGTGATCCGGGCGGCGTACAAGAGCTCGCCCCCAAACAGGCCAGGACAATGCGCATCCGGGCACTCGAAGTCAGAGCAGTGGCTGCAAGCGTCGCCTTAACCGCAACTGCGCAGTGAGGGACATTGTGGCGGTCGTGGGTTGGCGGGCCGAGTCTCCTTTGCCCGCTTCTACCTGCGAGACCTATCTGGCCAGCGCGACAACCTGGCCCTACTGGGGAACATCTGGGTAACGCCTAGCTAAAATTATCGGGAGTGGGCGCGTTGGGGGGGGGGGGTGGGGGGGTGGGCCTCAATAGTTACGTGCGGAGGCGCTCGAGCATGGGACAGGTGTACTGAGAAATGCGGCACCCTCCTCCTATTCACCATTCCTCCTAGTAGTAATGCCATCGGTAAAGATTTTGAGAAAATAAATGGATTTTTCTCTAAAATGTATTTTTTCGAAAAATACTTACCGATGGCATTACTCGGAGGTCCCTCCCGCCTTCCCCGCTTGCCACAGTGGAGCTAAGGCTCAGAGACTGGCGGGAAAGGGTGAGCGCTCCACCGGATAGGGAGACCTGGGAGGCTACTCGGGGTATCTTGGTAAGGACCCCCTAGAGTCGCCTCCCCGGTTGTGATGTACACAACGAGTTTTTGGGCTAAAATTGGTATGCTAAGCGAACCATTCCTAGTAGTAATGCCATCGGTAAGTATTTTTCGAAAAAATACATTTTAGAAAAAAAATCAATTTTTCTGCTAGATTCATAGTTTCACATGAGCCATTTTAGTCACAGGGACTCACAAAAATCTGTGTCTCTTGTCGACCAAAATCGGCAAAAGATGTTTCTGAAACTGAGAGTGGTTTGTGGCTGTTCATGCACGATGCTCATGTTTTTTATGTGCAGCCAAAATACAGCTATCAATTTAACCCTTATCATTCAGAATACACCAGTGTGTGAAATAAGTTTGACTAAAATAGTTCAAGGGTAGTGCCAGAATAGCTTGGCGCCTCTAGGCACCAAGTTATTCTGGCACTACCCTTGAACTAAAGCCATTGGTCTATATCCTTATCTGTAAGTACTATAATGTAGCTTGCATATGACAGAGAGAGAACAATAGAGTCCCGATAGACAATGAATTCAATAGAGCCGCATCAGTCATTAATTTACATCATTTTTTAATATCATATTTTTTGGCCCCAATTTTACCCCCGTTAATTCTGAATCAACCCTTTGATTTTTAAAAACTGACAAGCATGACTGATGCGGCTCTATTGATCTGATTATCTATCGGGACTCTATTGTTCTCTCTCTATAACTATTGTCTCTGTCAACACCTAATCATTTACCTGATCAAGTGATGCCAAGTGAAACTTAATACTTATTAACAAGTTGCAACTAACTTTTAGGAACCTGCAGAGGTAACCTTTAAGTGTGTTGCCATAAGAACTTATTAATTACTTACCCTAAGTTCTTACAAGTACTTACCCTAAGTTCTTACAAGTACTTACCCTAAGTTCTTACAACAACTTGACTCAAGTCCCAAGACACTGAGACAGATTTATCAAGATACAAGGACAATAAAAAAACTTTTTTTTCTCAGTAATACTCAGGTGGTGGTGCTGATGGGGTTAAATAATCAGGCACAAGTGGTGTAAATGACATGTCATCTCTCTGCGAAGCATATGACAAAAATATTGATTGATTACCAAATCTGATTTTTATTTGTTTAAAAGATTGTGTAGTTTTTCTGTGGTTTCCTGTACCCCTATCCTTTTTCCCTCTGCTAAAAAACTGGCCTTCAGTTCTTCAACATTGACGGGAGATTGACTACGCATCTTATTCTGTATTTCAGATTTTTGTTTCTTGTAGTTATTTAAATCATCCTGGACTCGCTTAAATTCTTCGTCATCAATAAAATTATCGTTCAATGCCTTACTGATAATAAGTTTCATACTGCTCAGCTTTGCACCAGCCAGCGTACTCAATGCTTCATGTTTCTGTAATTTTGTGTGAAACCTCTTGTTCAAGGCCTCCAAACCAAAACAAGCCAGGCATGTATCAACGCTAACAGCCTCAACTGCTATTCCAGCCAAACTCCCAATTCCTGTGGCGAACAGAACAATACCCCCTACAGAACATGAAGCTGAAACTGCACCAATAGCCATAGAAGTGTTTTGAACAGAATTGAAAACGGTCTTATACCGTCTTTTGCACCGTGAGTATTTCGCCTCCTCACTCTCCAAATATTTCAAAGCTTCTGTAATATTATTTAATCTGAATGCATCTGCCTGTAATGTTTTATCTGAAGCAATTGGCATATGTGTATCAGGCGCAAGCGTTGTTTTAGTCGTCACATTTGTTTCAGTCGGATCAAGCGTTGGTAGTTGCGGATAGAAGTTTACCATTTTTTTTATTGACAAATATTTTTTTTTATTTAATCAGCAATTACATTTTGCAACTCTTCAAAAGTATATAATTTGCTGGCATAATAAAATGCAACAAGATCAATGTGTTCAAGGTTTATGTAAGTTAGACGAACAAAAGTTGTTTTGTCAACCACCACCTTGACAGCTGGAATACTGCTCGAAACATTAATAACATCATTATTTTTTGTAATAGCAATAAAGACCTTTGATGATTCTGTTACTGTTTCATCCCATGTAAGTTTAATTCCTTGTGCAATTTGAGCCTCTTTAGCAGTAGCAACAGATTTCATGATAATTTCAAATACTATTGTCACTTCTCTAGCCATGACTAAGCTTGCTGGCATAAACACAACAGAAGTATCTGATCTACCCTTTCTAGTTGTAAGAAGATATCTCCGTTTCTCATAATTTTCAACTTTCAGTTTTTCTCTGCTATTGTTGTCTGGGGCAAAGCTTGGAACAAGACTTACAATAAGCGGCCCCGAGTTAACAACCTTCCTAAACACTAAGGCACCTTCGTCATCAGTGTATACATAAGGACTAATAAATTCCAACTTTATGTCCCAGTCAATTGTGGGTGGTGGAACAGGTACAGGTGAAACCACCCACTTATTTCCCACATGTATTAAGTTGTAGGGCGAATTATTTACAGGTGGAGTAGGTACAGTAACATCACGTAGCTGACCAAGTTTAGGAATCTGTTTTTCGCCATCTTTCATGTCAACAATTACTTTCCTCTTGTACATGCCATAGGAATCAAGTTCAAAACCAT
>BTPG01000004.1:91283100-91321305 GCA_036245525.1 Semisulcospira habei
AGGTCGTGTGATAAACTGTCACTATCCACAGGTAGAAAGTGACTCACTGCTTTTGTGTATAGGCATACAAGAGATCGACTCAAATCACGTGTCATTAGTGAAGCGATGTGGTTCTCATATTTTGAATGAAGCTTGATTAGTTCGTCAGGCGTAAGAGATTCAATATCCTCTGTCATGTATTGTCTACCCAGATAAGCCTTTGATTTGCCTGAGACAATCACAGACAAAAGCCGCTGTTTTTTTGAGTCTAAGTCTTTGTTCTCTACAGCATTGATATCATTCAATAGAAAGATTTCATCAGGGTTCATTTATAATGTAATTAAAAAATTAAAACAAAAAACAAAAATTGTTATCAAGCAAAATCATGTTTTCTAGGAAGTACATTAATAGTAACTTTATACGTTTGTACCAATCAGCTATGTTGTCAGTAACGTTTTACATTTACACTGTGTTACTGCTTCTATGTAAGCTAAATGGATTTAGATTCAAACCACAGACACACTCACTCAGGTATAAAACTCTATGTATTTCCTAGTCAATGACATAAGGGGCATAAACACTTGAAAGATTTAACCACTGTACAGAGTTGTCTCCCATAGACTATATGTTGCATACCCAAGTTGGTAGACAACTGCGTCACTGATTTGTGAGTGAGTATTCATTGAGGATATCCTGTTTATGTGTAGCAAGGATAATGATTTCAGGTATGTTCATTTTGTAGTCTTAGCTCAGTGACATGTCTATTTATGTGTGTGTGTGTGTGTGTGTGTGTGTGTGTGTGTGTGTGTGTGTGTGTGTGTGTGTGTGTCATTGGATTATGCAGAGATTCAGAAATCTTTACAGTTGACTCAAACCCAATAAAAAAACAGTGGCTCTTGAAAATCTCGCCATGCTGATAAGAATCTGTGATCGAGTGGGCTACTGAAAATGAACAATAAAACATGTGTTATTTATGTTCTCATAGAAGGGATTTAGTAGAGCAGACGACTCATAGCGTCACTCAGTTATACAAAAGACACTGTGAACCGAACCCTAAAATAACTGAACTGAGTGTTGAGCTGTGTATTGATGTACACTGGCGTGTAGGTGTTTTTATGTAAACATGTTCTGTGTGCGTGTGTGTACATATGTGTGTGTGTGTGCGTGTGTGTCAGTGCGTGTGTCAGTGCGTGTGTCAGTGCGTGTGTGTGTTTGTCTGTGTGTTTGAGAGAGAGAGAGAGAGAGAGAGAGAGAGAGAGAGAGAGACCACCGTTTGATTTCACAAACCAGACATGAGTCCATAACCACTTGTACAAAATCACCCCTTCTTTCAAATTATGATGTCCCCCTGTTGATTATCTAGCATTTTAAAAGGCTGTATTTATGAAAAGGCCTTTGACGGCTTGTGCCCGAATTGAAAAGAAATGGAATGCCGCCGCTATTGAAAAGCGCGGTGTGAGGGCAACACAAAAGGCGATCAACCGTGACACTAGCCGGCAGCTCAGGCTTACGGTACAATTATACTGACTGAGTGTCTGTAAGTGTGTCTGTTTGTTTATGCATCTGTTTGTTTGTTTGTGTGTCTGTTTGTGTGTATTCATGTGTGTGTTTGTGTGTGTGTTCATGTATTCATGTGTGTTTGTGTGTGTGTGTTCATGTATGCATGTGTGTTTGTGTGTGTGTTCATGTATGCATGTGTGTTTGTGTGTGTGTGTAATAGCACACACATCTATACTGACTTTAAAATCAGGCCTCTCTCTGTTTAAAGTGGCTATGAGACATGTATTTATGGTAAAATGAGTCATTCATGTTACCTACAGACGGTACCAAGGGTAACAACACAAACATTAGTAAGCAGACGGCAGGCCCATTCAGCCAAACAAAAGAGCGACGACATTATCGCTTGAATATTATGTCGAAATTTTTATTCATAAATCTTGGGAGGGTCCATAAGTTGGGCAGAGCATTCGAAACTGAAATGCTAATCTATACGTTGCTCGTGGCAAATGAACACGTCAAGACCCTCAGTCTCCTCATAATGTGCGTCCTAAGAGTACAGCTGACTGAAACGTTGTACAACGGAAGTCAAGCCTGGAGTCTTGGCGGCTCTTGAGGATCTGTTGTTTATGTACTCAGACAGGTGTCTGTTTAAAGCAGTGAGTAATGTGTCTATTTTCAGCTTGAAAGCGTAGTAACAGACTAAAACAAGTACACCATTTACGGGCGAGTGAACTATAGCTCGAGTCAGGCATCAGTTATGCACCCAAAAGAAATATCTTACAATCTGTGTGTGTGGGTGTTTGCGTGCTTGTGCGTGTGCACGTATATTTGACTTGTTATGTTTCAGAGTCGTGCTTAAACAGAGCCAATTCTATATTGTTTGCACTGAGCGGTCCCCCTGCCACAACACAATTCTATAGGCCTTTTGACGCGTGACGTGTGAATGGCGCTGTGAAAGCTTTTACCCAACTCATTGAAAGAGGGTTTGGCATTGAGTCTTGTCATGCGTGAACTGAAATGATATGTGTGGGACATAGCATGTGAGTTTTTCGGAAATCGACTCTGGCAGTATTGAGAGAAACGGTCATGTAAAAGTTAATGACCGTAATTAGTAATTAATTAAGGTCATTAGGTGTTGACAGAGACAATAGTTATAGAGAGAGAACAATAGAGTCCCGATAGATAATCAGATCAATAGAGCCGCATCAGTCATGCTTGTCAGTTTTTAAAAATCAAAGGGTTGATTCAGAATTAACGGGGGTAAAATTGGGGCCAAAAAATATGATATTAAAAAATGATGTAAATTAATGACTGATGCGGCTCTATTGAATTCATTGTCTATCGGGACTCTATTGTTCTCTCTCTTATGACAATGTACAAATTTGAAGCTTTTAGCCTCAGTATGATATGGGTTAAATCAAATTCTCTTGTGTTTGTGTAGGCTGTGTGAGCTGTACCACAGCGTGGAGGCTTCCAGGCCGGGGGTTCGATTTTCCAACACTATGCCACCCACTCTGGGCCGTGGTGGAATGAAGGGTGATATCTACCAGCTGGTTAGAACTTGCACATTTTATCATACTTTTCTGAAAGTACTAATTTGATTTACCTCTCTGAACGGTTAAAAAACAACATTTTAGTATTTGCATAATACGTTTCAAACGTGAAGCCAAACTTGATACAGATAAGTCCTTCCGGTGAAAAATAATTTTGCTGTCCTGTCCGAAAGATCACTGGTGACAAGAGGTCACCAGATAATGATATATATAAAAATGTCTAACTTTGGCCAGCGAACCAGGACTTTGAATGTGCCCTCTCACAACTGAATACATGTATGTATCATCTGGATGAGTTTGATCGACTGATAGTTCAAGGGCAGTCTCACATTAGCATGGTACCTTCTCAGGCCTGAATTTAAATGTTCCTTGTGAGCATTTGAAAGACTGGTGTTAAGTCTGTTTGTGTTCAGGAGACAGATTGTCTGTGATAGATAACCCGCTTAAACCCGAGGTTGGAGATGTCACTAACAACTGTGTACCAGTTGCAAGAGATGGATCGACCATGACAATTCAAGGGTAGTGCCAGATTAGCTTGGTACCATCAGGCGCCAAGCTAATCTGGCACCCCCCTTGAATTATCAGGGTCGATCCACCCTTGAATTATCATGGGTGAGCCATCTCCTGCTGTAATGCGTCAGAATTAAATGGGTTTAACCCTTATCATTCGGAATACACCAGCGTGTGAAATAAGTTTGACTAAATTTAGTTCAAGGGTAGTGCCAGAATAGCTTGGCGCCTCTAGACGCCAAGCTATTCTGGCACCACCCTTGAACTAAAGCCATTGGTCTATATCCTTATCTGTAAGTACTATAATGTAGCTTGCATAGGGCAGTGTACAAATTTGAAGCCTTTAGTCTCAGTATGATGTGGGTTAAAGTTGCACTCCATGGTTTCAACCTTGACCAAACATCCAAGAAATTGTGGGGAAAAGATGACTGATATTGTGTCTGTCTGTTTATCTAAATCGTTCTTAAATATGTGTACTGGTAAAACATGGTTACCTGTTTAATCGGGTGACCATCAGCAACCTGAAAAACCATGTTTCAGAGATCAAAGTGTACCATTTTTTTTGCGGCCTGCACAATCAAAGAATATCTCATGAGATGACTGTCAGAACCTGGATGTTGAATATCAACACACCGACAGCATGCATGTGACTTCAGTCCAGTCTCTGGTTTCAAAGCCAGCCATTTTGGGACATTGTCTAATCCAAGATCAAATCTTTACTTTTTTCTCTTGACATTTTCTAAGGCTTTTCTTCTCTTCTTCTCAGATGGTGACAAAAGCCGTTGTAAGCGCATTTTCTTCCTCTCACAGGTGTAGTTGTGTTTGCCATTGTTGCAACATGGGATGCAACTTCTTTGTTTTGCAACCAGAGTTAGCTCTTATTGCATGAGCGAACCTGAGCCAGCTGTTACTAAACGATGGATGCATTTTCACTGTACATGGTGTGTCGACTCATTTTAGAGGGACAATGGGTTGCAAATTCTCTAAGTGGTCTATGATATAGGTTGCTGGAAAAAGCTCCAGACGGTCTGCAGCCTTCATAAATTATAGAAAATTCATTTTTAAAGGATGGTGCCTAAATAGCTTGGCACCTAGAAGCGTCAAGCTATTCTGGCTCAACCCTTGAACTATTATGGTCAGTTCCTCTCATGCTACCCCCACCCGGGTCGGCCCTGGGGAACTTGGGTGGGGTTAACTACTTTTTAGTTCCCAGGGTCACCCAGGTCAGCCCCACAGGGTGGGTTTCCCCTCTATTCTGGAGCATGTGTTTCTGTCTACCCTTGGTCCATTCACCTATATTTTCCTTTTTTAAACTCTCCCTACTGTCTGTGCTTTCTGTAGCTCTTGATATTGGATGTGTGTTGCTAAATGGTCTTAGGTTTATTTAGCATATTAGATCGGCTGGCGACATACATTCAAGTTTAGTTTTTTTTTGTCACAAGCAGTGCAGGCACGTCCTGAGAAAGTCTTGTTGCTGTCGGGACGTTTGTTAACTCATTCAACTCCCGACATGCCACAGCAAGACATGGATCGAGCGTGATAGTTCAGGGGTTGTGCCAGAATAGATTGGCGCCCATAGGCGCCAAGCTATTCTGGCACAACCCTTGAACTATCACGTTTGATCTGTTTCCAGAAGTGTTATACAGTCTTCAGAGGGCAACTTCAAAATTTGTGGATTTCGGTCCTGAGCAGAATGTGTTAAGTTGCAGCATTCCACATTTTATAATAAATGTGTATGACATTTCTCACCAAAGAGGGCTGGTATGCTTCATTGACTATGTACGTGTATGTTTGTGTGTGTGTGTGCAGGGCGTGACGGTGCTGTCCTTGGTGACAGGGGAGTCAGTGATGGACACAGTGCCAGACGTTCCCACCAACCTGACCCCGCCCCTTCATGACTTCCTTGTCAAGTGCGTCAGTCATCTGCCACGTTCTGAGTTTTCGTCCCTTGTTTAATACATGTAGCTGGTGTTTTAAATTTTGCACGTGTGTTTGCACTGGGTCAGTAAATTGCGTATGACACAAGAAAGAAATGCGTGAACTTAATCTAAAACTTAAATGGTTATGTGAACACACCATAGAATGACAAAGGTGAAAAGTTATAAAAATCACTTGTTAAAGTAGACTGGCATAAAAGATTGTCATACAAATGACGTTTTACTGTCACCAACACTTTCGATTATTTCTAGGAGAATCACACAAACCTGTGGCCTTATGTTTTTAATACATAATCACACAAACCTGTGGCCTAATGTTTTTAATACATAATCACACAAATATAGGGTCATCTCAAAGATGCATGGACGTAAACCGCTCCTATAAAATGCTTAAGGCCTCCCAGAAATACACGAGTTAGCACACAAAAAATGCAGTAATTGCGACCTCTGCAAATCCACGTCAGCTGGAATTCATTGATCTTCATATTCATCAAAACAGCAGAATACCCACATTTCTTTGTTGTTATATCTGACATTTGTGATAAGCAAGGTCATGGACATACGCTGACAAGCAAAAGAACTGTGACAACAGTCGAGTCATTGAAAGCAGTGTTTCCGATGACTCAGCTGATGGTACATTTCTTGAAAGAAATGCAGCATTGGTCGAGTCATTGGAAACTCTCTTTCCGATGACTAGACTGATGTCGCATTTCCTTTGCTCATCAGCATAGAAGGGCATTGGGGAACTCTGAAAAAGTGCTATGTCCTACATTTGTTAGATCAGCCTTGTTGAAGTGAAAGTGATCAACTTTCACCCCATGACGGCTCCTGCAATACTGTTGGACAGAAAGTACTTGTGGTGACATGTCTTTTCCCACCTTGTGGGCATCATTGGTAGCAGTCAGTGGGTTAAAGATTGTCACACAGTCATGACCATCTGCACTGTGGACCTACTCCAGGCAGTAGACAGTTAATAGGTCGCAATATCTCCTTTGTTAATGTTCTTAGTATGTCTTTGAATAACACTGGACAAAACGGGTAACTTAAATTTTGAAGTTGGAATGTCGTCAAATAAAACACTTTTCTGCTCCTGCTGTTACGCTGAGAAAGGCGGCAGAAAACCTCTCTGTACGCTCACTCACATGGATTGTGCAAAGAAGGGTAGAAAAGTCATAGTTGAGACAAGACAACATTGAGAACCTGTTGTACATGGGGAGTTTATCAACCAAAGGCCGCCATGGAGCAGATTGCTTTAACCCATTCAGCTCTGACGCACTACAGCAGGAGATGGGTCGACCATGATAATTCAAGGGTAATGCCAGATCAGCTTGGCGCCTGTTGGCGCCAAGCTGATCTGGCACTACCCTTGAATTATCATGGTCGACCCATCTCCTGCAACAGGTGCATAGTCGTTAGATGACGCCTCCAAAGTTTGGGAAATACGTGCGCCGGGCTGAATGAGTTAACACTGTCCTGCTGCTAGATACATGAACCCTCATGAGCCCCCTCTTGCTGAGATAACTTTGGAGCCATGTTCCTTGGACAGTTATGGCTTTTGGTCGTTGAATAAACAAAGATTTCAGAAATAAAAGATTTTTCCAGTGGCCCTTGAAGGGGTTAAAGTAAAGTGCATCTTGTGGGGTGCATCATTTTTGAGGTAGTGCCTGATTAGCACCAAGGAAGGCGCCAAGTTAATCAGGCACTACCTTTGAGCTTTTGTGGTCAATCCCTCCCTTTCTGGTGTGTTAGCCCTGATTGAGTACACCCCCCTGTGCATGCAGCAGCCATGAGTAATGGTTGCAGTGCGGGTGACTGTATGCAGAAAGGGGTTAACCCTATGTGTTTCAGTTAACCCTTTGCTGCTGACACACAAATGTCACAGTACCCCACATTTTATTATAAATATAACAATTTCTTTCCTTCCTGTTGTGCAGATGTCTGCTGAAAGATGAGCGCCTTCGGGGATCTGCGTCACAGCTGTTGGACCACGCCTTTATAACAGAGCCCCTCCACCAAGCCCCCTCTGTCCCTTCCATGGCAAATACACAGCGCACAGCCACACAGCAAGGTACACGACAAACAAACTTCTCTCTTGCGGTCTTTTGTTTGTTTTTTTTAATATTTTACTGTGTGGCTTGATGTATATTTATGTGTGTAGAATAGCAGGACAGTTTGTAAGAGAGACATTCGCATGCCTAAAACTTTATCCTGACTAAAAACGTTTCATCATCATCATCAGAGATATGGAGACATGCAACATATGGAAACTAACTCTCAGCCCTCGCAGCTTATTGGCTTACGTGCAATAGCAAAAGTGGGTCTATGTGCAGGGCCATCTGTTGTCTGTTGACTGTCAGGCATTTTTATCATTAGTACTTTTTTGGAGACTTGGTCCAAGGATACTTTGTGGCAAGACCTTTCTAAATATACCAATTTTAGTGGATTCTCTCAAAGGTCAAGGTCCCTAGAGGTCCAGTATTAGGTCAGAATAGCCATATATTCAGACCCAATTTTTGTCTACCGTATTTTCAGTACGGTAGACTTTGAAATGGGGCTGGTCGGAGCGCATTCCAGAGAATGCACATGATGTGCTGGACAGGCGTATCCCACATTCTGGCAAAGAAGTATCAAGATAAAAATTACATTACATCTATCTATGCAAACCTTGCTGGAGCATGTACATTTGGCACCAAAACGCTATGTGTATACATATGTGTGTGTGTGACAGTGTGACAGAGACTAGAGCCCACATTTGGGGATGGACAAGCTTGAAACTTTAAGATATGTTCCCTACATGAATTCTCCCGAAGTATTTTTTAATATTTTTTAATTAGTTTACACATTGACAAGAAAATGGCCGTTTCACAAAAGACAGTTGATTCACATTTGAGTCCGTAATTTTTGTTATTCTTACTAGACACTTTGCATACAGCTAGATTAAAGGAGGTTGTTACGTGGTAGTCGTAGTCGTATTCATAGTATGAAACAATCACACCAGACACACGCACGTAGGGTTCTTGTAAAGAAACTTCACTCAGCTGCAACTCATCAAAGTGGCACAAGGTTGTAGACCACTCAGGAGTAACAGTTCCAACAATATTTTATTGCAGCAATGCGATCTTTACACAATGCATTCACAAATGCACCCATAATGATACAGTGTCTCCACTACAATGCATCAACACTTTTGACACACTGCGTCTCACATACAATGTACACACATACTTCCTAACACGTTCTTTTATACTATTACAGATTTCCAGAACAATCCAGCAAATTCTCCCAACACAACCAATCAGAAAAGAAAATGTAACCAAAACTCATTAATATTCATGAAAAAGAACACTTGAGAAGTTACTACAAATTTCTACTACTATCTAAGCGCCTTTAATACAATGTTATGAAATGTTGCCGACAACTTTGACGTCATATATGAGGTCACTAGAAGGATCGCGACCATGCTCGAAACTTCCAGCCTAATTTAGCGAAACTAAGCGTCGCACCAAAAATCAATCGCAAGTCTCTGTGCAAGAAAAAATGAATCCTACTAAAAAGGTACGTATTTCTTATCCAAAATAACTCAAATAAATATTGGATCTTTCCTATGATTAACACACACATGCTCTCAAAGAATAACACAACCACAAACGTAACAGAGGTATTGAATGAGTTAGTAATTCAGCGTTGTACCTCTTCAACTTGTTGAATAATAATTATTCATTTTTGCAAGTTTTGGATCCACTATATACTCCCATCAGTCAACCCTGGAAGAGGCTGTGTGGAACAAAACAGCCCTGGAAGAGGCTGCGTGCCTTTCGGGTGAGTGATGTAAAACATCAGTTTCGTCACTGTGTACGCGGCATCGTGAGACTAGCGATGCCATGACGTCAAGCTTATAGTGACGTCATTTTCCTGCTTGTGCTATTCTTCTTCAGAATTCCTGTCACTACATGAGCCCACAGAGCGTACTAATGGTGGGAAGCGCCGTGTGTCCGTCTTTATTTGTGTGCGCCGGCATGTGTGTTGATTAGAGCTTGGCTTAGAGAAGAGGGAAATGGATCAGAAGGATAAGCTTAAAAATATGAACAACTGTAAATATTCCTCCTCGCGCTGGGACCATATGGCGTTGAGGCGCGTCCCCTGGGTGGTGGATAGGGGGTCCCTCGTGAGAGGGGTGCACCGAATGAAATAAGGTGCCGTGAACCAACATGGTGTAAAGGAAGGTGACCCCGACAGAAAACCCCTGGTCCTCCTAGTAAGGGGGTTGGGCGTGGGGGTAGCTTCCCCACCCTGCAAAAAAGGAAATAGCTACAAAAACGCCGACGAAAAGACTAACAGTAATTCCTTTCCTGGAGGAGGAAGGTTCTTCTACCAGAAGACTTATGACGTCCTGTGGTGAAAGCCGGAAGTCTTCGGAAGCCACAGGACCGAGCCGCCTCTCTCTATCCAGGGATACAACCAACCCCCAGGGAAAGAGGAAAAGAGGTAGGCCGAGAAACTCCTGGCGTCGAGACCTCCAAGCAGACATCAAGAGACTGGGAACCACCTGGAGTAGAATCGAAGGAGAAGCACAGGACAGGAGTTGCTGGAGGTCTCTCGTCGACGGCCTATACCCGGGTAGGGGTGACAGGCGTAAGTAAGTAAGTAAGTAAATATTCCTAAAAGAAAAACGCATGTGAGCTCCAAACAATATGGTAGACTTTTGGATGACCCCACAAAAAGTTCAAGGGTCACACAAAAGGTCAGGAATTGTGTGTGCTTTCAAATTCCAGTACAAATGCAGCTGACAATAAAACCTTTCTATGCACTTTAATTTTGTTGACCTTTCACAAAGATCAAGGGTCATGGGGGGTTTGACAGATGTGAAAAAAAAAAAATGTATACATTTTGAGAAAATAGGGATTTCACAGGTACAGAAGTCAGTGCTTTACTTATTTTAGGACTCTTGAACACTTGCTCATTTATTTTCTCAAAATCATTACCGACGGCATTACTAATAGGAATACTTCGCTTAGCTTAACAATTTTAGCCCAAAAAACTTGTTGTGTACATTACCACAGGGGAGGCAATCACTAGGGGTGTCGTTACCAGGACACCCGGGGTGGCCTCCCCTTCTCCCTATCCAGTGGCGCGCTCACCGTTTCCCGGCGGTCTCATCGCTTAGCTGCTCAGGACAGGTCGTGTGCACTTCGTGCTCCGGCTGTAGTTAGGTGGATTACCGTTGTGTACTGTGGACTTTGGATTTATGTGTTCAGACTTTCGTGGACATTGGATTATGTGCATTGTGTGGTGATTGGATTACCTACGTGGTCTATGGATTATGTGGTGTTGGTTTCTGTGGAATTACCGGTTTGGCAAGGGCGAGGTAAAGTAGTGGTGACTGCCTCTAACCGGTTTCGACTGGGCAGCAGCGGTGACTGGGCCGTGATGTTTGGGCCGACCGGGAGCGCGGTTCTTCTTTGGAGGTTCCCCGCTTTCACTTGGTTTGGTTGTTTTGTTTTTCTGTCCTTTGTTACAGTACTCAGGTACGGACATGCACCAAGTGTGGCACCTTCCAATGGCCGAGTGAGGGCCATGATGTCTGCCTAGCCTGCTCGGGCGGCTCCTCCAGCTGGATGTGCCGCGGATGCGGGACTTGGGAGGAAGAAAGATGGTCACAGCTGTGGGCGTTTTACTGAAGGGAGAGACCGGCGCCGCTATCACAGCTGAAGTCAAGAAAGGATGCTACAGCAGGGCAGAGAAAGGCAGAATCATACGGAACTGTGAATAAAGGGGTCCACTACCCCCGCCGGTGCCTCGGGAAAACTTACCTGCCTTCAGCGGATGATTGAGCCTAACATTTCGGATCGGGGCTTGCCCCCCGTCCAAGCCCAGGCACCAAGAGCTCCACCCCGCCTCGTAGAGGCCCCGGATATGCTCGACCGCCAACGATGGGGTACGTCCCCTATGCATGTGTCGGCATTTGGAGCTCGGTCCCCCCGCAGTAGAGAGATTGGACGAGATTATCACCCCCCAGGTGAAAGACAGAGAGAGAGAGAGCCCAAGTGGGGGACCCCCCTCCCCCCACCCCCCCCCCCCCCCCCTCCCCTATGAGAGGAGAGTGCCCGCCAGCCTTAGGCCGGACCAGCGCCGTCACCGGGCCGCGCCTACAATGCACCTCTCAGACAGAGACAGGAATGAGAGACACAGAGTGAACTCTACACCTCCACCCCTCCGCTTTGAAGGCCCGGATATCAGAGAACGGCCGCGACGAGATTCGTCCCCACGGAAGGAAATAGGAAGACGAGAAAGGAGTCGGACAGATAATGATTGCGAGACCGAGGCCCTACCCCCGGAGGATGGAAGATGAGGAAGGAAGCAAAGACAGAATATGGTTGGCCGAAGCTGTCCATAGGAGGACGGACATTTAATAATACATAGTTTTTATATAGCGCCCTTCCCCACGAACAGCAAGCTCGGAGCGCTTTACAGCACACAAAAAATATTAAAAAGGAGAAAAATTAGAACGCACTCACTCTTTAAATAAACATCTGCTCGCACCATGTAGGCGCATTCCTAACACAAAACACACACACACACACACACACACACACACACACACACACACACACACACACACACACACACACACACACACACACACACACACACACACACACACACACACACACACACACACACACACACACACACACACACACACACACACACACACACACACACACACACACACACACACACACACACACACACACACACACACACACACACACACACACACACACCACACACACACACACACACACACACACACACACACACACACACACACACACACACACACACACACACACACACACACACACACACACACACACACACACACACACACACACACACACACACACACACACACACACACACACACACACACACACACACACACACACACACACACACACACACACACACACACACACACACACACACACACACACACACACACACACACACACACACACACACACACACACACACACACACACACACACACACACACCACACACACACACACACACACACACACACACACACACACACACACACACACACACACACACACACACACACACACACACACACACACACACACAACACACACACACACACACACACACACACACACACACACACACACACACACACACACACACACACACACACACACACACACACACACACACACACACACACACACACACACACACACACACACACACACACACACACACACACACACACACACACACACACACACACACACACACACACACACACACACACACACACACACACACACACACACACACACACACACACACACACACACACACACACACACACACACACACACACACACACACACACACCACACACACACACACACACACACACACACACACACACACACACACACACACACACACACACACACACACACACACACACACACACACACACACACACACACACACACACACACACACACACACACACACACACACACACACACACACACACACACACACACACACACACACACACACACACACACACACACACACACACACACACACACACACCCCCCCCCCCCCCCCCTATCAACATGGGGAAACAACCAACATTTCCAGGCAGCACATCCAGACTAAGCTAATCTTGATATGCTACCTGGAAAAGATGGGTCTTCAAATTTGTTTTGAAGGTCAACAGGGTAGGGGAAAGACGGACATGCAGTGGAAGTGAGTTCCAGACGTGAGGTGCCTGATAACTGAAAGAACGGGCACCAGCAGTTTTTAGGCTGACTCTGGGCTGAACAAGCAGTTTTTGTGAGATTGAGCGTAGACTTCTACTAGGATTGTGTGAGGCAAGGGAAGAAGACAGATATGCAGGAAGCGTATTGTCATAGTGTTTGTATGCCAAAGTGGCCAGCTTGTACTCTATTCTCTGTTTGACAGGTAGCCAGTGGAGATGCTTTAGGAGTGGTGTGACATGATCAGTACATTTGGTCATTAGAGCCAGCCGATGGGAGGTGCATCCCCGTCACGAGTGAACCACCAGGACACCTCCTCCATGCCATAGGAACATGGAGAATGACACAGGTTTCAGGGTCACGAGTCGAAGAGTGGAACCACAGACGAGATCTAACGCAAAGGGCGGATCCCCCATGTCCGAAGCCCTATTGGGAAGAACTAACTCGGTCAGCAGTCGACGAGAGGTGGTGCAAACCACACACCCACACTCCACCCTTGGAGGTAGAGAGAAACTTACAGTGGCCATGGACCTGCATTACGTGGGGAGGAAGCCTTCATGTTCGGTCGGGCGACCGCAGCAGCGGGAGGAAGGGCGCTACAGATACCTTTTGCCTGAAAACTCCTTCTTCCTTCTTCGCCTCTCCGACCAGCGGACAAGCTCGGGTACGGCACAGCGTGGGATCTCTCGGTGACACCGAGCATCAGAGGCGCCCGGCAAGAGCGGCCGTTCTTCAGACCAGAGATTAGGGGCCGATTTCCTCGGGGAAACGACAGCCTCGACACCGGCGCTGGGATCACGGAGATGGCAGCGGCAGGACTGAATCGCCCTCACTTTCGACACTCGACCTCAGCCTGTTGGATTATGGAACGAGCATTAATGCAGCAACACAGTACGTCCCGCTCTCTTCTGAGTGGGAGCAGCGTCTCGCGGGTCAAGATCCTCGGAGGGGACGAGGGATCAAGTGGAAAACACATCGACAGGCTGGAATTGGAATCAGTGTGCTTCGCGTTCTTGCCGGGAAGCAGCGGCGCACAGGTCAAGATATCCTCGCTGTTGGACGAGAGATCAAGCCGTCAAACATCTCGACAGGTCGCAGATGAAGCAGGGCGGCTCGCACTCTCTCCATGGGAAGCAGTGTCTCACGAGTCAGGATCCTCGTAATGGATGAAGGATCAAGCGGACGAACACATCAACAGGCGGGAGATGGAAGCAGTGTGCCCCGCATTTTCTGCGAGTGGAAGCAGTGGCTCACAAGTCAGGACATCCTTATACATGGACGAGGGATCAAGCCGTCTAACACTTCTAAAGGCTGGTGTGAAAGCAGTGTGCCCCGCATTTTCTCCGAGTGGAAGCAGCGGCGCACAAGTCAGGATATACTCATACGTGGACGAGGGATCAAGCCGTCTAACACTTGAACAGGCTGGAGGGAAAGCAGTGTGACTCGCGCTCTCTCTGGTTGGGAGAAGCGTATCTTGGGGCAGGAGTACGCGTAATCTCCGACAGCTCAACAGTGGTGGCCTACATCCAGAACCGGAGGTCGAGGAGGCGCTAAGTCTACACCCGGAAGACGTGGTTCGGAGTGGGGGTAAACAATGGACACGCCTAGCAGACGGTCGGTGCGCTCCAACACATCACAGATTCGCCGCTCTTGGGACGAAGTGCCTGGGTTCATCGCGTCATTCCACTGGCCTTCATCGCCCTGAGAGGAAGGCTGCGATGATGACCGACGCATCGGGTGGCCCAGTGTGTCACGTCGCTCCCTCGCAGACTTCGGGATCTAGCGGAGGCATTGGGCGACCACTCGGCAAGACGGCGGCGGACAACAGAGGTTCTTCTGAAGACTCCAGATGACCAGAGAGGATGAACATATACTTCCGCCGGCAGCGATGTGGAGTGTCTTCTGGGCGGTACTGTGCTAGTGGTGGTTAAGGAGGCGTGGATGCTGTCGGCGGCTCCCCACAGACTACAGACTCGGGCGCGAGGAAGCAGAAGCGAGGCTTGGTCAGGACTGCGCCCAAGGTTCGCTTCCCCCTAGCGGACGCGGGGTTTCATCGAGAGGGTGAAGCCTTCTGTTAGCAAGTGTCTGGAGAACACCTGGGACTTTACAGCCTCGGTCCGTCGGAGCGGGACATGCACGGAGCTAGTGACAGCATTAGGATGGCGTACCACCCTGCAGCCTACTCCTTGGCAGAGATTGCCGGCAGCGACGGGATATGAAGAGACTTGCTGTTGTGACAGGTTCCACGCTCACCCGTCTTTTGGGATCACACAGCGGTGGAAGGCTCCGTGCGAGGACATTCTTCCGGGGGACCGACTTGGCAGATGATAAGGCGACAGCACAGGATCCCTTGTCACCTCGGCAGGATTGTCTCCTCTCGCCCCAGTCAGCGGTGGCGACAGCACAGGATCCCTTGTCACCTCGGCAGGATTGTCTCCACTCGCTCCAGTCAGCGATGGCGAGATGGAAGCTTTGGCTACAGAGTGATTTGGTGATGCCCTGCCTAGAAGGAGACCACGGAGGTGGACTGAGACCCTGATGCCCGACAGGCTACAGTAGGCCCTGACGGATCCCGGACCCGGAGACTAGGTGACGTCTAGTGTTGGCTTTGGCGCTCCACTTTGGTATCAGTTTCAGCCCACTTAATCAAATTTCAAATACAAACGATTTTGAATTTCCAAAAACTACAGTAGCTCGCTTGAGCTTGCCCTTAGCACCACGTGAATGTTCTGTGTTTATGTACAGTGTGTGAGTGAATGCGCGTGATTCACGTGAGCGTGCTTGTTGGGTTCAGTTCGCGGCGGTGCTTTGAGCCGATTTTCAATTGGGATAAAGCGCCTATTTAATGCGCTTATTATTATTACTAGTTGATTCGGCCCTGCACTTGCAACTCTGGACCAGATGGCGAAGCGTGGGAGGACCCGGACTCCTGGCTGATGCAACGCCGCCGACATGGATTCCGGGGCATTGGAGGCAAGTCCGACATTGGACCAGCACCCAGTTTTGCCGCCTAGGCAGGGAGTGCCTGACCGATAACAGCGGGATAGCAACGAGTGAACACTCAGGCAGATTCATCCGCTGACTGGAGTTGATGGCGGTGCAGCTGGTGCTTGTCAGATAGAAACTATGGCTGACGCTATGGAAGGTACGGGTGCGCACCGGCTACTCAACAACGGCTTACGCTATGGAAGGTACGGGTGCGCTCCGGCTACTAGAGGTCGGGGTTTCATCGTGTAGCACTTCTGCCGGTCGTGCAGAGATCGGGCCAGCACTCATCGGACACGTCGAAGGTCAGCTCAACGTACGTGCGGATTCCCTTTGTGGCAGGGTCAGCGGCAGCGTAAAGAGTGTTACTACACCCGGCTGACTTCCAACTACTCTACGCGTGTGAGGAGTGTCCGATGATAGGCCGGTCTTACTGTAGTGGAACAGGAAGCTGCTTCCTCTGTCACTTCCAGACCGGATCCACAAGCCTGGATGGGCTCCTTCGAGGAACGAACTCCTTGCATAGCCAACCACCTTTACATACGGATTCTCCGGTTCGTCTGTTCACTGAAGTTAAGCCGTTGGGGGCTGTTAATCCATGGTTGGATAACCCCCTGGGAACAACAGGTATGGTGGAAGTCATCTTAACCCTTATCTTGTTCACCAGAGGGTGACATACGTTCGAATAAAAATAGTTAACGGGTAGTGCTGGAGTGGCTTGGCGCCGCTAGGCTTCAAGCTAATCCGGGCTAGCCTTCAAGTAAAGCCTTTGGGCTATTTTCTTATTTTTCTATAGTATAACCTGTGTATGGCAGGGCACAAATTGAAGCTGTTAGCCTCAGACTGATAAGGGGTAAGATGCGGCAGCGCGTTCCCTCCCACAGGACGGGTACCTAGGGGCTCCACAAGCCCAGGGATGGCATGGGGATTAGGACTTTGATGGCCGTTCAGCTGGATCACAGTCCTTTGGAGACGTGCGGCGAACCCCTGCCTCAGCTCAGCATTCGAGACGATCGCAACCCTGGCAGCAACTGTTTGTTCAGACACAGAGCAGTTGGCGCGGCATGCTGGGAGATGGACAGTCAGCACTCACACCAAGAGGCTTCTCGGGTGCGACAGTGGATGCGATTCAGCGACTCAAGGAGTCTCTGACAGTACGGATACGAGGGAGAGTGGAGAGTACTACAGGCCTGATGTGCAGCGTAGCAACTCTCCCCACAGACCGGACTACCCCCATTTTGGCCGAGTTCATCTAGGGGTTCCCAAGCAGATCGGACTCCTCAGCATCGTTCGAATTTACCAGGTATCAGGCACTTATTGACACCAGCGCCGGTACAGACCTCTCGGACCGGATCGAGCACCGTCATCGGCAAGACGGCGGGCTTCCGCTGACGTTGCGTCGAAACCTAACAGGAAGACGGCTCGATACAGCTCTTCACAGACCTTATGTTTCTGGCAAAGAAAGCCTCCCAGCATCAGCGCTCGAAGTATTGTCCATCCGTCCTCTCAGGATAACGGAACAGGATGGGGAATCCTGCCTACAGGACCCCATCAAAGTGCTTAAAGTTACCTGCGCAGAACTAAGCCACTATTACAAGGGCGCTTGCGCCTATTCCTGCCCTTGGCTCCGGGCAGACGAGACATATCTGCACAGGCGATCTGATCCTGGCTCCGCTGGGCGATACGGGAGGCATACAAAGAGCTCGCCCCTGCACAAACCAAGACCTTGCGTATCAGGGCACATGAAGTCAGAGCATTGGCAACAAGCATCACCTTTGACCACAACTGCGTGGTCAGCGACATTGCGGCAGCCATGGGTTGGCGGGCCGAATCTACCTTCGCCCGCTTCTACCTATGAGATCTATCCGGCCAGCGCGACAACCTGGCCTTACTGGGGGACATACCAGCAGCGCAGCACTCCCTCCAGGCGCCTGTGGCGCCGTAGGTAACACTTAGCTAAAATTGTCGGGAGTGGGCGCATAGGGTAGGACCCTCAATTTACGCGCAGAGGCGCTTGAGCGTGGGAACTGCGGCACCCTCCTCCTATTCGCCATTCTTCCTAGTAATAAATAATAATAATTACGGTATTATAATGCGCTTATCTTATAATAATTATAACTCTAAGCGCGCACTCACAACTCGCGCACGTCCCCACCCGGGTCTGCCCTGGGGGACTTGGGTGGGGTTAGGTATTTTTTAGTTCCCAGGGTCACCCTGGTCAGCCCCACAGGGTGGGTTTTTCTCTCTATTCTGGGGCATGTGTTTCTGTCTACCCTTTGTCCATTCACCTGTATTTGCCTTTTCAAAACTCTCCCTACTGTCTGCACTGCCTGTAGCTCTTGATATTGGATGTGTGTTGCTAAATGGTCTTAGCTTTATTTAGGCCCCATGTTGTAGGTTTATTTAACGTATTTGACCGGCTGGCGACATACATTCAATTTTCTGTTTAGTTTTTTTTTTCACAAGCAGTGCAGGCACGTCCTGAGAAAGCCTTGTTGCTGGCGGGACGTTAAGCAATGTACAATCAATCAATCAATCAAACAACTCGCGCACGCTTTAGACGACTCGCGTACCACAAATAGTGAAATACATTACGACAGTCTGCTTAGGGTGGGGAGTGTGGTGGTATAGTGCTAGAACTGTTGAAAGAGGTGAGTTTTGAGGGCGGACTGGAAGGAGGAGAGGGAGTGTTTCTGACGGAGAGAGAGTGGGAGAGTGTTCCAGGTGGATGGACCGTATACTGAGAAGGAGCGGGGGCCGAAAGTGCTGAGTTTGGTGCGGGGGACGTGGAGGCGGAGAGGGTCGGAGGCGGAGCGGAGGGAGCGGGGAGGATTGTAGGGGTGAAGTAAGTTTGAGAGATAGCCGGGAGCGCAGTTGTTCAGGGATTTGTAGCAGAGAGACAGAATCTTGTATTGGATGCGTTGGGGGATGGGAAGCCAGTGAAGGAGTTTGAGCAGGGGAGTGATGTGGTCGGATTTTTTCTTTCTGAGGACGAGGCGGGCAGCATTGTTCTGGACGCACTGGAGAGTGGAAGTGGTGGAGTGAGGGAGGCTGGAAAGGAGAGAGTTGCAGTAGTCGATGCGAGATAGGATGAGAGAGACAGCAAGTTTGGTGGCAGCTTCGGTAGTGAGGTATTTTCTGATCTGACTGATGCGGCGGAGGTGGAAGTAGCATGCCTGGGCCGTGGCGGAGACGAAGCTGGTCATGGAAAGAGAGGAATCGAGGATAACGCCGAGGTTTTTGGCCGAGTCAGAGAGTGAGATGGGGGATAGTAGTAATGCCGTCGGTAATGATTTTGAGAAAATAAATAATTTTTTTTCTAAAATGTATTTTTGGGAAAAATACTTACCGACGGCATTACTCAGAGGTCCCTCCCGCCTTCCCCGCTTGCTGCAGTCGAGCTAAGACTCAGAGACTGCCAGGAAACGGTGAGCGCGCCACCAAATAGGGAGAAGGGGAGGCCACCCCAGGTGTCCTGGTAATGACACCCCTAGTGATTGCCTCCCCTGTGGTAATGTACACGAGTTTTTGGGCTAAAATTGTTAAGCTAAGCGAAGTATTCCTAGTAGTAATGCCGTCGGTAAGTATTTTTCAAAAAAATACATTTTAGAAAAAAAAATTTTTTTAGTGAGGTCAGAAAGGTCAGACTTACTATTTGGGCTGGTCATACACGTGAACCATAAGGGCTTTGCATTTCTTGTTTGTTTCATAATAATAATAATAATGGTCAAATTTGTAGAGCACTGTAACCAATCTGTTATGACAGAATATTGACTACCCCCAGAGTGTCATTAAAAAACTTTGGACAGCAGTCCTTTTCTTTCAAGCTCCCAAAGTGTGGAATGGTCTTCCCCATGATATTCGCCATGCACCATCTTTGGCCATTTTCAGGGCTAGATTGAAAACATTTTTTCAATTTGGCCTTTGAAAGGGATTGATAAACCCTACGTTTTAAAATTTTTTCAATTTGGCCTTTGAAAGGGATTGATAAACCCTACGTTTTCCAATCAACATGTACATATTTGATCAGGCTCTTTTAATGTTATGTTTATTATTTTAGTATTGTGTCAGTGTGCATTTGGACCTATCAATGATATCGTTTTTGTACATTGTCGGTACCTTAGTTAGTTAATTTCAATTAACTAGATTATCTAGATGTAAAGCGCTCTGAGCTTTCTTTGTGGGGATATTGCGCTATAGAAGAGTTATATACTATTATTATTATTATTATTATCTGTTTTGCACATTTAGCCCAAAGTCTGCATTTCCCAAATTTTGAGGGTGTCATTTTGCAACTATTTATAAGTTGCAGGAGGTGAATCAACCATGATAATTCAAGGGTAGTGCCAGATTAGCTTGGCGCCGTCAGGCGGCAAGCTAATTTGGCGCTACCCTTGAATTATCATGGTCAATCCACCTCCTGATGTAGGGGGCTGGGGCTAAATGGGTTATTTTGGTTCTAAGCAATTAGACGTGAAGAGAAGGGGACAACTAAAGACAAGTACAAACAGCGCCAGAACAGAGACACATAGAAGATGGATGTTCAAAACGGGTTCTACTGCATGCAGAAGGGTACAGGTAAGCAGAATACTGAGACTGACCTGTCATTTGTCACTAAAAACAGGTTTGTGGCTATGATATGTTTGGGACGATTTGTTGGAGACAGATTTGCTGTAGGCCTGATTCTGACGTCTTGCAGGTGATGTGACGAAAAAGAAGGACGAGGACAGTGACGATGACCAGAGTTTGCCGTGCGTAACATCACTTGAGGCCAGTGGAATGTCCAGACTCACCACTGAGTTTGACGTCCTGCGGTCACTTGGCAAAGGTGGCTTTGGCAGCGTGCTCAAGGTGATAGTCATTTCCTCTTTGAAAATTTGATGTCAATGAACCCCATATGTCCAAGGAGTGTGCACACACAGTGATGTCATCAAAAGACATGGACAATTGTGGGGGCTCATGACGCTCCATGTCTCTTGCAGCTAAATCATGTTCACTTTTTCTCAGCAGCGAAGGCGTTAACCCCCTTGTGCATGCAGACCAAAGAGGTGACTGACGTGTGTAAAATGCAAAGATGCAAGTGCATGTGGTCTGTTTCTGTCTGTCTACTGGGTATTTTGAACAGTGTAGTCGATTTAGTAAGTCGTGTTGTACTTATCCACCAGTACTGTTTGCAGAACTGGTGGCTGTATGCATGAGGGGTTTGATTCAACTATCATTTGGGTTTCAGAAAAATTAATGATGTGACCAGATGCCTCACATTTTAGCCTCATGTGATAAAATACATGAGACACTAAACAGTCCCCTGCCATAGTCCCTCCAAACTTCACCAGGAATGACAGAAACTGATACGACCACATCATAAAAGTCTGTTTCTGTTTCTGAAGGCAGTCAAGCATGCAGGTGTATTGTCAACAGTTATAAGTGATCAGCCAGGTGGTTGGTATTGCAGGTTCGCAACAAGCTAGATAGACAACTGTATGCCATCAAACGCATCGCCCTCAACCCACGCAGCCGACAACTGAACAAGAAAATCACCAGGGAGGTCAAACTACTGTCTCGCCTCAACCATGAGAATATTGTCCGGTAAGGAGCTGTTAGGCACATGTCATAAGTGAAACCAAGTTTCAGATGCTGGTCACATCTGTTACAAATTAGCCTGACTGGTGCCAGCACGAGGCATAGATCTTCATGACCCCCCCCACAACTGTGGGGGCTCATGAAGATCTGTGTCTCTAGCAGTTGGAGCGTGTTAACTTTTTCTCCTCTGCTAAAGGGTTTATCCAGCTAATTACCATTTAACATTATGTGCCCTTTTGTTGAAATTCCCAAGTTGAGGAGTCATCATCTGGAGACTACATCACAGTGTGGAGGACAGGCTGGAGAGGCCAAGCCATTCTGGCTTCACCCTTGAACTGTCATGGTCAATCAATATCTTGTTGTAGTGTGTCACGGCTGAATGGGTTAAAAAAAAGAAGAAATATCTGCTACAGAAAATTTGCTTTAAAAAGTCCGTCGTACCCAACATTTTCATATGTCCGAACTACCATTTGTTTTCTCAAAACACATTACCGATGGTATTACTTTAAGGAAATGGTTTCTTAGCTAGTCTAATTTTAGCCCAAAATTGTTGTGTACGAGTATGGTCACGATGGCAGGTGAGGGGCGCCATAGCCTAGTCGGAAACCCGGTAGCCTCCCTTCCGGTTGAACCACGCATGCGCTACACCGCTCATACGCCAGTCAGTTTTCTTTGCTAGTCACAGAAGGTTGTGTACGTGGACTCTCTCTGTTCGATAGGACTCTAACTTCGATAAGAAAGACTAAAGAAGGAAGCTGTTTGTACAAGGTGGGAAACCTGGCTTGGGGTTTCCGTCGGTCTACGGACTTAGGAACTCTTGTTCCTAGTGAACTTTACTTGTGGAATTCTTCCCCGTCGTCGCCATCTTGTTTACCGGGCGCGGCGGCGCCATTGAACTGTGCTCACGCACTTGTGACCGTTCGGGCCTAGTGCTTGTTACACCGTGTGTGCCGAGAACTTCTGCTTCGCTCTTCAGCCTGCTCTGAGTGCCTGCTGTTGCGGAGACTTCGTTTCGGCGCTTTCCTGGCGCCAGTGGCTTCTCTCGGCATCAGCTTCACGTTGGTCTCCTTCCGACGCTGGCCGTGTCTGCGTTCTAGCCATTCTGGTGGGTCTTCGACCGGGTTCGTGCCTCACTTCTTCGGATGGCCAGGTAATATCTCTGCTTGCCTACGTCAGGCGCTCAAGGGTAGGGGTGGAGCGCCGGGCGTAGGCTTACACCGTACACTTCGTTCGTTCACGCAGATTCGGTGCGGGCCCACGGGGGCACGCTCGCTTGCATTTCATTGTACATTATGTTTTGCAGTTGGCAAGTCCGCACATGCACTCGATGTGGGCAATTCCAGTAGCCGAGTGACGAACATGTTGTTTGCCTGCCCTGTTCCGGTTGTGCCTCCACGCGTCCGTGCTCGGTCTGCGCCCCATGGCTGGAGGAACAGTGGACCCAGCTGTGGAGTTTCTACGGCCGCAAGAAACCTACACCAGCACGGAAGAACGATCCCACACCAGTACGTGCCACAGTCCAGTTGAGTGGCCCTGACCGAGTGTCTGAGCAGTCGTATCAGCGGCTTCGGCCGCGTGCACATGCTTTAGTACCGGCAGCCACCACAGTCCAGTCGAGTGGTCTCTGTGCGGTCAAGGATCCTAGAGCGCCTCGGGCTAGGCCTCTAAACAAGACTCCGGTAGCCACCACAGTCCAGTCGAGTGGTCTCTACCCGGTAGCAACGGTTTTGCAGGCACCTGATAAGGAACCGGTACAGGCTCCTACACCCGCTCTGGTTGCGGGCCTGACTAATACGGATCTCCAGGTAGCTGACAAGCTCTCACCACAGATTCGTCCTGCTGCTTCCGCTTCCTCGTTCTCCGCTAGGGACCAGCGCGGAACGCCAGCGCCCCGCCCAGCTCTTTCCGTCCGGGCGTCAAGTTCCGACAAGTCTTCTCGCCGGACACGCTCCGCTCTCGGGTACGAAGCAGTCGACTCCGCTCTGCTGCGGTGCGAGTTACTCCCCGTCTTCAGTCCGAGCGAACCTCAGCTGTTAGACATCGTTCACGCTCTAGCGACAGGTCGACTCGCCCGAGGGTCACCTCCTACCGTTCGGATTCCAGCCGACATCCGCGGACACAGTACAGGCACGACTTTGCTTCTCGTTCAGCTTCGCGCCACGTCAGACGTTCCCGGTCCCCGCGGCGCCACCCCCGCTCCCGTTCACGCTCCGCTCGGCGTAGTGCCGCTCGTCGCCCTCGACACCGTCACAGGTCAGGACTTCGGGCTTCCCGCTCAGCGTCGAGTGATTCACGGGACCATTCATCTAGCAGACACTGGCGGCACTACTCACCAGTGAGAAGATCGCCTCCACCGGCTACGACCTTTCCCCGCCCCGGCGAGGGGAGTCTTCCACCTCGTCTGGGAGTGGACCCGATTCCCCACTCAGTCCCGGCAGAAGAGGACACCCTTAGCCTGAACCCTGAGGAATCGATGTCGGCACTGCTACAGGTGGCCAGCCCCGCCCCGTCCAATCCCTCGGGTGGCGACGAGGAATTCCCGCCGGCTGCCATTGGACATAGGTTAGAGACACTGCGGGCCCTTGACGAAGCGGCGCAGCTTATCGCGGCTTGCCTGCCTGCAGAAGACTGCCCTCCCTCACCAGTCCTTAAAAGGAAAGCTTCCACCTTTGTGGACGCAGAACGACAGGCCAAGCGATTCAAGTCTCTCCCCCAGCCGCCGGGTTTCTGGGAGTTACGTGATGCGTCTTCCGCTCATCTCGCGCAAGGGCATGGGGTGCAGGATTCTTCTCAGACTCCAAGTGGCCGACTGGTATAGACATCGCCTTCCGGCAATCATGGTATGCGGGCCATACACAGCACTTCTCCTGCCCTCTACCGACGGCGGACCCCGCGGCAGTGGCGTTCTCTGGGACTTCCTTACGTCAGTCTCTCCTCCCCGGGGTAGAACAGACCGCGACACTCATTAGGAACACCCTGGCAGCAGCGGGATTCCTAGATTAGTCACGCAAGCCATCGTTCGACGTGTAGAGGACGCCTGGCATCCGTCAATTTCACCTCTGCTGGGAGACCTGCTCGCCCTAGCGGTTTCGGGGAACCGCTCTGTTTTATCATGTCGCTGTCAACTCCATGGCAGCCGCCTCAAACTGTGACTTACTGCGTCGAGATGCGATTCTCCGTTCCTGTCCCATCCCGCTGGATGTGAAGACTCAGCTTCGGCAGGCGCCTCTCAGCGGTGACTTATGTTCGGCCCCTCCTGGCTCGCTGTGAAGGAAGCTAATAAGGACGCCTGGCCTAACCGCCCAGCTTCAGCTTCCTTTCAACCTATCTGCAAGGCCCCGGGTCGCCCCCTGCGGCCTGCTAGACCCAACGCCCTTTTCCCAGTTCCGAGCCTCCGAGGCTGGCGCTTCACAGCGAAGCCTGGCGCTCGCTGTTTCCGGACGACCCATGGATTCAATCTACCATTACCCAGGGACTCCTGATCTCCTTCCGGTCCCCGCCTCCCTTGCGCCGGAGCCCGATGTGGACTACAGTACCTTCAGACCATCTCAGAGCCGGAGCTCTCCGCGGCGAAGTTTCCTCCCTGCTTCAGAAGTCCGCCACAGAGGTGGTGGTCCGACACGACTCCCCAGCCTTCTACAGTCGGCTCTTTGTGGTGCCCAAGCCGGGCGGCAAGTGGCGCCCCGTCATAGACCTCTCGACGCTGAACAAGTTCATCGTCGCTCCGGCCTTCCGCATGGAGACTGCCCGGGCCATTCGCTCAACGGTACAGCCGATGGACTTGCGGTCAGCCTGGACCTCTCAGATGCTTACCTGCTCATGCCCATGCATCCTGCTTCCAGACGTTACCTACGCTTCGCCTTCGAGGGTGTCGTCTATCAGTTCCGCGCGCTCCCCTTCGGCCTCAACCTCAGCCCCTGGGTCTTCACTCGCCTCATGGACGCAGTGGTAGCCAGAGCCCGTCGAAGTTCCACGAGCCCGACGTCGAACTACCTGGACGACCTCTTTTTGAGGAACCAGGATGAGCACTCCCTGAAGAAAGACTGAGATGCTCTGCTTCAACTTCTCGACAACCTGGGCTTCCAGGTCAACCTTGGCAAGAACGACCTCCTTCCCGCACGCCATTTCATTCACCTCGGTATGGAGTTCTTCACCGACCACAATATCGTCAGACTGCCGGAGAAGCGCATACAGAAGTTGGCGACTCTAGCTCGGCAGGTGTCCCAGTTGATGATGCTCCCAGCCAGACAGTGGCTTCAGCTTTTGGGTCTGATCAGCGCTGCTGCGGACCTGCTACCGCTAGGACGTCTCTACTCCCGTCCTCTGCAACTGCATCTCCTCCTTCACTGGCGACCGTCGTCGGCCGACCTCGAAGCCCCGATTCCAGTCCCTACCATGCTCCGTCCCCACCTGCTGCGCTGGGCGGATCCTTCCTGGCTCGCGACGGGAGTGCCACTGTCATCACCGCCGCCCACGCTCTCTCTCTGCGTCGACGCAAGCCTCGCCGGTTGGGGAGCTCACCTCCTTCCGTCGTTCGAGACTGCCTCCGGCCTGTGGCCCCTGGAATCGCTGTCCCGACACATCAACTGGTTAGAACTGAAGGCAGTATGGCAAGCCCTCCTGGCCTGGGAGCCCCGCATCCGACATCAGGAACTGTTGGTTCTCTCGGACATCTCCACGGTCGTCTCGTACATCCAGAAACAAGGCGGGACCCGCTCTCCATCACTATGCATTCTACTCTACCAGGTGCTCCGCTGGTGCGAGGATCGGGACATCTCTCTTCGCGCACGTCACATTCCGGGTCATCTGAATGTACTGGCCGACTCCCTCTCCCGACGCGGTCAACTGCTCCATACAGAGTGGGCGCTGCGACCCGACATCTTTCGACTGATCGCCGCGACCTGGGAGGCACCCATGATCGACCTCTTCGCCACGAGGTGGAATCGACAGCTTCCCCTCTTCGTCTCACCCATTCCAGACCCTCTGGCCTGGGCAGTCGACGCTCTATCCATCTCTTGGGACGGTCTGGTCGCCTACGCCTACCCGCCCACCGTGCTCGTCCCCAAGGTCCTACTCAAGCTCAGAGGGTGCAACACGATCCTGTTCCTGGTGGCGCCATTTGCTGGACCAAGTCGTGGACAACCGACCTCCTGAACCTTGCCACGGCTCCCCCGCTGCCGCTCCCCACACCGCGGACGATGCTCAAGCAACCACGACAGCAGCTGTTCCACCCGTGCCCCGAGCGTCTCCTCCTCCACGCCTGGAGGTTGTCCGGCAAGCCCTCGCAGCTAGAGGCTTCTCAGGTGCGGCAGTGGACGCGATCGCTACAGCTCGTCGAGCCTCAACCAGACGAGTCTGCGCCTGGTGTGACGACAGACACCTTCACCCCATCGGCTTGACAACTCCCCAGTTGGCAGATTTCTGCATCTGGCTGTTCAGCGACCAGCAGTTAGCACCGATCTCCATCCGGGGCTACCTGGCCATGATTGCCGACACGTACAGACACCTGGGACTGCCCGATCCGGGTTCCTGCAAAGAACTTGCCGGCTTGATGGCCCACTTCGGTCTACAACGTCCTGCCCTCCGATCCCTGGTGCCACGATGGGACCTGTCCTGGGTGCTCACTTGGCTCAACTCGCCCCGTTCGAGCCAATCCAGTTGGTGCGGTTGCCGGACGTGACTCGGAAGACCTGCTTCCTTTTGGCCCTCGCGTCAGCCTCCAGAGTCAGCGAGCTGCACGCCCTTTCAACACGCCCCGCCTGTTTACAGTTTCGGGCTGACGGCTCGGTTCAGCTGCTTCCTGACCCGGCCTTCCTAGCCAAGACCAGATCGCCGTTGACGGCCTCTCAACTGGTCACCATTCAACCATTACGAGACCCAAGCTCCACCCCGGAGTCCAGACAACAGGACCCGGTGCGAGCCTTACGGGTGTACCTGCGCCGGACCAAGCCGATACACAGGGAACGCACCCGCCTTTTCCTTCCTCTGTCCCCAGGTAGAAACGACATCTCGGCCCAAACGATATCCTCCTGGCTCCGATGGGTGATTCGATCTGCCTACCAGGAGCTTGCCCCTGATACAGCCAAACGCATGAGCATCAGGGCGCACGAGATCAGAGCCATGGCCACCAGCCTAGCATTCGACCGAAACTGTGCGGTCAAAGACATTGTGGCGGCCGTGGGCTGGCGAGCGGAGACCACCTTCGCACGCTTCTATTTGAGGGACCTCTCCAGCCAGCGCCAGAACCTATCGCTGGTGGGGGACATCGTGGCGGCGCAACACTCCCTTTCGGCGCCCTAGGCGCCGTAGGTATCTTTGCTAAAATTAGAGGGAGGTTGCGGGAGGGATGGCCGACTCAAGCGGCCAGGATGGCAGGGGATTGGGGCGTTATAGCGGCACCCGCCTCCTCCTCGGGATTCTTCCTTAAAGTAATACCATCGGTAATGTGTTTTGAGGAAACAAATGAATTTTTCATTAAAATGTATTTTTTTGAAAAATACTTACCGATGGTATTACTCGAAGGTCCCTCCCACCTGCCCCGCTTGCCGCTGGTCCGCAAAGAAAACTGACTGGCGTATGAGCGGTGTGGCGCATGCGTGATTCAACCGGAAGGGAGGCTACCGGGTTTCCGACTAGGCTATGGCGCCCCTCACCTGCCATCGTGACCATACTCGTACACAACAATTTTGGGCTAAAATTAGACTAGCTAAGAAACCATTTCCTTAAAGTAATACCATCGGTAAGTATTTTTCAAGAAAATGTCAGTTTGGTTTTTTGACTAATCAGATATGTAACAAACTTGATAACAACAAATAAATTTCAGTCTCCTAGCATTTTGTCTGAATTTCAGTCTATAACGTTGCAGATACTACAACTCTTGGATTGAGATCAGTGATGAAGTTTCTCACTCGGACACCTCCAGCCCCTCGGTCCCCTCCTCCAAGACTTCCACCTCTCCGTCCAAACGCCCCGTAGCTGCCAAACCTTTGCTGCCGGCAGCCGAGCGTGATGACAGCCTTGACCTCTTGAAGGATGTAGAAAAGTTTGTGCCTCAGATTGCTGGGGACAGTGCGGAGTGGAGCGTCCATCGTTCATTTGAGGCGCGGCTAGATGAGTCAGAGTCAGAATCTGACGATGAAGGCGACGTGTTTGCAACTTCTTTTTTGTAAGTTTTATCCCCTCACACCTCTCCCCCCCCCCCCCACTCTTTTTGCATTAGACAAACCAAATTTAGAAAAGTTGCATTAAGCCCTTTGTGCATGCAGCCATACTTCTCATCGGAAGTTTAGTTTGTCTTTATAACTGTGTACAATCAACATCACTAATTTAAAAAAATATTGGATCTAACAGCTATTGCTACACTCTTTCAGAGGTCTTGACCACATTACAGATATTGTTGGATATAACAAATTGGATATTATAAATTATTGGTAGCAGGGGTTTGCTACACAGACCCTTGTAGGCCTGAGGGAGGTCAAAGTAACCATTGTACCTGAAGGCTGAAGGCTTGAGGGGTACAATGGTTACTTTGATCTCCCTCAGGCCTACAGGGGTCTGCGCAGCAACCCCTGCTACCAATAATAACGTATTTGTTTTCATTCCTCCGCTAATTTAATAAAATTAGACAAGTTGATCAAACTTCGAACGTCTGTGGCATCTCCTATAGCAGACCTAAATACATGTTCTGAGCGAGCCTCGGCAGTTTCAAAGGGTCACGATCAAGCTCAAATGCCGGTCTCGCTGGCATATTGTTTTGTTTTCTCAAAACACATTACCGATGGTATTACATATAGGAAAAAGCCCTTAGCTAGCATAATTTTAGCCAAATTTTGGTTGTGTCCGTATAAGGGAGTGTTGGCAGGAGTGGGGCGCCATAGACCATGCCAAACCCGAATAGCCTCCCCTTACTCCCATCCGGTACAAGATTACCCAGCATACACCAGTTTAGTTCTTAACTGGCAGCTGAGTAGGTTGTGTCTGTTTCGAGCTCTGCGTTTTGTACTTGGACCGGTCGACTTTCGACCTTGACGGTTAGTTCGTTGGAACTTGGAACTTTTGGAGCCGGTGGCGTGACTGGTTACTAGTGCTCACGCCTGTGACGGTTCTCTCTTCGTCGGCCTGTGGGGTTTTACTGGCCGACTGGATTGTGCCATGGGGACTGTGGACTTGCGGCTTTACCGGTTGCTGCTTCGACACTGCGTTCCTACCCGGTCGTGCCTTGCGGCGTGCTGCTACGACCTGCTGTCGGTGGTTTCCACTTCACTGGTGATACGTGGGTTTGCTCCTTTTTTCCACCATGGCCAGGTAATATCTCGGTGAATGCCCTCGACCGGCGCTCTGGGGTGGGGAGGAGCGCCGAGCGTCGGCACGCGCTGTACACTCGTTTGATTCGACTGTATTCGATTATGTTCTATCACCATCGCGCGCGGGTCGGGTTACTATTGCGTGACCTTACAGGCCACGCTCGATCATTCATCATTGTACCCTCTTGTTGCAGTTACTAGGTTCGTATCTGCACGATGTGTGGCGATTTTCAGGGGCCCTCTGACGAGCATGCGGGCTGCCTTCCCTGTTCAGGATGCGAATCGACCCACGCTTGTGATGTGTGCGCCACTTGACTGAAAGAAAGATGGTTACAGCTGTGGTGTTTTACGGCCGAGTGCGTCCGACTACTATCAACGACGACTGACGGAGCCGCCCAAGAGTAACAAAGTGGGACCCAAGTCAGTAGCAGTGGCTTTGTTGTCCCACAGAAAGCGCACAACGCCTGTCAGAGATCGCCAGGCAGAGACACCCAAGAGTAACAAGGTGGGACCCAAGTCAGAAGCAGTGGCTTTGTTGTCCCACAGAGAGCGTGCGATGCCTATAAGAGTTCGCCTGACAGGGACGCCCAAGAGTAACAAGGTGGGACCCAAGTCAGAAGCAGTGGCTTTGTTGTCCCACAGAGAGCGTGCGATGCCTATAAGAGTTCGCCTGACAGGGACGCCCAAGAGTAACAAGGTGGGACCCAAGGCAGAAGGAGGGGCTTTGTTGTCCCACAGAGAGCGTACGATGCCTACCAGAGATCGCCTAACAGAGGCGACCAAGAGTAACAAGGTGGGACCCAAGTCGGAAGCAGTGGCTTCGTTGTCCCACAGAGAGCGTACGGCGCCTATCAGAGAACACCTGACAGAGACGCCCAAGAGTAACAAGGTGGGACCCAAGTCAGAAGCAGTGGCTTGTTGGCCCACAGAGAGAGTACGACGTCTATCAGAGATCGCCGGACAGAGACGCCCAAGAGTAACAAGGTGGGACCCAAGTCAGTGTCAGTGACTTTGTGGTCCCGGACCAGTAAAGCACAAGATACCTTTTCCTGTGCTCTTGTCAGCGGGAGGGATAGCTGACAAACTCTGCTTTAGATGGCTAAACCAATGATTTTCCGCCGGACTGGCGTCGGCTTCCGACCATACGACGCTCCCAGGCCTGGCTCAGTCGGCGGATCATAGACATGACAGCGAGACCCGTACACTCACGGGACCCGGCCTCGAGAGATGACCGCTCCACTGTCCGTCCACAGGCCAGAGTGGACAAGCGACAGATTGACAGAGCCGGCCAGAGTAACAAGGTGGGACATAAGTCGGCGGCAGTGACCTAGACGTCCCGGTCCAGTAAGCTTGTAGTCGCAATTTCGCGGAGGGCCCTCCTAAGGTTCCCTCACCATGGTGACCAAGATACCATATCTTGAGCTCTTGCCAGCCGGAGTGGTAGCTGGCAACCCCCCTTCTTGGGATGGCTAAGACCAATTATTTCTGCCAGGCTGGCGTCGGCAACCGAACCTACGACGCTTCCAGTCCCGGGCCAGGCGACAAATCATAGACAGGACATGCAGAAGCGACTGTTCGGCTTCTCGGGCTCAGGTCAGTGACGAGTGTCTATGTGAGAGCATGTATTGCACGGTAGCGTGCAAGATTTGGGTATGTGAGTTTGTCGTGGTACGGCACATAGGGCCTTTTTCGTTCCAGGTAGGCGTTTTAACCCTTTTGCCACAGGTGTTAAAAGGTTGCATTCCCAGCTGCGCAGCGGTTTCGCCAGACCGCTGGGGCGCAACACCTCTTAAAAGGCTATAATCCTGAAACCACTGAACCGATTACTTCAGTTTTGAGAAAATGGAGATGAGAAACAGAGTGGTATTCTGACTCTCATAGCTCAATTTAATTCAAATAACTTGATTTATCCCTTAAAGGGCAATTACAATCAAATAAAACTCTTTATGTTCCTTTTCGTTCCACATAAAAATTTCTATGCTACAAAGGACGACACAACACGCACATAGATTGAAAAATGCCACATTTAATTTTGTGTTGCTACTTAAAAGAAAAATTAAAAATACTGTTACAACAGCACATTGTCATATGTACCCAAAAATGTCATATGCATCCCCCCAAAATGTTACCTAAACCAATAGCGAAGAAACATTTAATCCTTGTAAATCCCCGGAAAATCCAGTATCACTAGGCAGGCATTGTCATGGAACCCTCAGGGAAAGAGGAAAAGAGGTAGGCCGAGAAACTCCTGGCGTCGAGACCTCCAAGCAGACATCAAGAGACTGGGAACCACCTGGAGTAGAATCGAAGGAGAAGCACAGGACAGGAGTTGCTGGAGGTCTCTCGTCGACGGCCTATACCCGGGTAGGGGTGACAGGCGTAAGTAAGTAAGTAAGTAAATCCCCGGAAAAGGGGGGGTACCAATCAAATGAGTGTGGGAGCTGCCCCCCCCCCTTTTCCCTGTAAAAGAAAATAGAACAGAGGTAGTATGAGGATGGGGGCGGGAAGAAAGTCAAACAATTCGCTGCCGTCGATCTGTTATGCTTCTTGCTGTCAAAGACAAAGGCGGTAATGAGCGCAGTGCCACTGCGCACCCTTAATACCAAAGTCGTCCTGACATTAGTTTCCTGATTGGTTAGTTTCCATTGCCCCTAGAGGGGGGCATCCTCACTTGGATCGTCTGCTACTCAACAGACAGCTTCGAAGCGTTGCCCTGTTTAAATTTAGTAAGTGTCACCCTTGTATCATAAAATAGATTTATGTTCCTTTTCGTTCCACATAAAAAATTTCTATGCTACAAAGGACGACACAACAGGCACATAGATTGAAAAATGCCACATTTAATTTTGTGTTGCTACTTAAAAGAAAAAATAAAAATACTGTTACAACAGCACATTGTCATATGTACCCAAAAATGTCATATGCATCCCCCCAAAATGTTACCTAAACCAATAGCGAAGAAACATTTAATCCTTGCAAATCCCCAGAAAAGGGGGGTACCAATCAAATGAGTGTGGGAGCTGCCCCCCCCCCCCCCCCCAGCTGTGGAGGTTGGCAGACCTCCACAGCAGCCCCCACACCCACTAGGATTAGGGAGTAAAACAAAGCAACTGAACAAAATAGCATAACACAATGAAGTTCAAACAACTGCAAGCAAGCCGGACAAGATTCACCTTCCTGCCGGAACTTGTGCAGGCCTGAGATCGAAATACATTATGGAAAAGGGGTGGATGCAGTTTTGGTCATAATGCAGGACAGATTTCACCTTCCTGTCCTGCGAGCAGCAGCGTCTCGCACCGCGTGCCCACGGTGATTGAGCCGACTAGGGCCAAGAAGAACATGAGAAAGGTTCACCTCCCTCCCCGTGTTCTGAGCAGTCAGCCAAGTTTGTCCCCAGCGGGGATGTATATTGACATAGTGACAGTGACAAGAGCAACCGGTGCTGCTTGCCCAATGACTGTGTGAAACAATGAAATAATATGTGGGGTTCCCCTCCTACTTCAATTGCCCTACCAGTAAGATAGCTGTAGTTGTAGGTACTCAAACCAAGGGGAATCACAGCGCTGGACAGACAACAGTTAGATCCCCTGCCCCCGCCTATCAGGCACCCAATCGCCAGCCCACAGAGAAATACGCAGGTATAGAATAAGACAATCATTTCCATCCTCAATAAAGAATGGATCAGGTCTCTTATATAACCCATGTCTTTCTCCGGAACTTAGGAAGTAGGCAGGAGAAACATACATACACAAACATGAAGGTGCGCTACTATATGTGGTCGGGTAAATACCCTGATTTCCCACAGTAGATGCACAGAACATTACACAACAATGTAACGATACAAATTTTGCCTCGAGTTATACATGATACTCACAAACCAGACAGGTGAGGCTAGCGCTGGCAGAATTGTCAGTACTCAAACCAAGGGGAATCACAGCGCTGGACAGACAACAGTTAGATCCCCTGCCCCCGCCTATCAGGCACCCAATCGCCAGCCCACAGAGAAATACGCAGGTATAGAATAAGACAATCATTTCCATCCTCAATAAAGAATGGATCAGGTCTCTTATATAACCCATGTCTTTCTCCGGAACTTAGGAAGTAGGCAGGAGAAACATACATACACAAACATGAAGGTGCGCTACTATATGTGGTCGGGTAAATACCCTGATTTCCCACAGTAGATGCACAGAACATTACACAACAATGTAACGATACAAATTTTGCCTCGAGTTATACATGATACTCACAAACCAGACAGGTGAGGCTAGCGCTGGCAGAATTGTCAGTACTCAAACCAAGGGGAATCACAGCGCTGGACAGACAATAGTTAGATCCCCTGCCCCCGCCTATCAGGCACCCAATCGCCAGCCCACAGAGAAATACGCAGGTATCTAACTGTTGTCTGTCCAGCGCTGTGATTCCCCTTGGTTTGAGTACTGACAATTCTGCCAGCGCTAGCCTCACCTGTCTGGTTTGTGAGTATCATGTATAACTCGAGGCAAATTTTGTATTGTTACATTGTTGTGTAATGTTCTGTGCATCTACTGTGGGAAATCAGGGTATTTACCCGACCACATATAGTAGCGCACCTTCATGTTTGTGTATGTATGTTTCTCCTGCCTACTTCCTAAGTTCCGGAGAAAGACATGGGTTATATAAGAGACCTGATCCATTCTTTATTGAGGATGGAAATGATTGTCTTATTCTATACCTGCGTATTTCTCTGTGGGCTGGCGATTGGGTGCCTGATAGGCGGGGGCAGGGGATCTAACTGTTGTCTGTCCAGCACTGTGATTCCCCTTGGTTTGAGTACTGACAATTCTGCCAGCGCTAGCCTCACCTGTCTGGTTTGTGAGTAGTTGTAGGTAGACCATGCATTGCTCACTGGAAAATATGGTACCGTTTTACCCCTCTTTCATGCAGTGAGGGGATTTGGAGACTGAATATACAATTTGAACGCATCAGACTTCCATCGGCCCCAAGTACGGATCTGGGCGTCGGATGCTCCTTTCTGCGCGCTTGTGGTTGCCGCCCCTATTCGGAAACTATGAGAGTTGAATCCCTCGGGAGATATGCCTGCGGCTTGCAATGTGGATTTCATTACTGCCAGAAATTCGCGACGTGAAACAGGCTTGCCATCTGCCGTGAACAGTGGCCCACGCTTGCTACCTCTGATGGCTAGAAAGGAACGTAGTGCGTCGACTGGGCAAAGACTAGGTGATTCTGGTCTACCTGGAAATTGAAGTACTGCTATCTGCCCGTCAGAATGTTTAAAAGAATGAAAAGTGGTGGTTACAGCAGCAGGCTGGAGGCAGATGTGTTCCAGCTGGATCGTATGCGCAGAATGTATCATTTCCCCAATGCGCAAAAAGGCATGAAAAGCCAAGAGAAACATCGCTTTAAACAACAAGCGACGGTAGGGGCTAGACACTGCCACGTGTACCCGTTGGACCATTCGTTCCAAAATGTTTTCGGTAACAGGGAGGCGCTTGGGGCCAGGATGTCTGCCTTTCCGGATAGCTGCTAATGCTTTTTTAACCAGGAAAGCATTAGTTGGGTCTGTGCAATTCTGTAATTTGTGGACGAATCCAATTGCTGAAACGAATGATGTAATGGATGAGGGGGCAAAACCAGCATGAAAGAGGTAGGTTATAAACAATGTAGTGATCTGTAGGGAAACTGGCATTTCCTGAGGCAATGCATGATCTATTAAAAATGTGCTCAAAAGTGACCAAGCCCTGTTGTACAAGGTGCGTGTTGACGGAGTAAGCGAGGTAGCCAGGAGTTGGCGTGCAGATGTAACTAGGTTATCGAGTCGGGCAGTGTGGGCGAGGCTGTGGGCAGGATGTCTGCGTCCGGCCGCAGGCGGCGGAAGTTGTCGACCTGAAATCGTGAAAGAGCGTCAGCACAAGTGTTTTGAAAACCGGGGATATGAGCAGCTTGAAAAAGGATGTTAAACAACTGCGTACGAGACGACGAACAAGGACCATGACGAGGGGTTCGAGCGATGACAGCTTGTTGATGACAGAGACTAGGGCAAGGTTATCCGTGTAAAAAATTATACTTTTGTTACGCATCTCATTGGCCCAGACATCAACTGCTAGTGTAATTGGAACTAACTCAAGTAGCGTGATGTTTTGGCTTGACCACCAGCCTGTAAAAGCGTCATAAAACCAGTGTGTTTTGAAAATGGCGCCATACCCCGCTCCCGCAGCAGCATCAGTATACAAGTGTAGGACATCTGGACTGAGGAACATTTCCGAGCGGAAAAAACTCCTACCATTAAAATGCTGCAAGAATTCCAACCAGACTTGTAGGTCTTCTCGCATTTCAGGTCCCAACAGTATGCGATGGTGTGGTTTGCGCCTACCAGTCGTGTTGTCGTACAGATGGCGTAAAAAGGCCCGGCCCGGTATGACTACTGCACATGCAAAGTTAAGGAGTCCGAGTATGGACTGCAGGTCTCAGAGGGTTGTGGCCTGTTTGGCTAGCATGTTTTGAATCTGAGTCTGGCAGTCAGCGAGTTTCTCCGGGGGAAGGCGCACCTCCGAAACTGTAGCGTCTATCTCCAAACCAAGAAAAATAACAGAAGGGCTGGGCTGGACTGTTTTGTCTGGGGCAATGGGCACTCCTATCTGGCGACATAAGGATAGAAATTTGCTCAAATCTTTTTGGCACGTGGCCTGTGACCCATTGACAAAGAAGAAATCATCTAGATAGTGGGTGATGTGGTGGATGCCACATTTGTGTAGTGCTATCCACTGGAGTGCTGAGGAAAACTCCTCAAAAATCTGGCAGGCAGAAGAACAGCCCATCTGCAGACACCTATCGTAGTAGAATTGCCCATTCCATTCAAAACAGAACAGATGATTATTGTTCTGGTTTGAGTGGAATAAGGCGAAAAGCCTTGTTGATATCGGTCTTGGCCATGTGGCCCCTGCTGCCCTGGCTGGCCACCAGGCGCAAGGCATCGTCAACACTAGCATATTCAACTGCTGACATTGCGCGTGGAATGCCGTCATTTATGGATGTACCTTCCGGGTAGGACAGATGGTGTATAATCCTGAATGCCCCAGGAGACTTTTTGGGGACCACTCCTAAAGGGGAAATCTGATACGAGGAAAAAGGAATCTGGTTAAATGGGCCAACAATGCGTCCCGCCTCAGTTTCTTTAGCTAAGTATTCCTCTACCACTTCGGGGTGCTTGACTGCTGAAGGCAAGTTCTGAACTTGACGATTGATTTCAATAAGCATTGATTAATTAATTTATTATTATGATTATGATTATTTTGGGCGCCCAAGCCCGGGCTATACACGCGTTGGCGCCATCTCCCATCGCGGGTTACACCGGCACTTACTATGGCTTGCGGCGACCGCAAGTGCTACAGGACCGCTGCACTTCACACGACAAGATCCCGGCTCAGTAATGTTGGGCCACGCCCTCGCCCTGACCGTGCAGATGAGAGCCCGCTCTAGATGCAGTGCAGAGAGACGACTCCACGATGGGACCCTGTTCCCGGAATCGGTCACGGTCTTACAGTTCGCCTGACTTCGGAAGCATGTGCTCACTACACAGAGACCAGGGGTATGAGAGGAACAGGAGACGACGTCCCAGGTCCATTGGGTCGCTACGCAATGGGAAGACAGGCGCTCCGAAGTATCTTCGTCGCCGTTCGAGTTCGTGGGACAGGCCCTCTGAGACTACACTGTTCCTTCCAAGTGCTGGGTCCACCTTCGTTGGATCGCCGCCCCCGGGGTTCCCCGGGCTTCGGAGCAGTTAGACTTCCCTTCTACTGCCTGCGGGACAGACGGCTTATTTCGCTTGACTCCAGAGGACGTCGTTCGCCGTGGCTGGGCGATGATAGCTACTCCGCGTCGCTACGCTCGCAGTTCCGAGAGGTCTTGGATTCGCCGCCATCTGCGTGGAGATAGAGGAGGGAGTCTCCTCTGGCCTTGGACGAAACAGGTTCTCTCATCGCGTCCAAGCTTTTCAAGTCTCTTCCTCGTCCGTTCGGGTGCCGGGTCCTTGTCGCCGGCTTCTGTCT
>BTPG01000004.1:91321805-91390410 GCA_036245525.1 Semisulcospira habei
AGTGGCTCTAATTATCTCTTTTCAAAAATGGGTAGAGAAGAATCTGCAGAAGAATTAAAACGTCATAATGAAGCATCTGAAAAACTTGCTCAAGCCCAGCAAGATTATGAAAAGAATAGAATTGAGAAACTTGATTTCATCAATGAAAAACTCAGGCTTGAAGGTCACGCACAGCATACGTTTTCAAATACAGACGAAGCAATCAGGGAATATTTTCTTGTCACGGGTGAAGACATGTCTATCCCAAAACCAAAACTAAGTGACTATTACAAACCAAGCACACAACAAAGAAACGGGGAGATAATCTTTGTTCTAGTGGGAATGACATTTGTTTATTTTACAGGAGTTTTCATTGCTAGAAAAAATGGCAGCCGAAAATAAACTATCAAAAATATATTACTCTCCATCAGGCTATTGGAAAGGAGCAACAGCTATTGAAAAATTACATGCCGCTGTGGGCGGAGATATAACACTCAATCAAGTCAAGCAATGGTTACAGAGACAGGCAATTTGGCAGATATATCTTCCTGCTCCAAGAAAAATAACAAGACCCCATTTTGAAAACACTACCCCAAATGACACACACCAAATGGACCTCCTGTTCTTACCACATGACACAATAAGAAAGAAACGATACAAGTATGCACTGACTGTTGTAGACATTGCTTCAAGGTATAAAGACGCTGAACCCATATCTGACAAAACAGCCAGTACAGTTGCTACAGCATTAACAAAAATATATGGTCGAGGCCCTTTAAGATACCCCAGACTAGTGCAGGTTGATGACGGATCAGAATTCAAAGGTGCAGTTAATCAGTTATTTGCTAAGCATGGTGTACTGGTCAGAAGAGGCATTCCAGGTGTGCACAGATCACAGGCAATTGTAGAAAACTTTAACAAACAGCTGTCAGAGAGACTTTTCAGTTACCAGTATTCTAAGGAACTCATGCATGACACACGTAACACTGAGTGGGTTAAAAGATTACCTTCTGTGATAAAAGCAATGAATAATGATGGTCACCCTAAACCTGTTGATTCTATTAAATTAAAAACAATACCGTCAGAAATAAAAGCAATAACACCTCCAGACACTAGCTTGTTTACAAAACAGGTGAGATATTTGTATCAACCTGGTGAGGCTGAAAATGACGTTAGACGTAGGGCAACTGATCCAATTTGGTCTACATCTGTTCATAATATAAAAAAAATAGTTCCTTCAGCTAATGCAACAATATATTATCTGTATGAGCCTGCACCAAAGAGGGCATTTGTCAGAGAAGAATTGCAGATTATTCCCCCAGACACCGTTACTCATTTCAGTAACTAACTCATCAATTAATTCATCAACCAGTTCGTCAGCTATTTCTTCAGATAACTTGAGTCTGTAATGACCAGGTGCATAAGCTTTTTCCTTACTATGAAACACTCGTTTCGTGTCCCCTACTGCTAGAGACTTCTTTTGTGTTTGAATCATTTCAATATTGTGTCTATTTGACCTCAGTGTTTTGTTTGGATAATCAGGCATCAGTTCTCCATCTAACACTTTCTTGTAATGTTCATGACGGATGTCTTTATTTTTTATTGCTGTTTTCTTGATACCTTTTGCTTTTGACTGACTACCTTTTTGGTGTAGTATAGAATACATTTTTGATCTCAGTCCAACGTACTCAACTATTGGCACACCATTTAGTTCATCCTTAAACTTACCAGGCACTTTCTTGTTTTGTGTGCTAAACAGCGGGTGATCTTTAGGGTAGTCAGACGTGTCATACATGTGTAGTTCTGTTTTCATGTCTTCATAAAAGTCTTCAGTAGGCACATCTATAATCATAGAGTCAGTGTCAGTGTATAGCAGACGACACTCAGGATACTTTGGTTTGAAGTAATCATAATAAAATTCAAGCATTAATAATTTTGACAACTCAAGAATTGCCATACCAATGAATACTGGTTTGTCCAGTTTGACAATCTTTTTTTTGAGTGACACTGCATACAATGATGAATGAAATTCTTTATACCCTGTGTACTGGGGCTTACCTGTAAGTTTAATTGCACCTGATTCAGTTGTAACCAGTCTCACATCTTTGCGGTGATGAGGATTTTCCATAGTCTTACCAAAACAAGCATTGTTCATAAGCTTAAAGAAGTCTTTGTCAAATGCAGTGTTGCCGTGTCTGGCACGCAATGTGGTGTTCTTCATTATGTAATCTTTCATGAAAGCACTCTGATCAAATTGAATACCTCTGTGAACTTTCTTTAGTACTAACCCATGTCTGATGTAAAACTGTAACAAGCGATAGTGACACACGTAATTGAATTTATCATTTAAATTTGGCACTAGTTTGGTGTCTTCTTTTTTCCCTGTCATACTCATTTTCTCAACTGCTAATGGATAATCATTGTGGTAATCATGTAGATGGTGTGGGTACTCCAGGTCTACTTCAAAGATCCAACCCTTTTCATCATTTTGACCTCGAGCCATAATATATTTTGTTAATTTTTTTTATGCCATACTGTGACAAATCATACAAACAAAAGTTTTTTAATGGTAATAATTCACACATCGCGAATCCGTACAAATTGTTAGCGTCCACGTACGTAATAAATGACCTTGACATTGAGGGGTCAAAGTCGTCAAGATATTTATTATTTGCCTTGCCATAATTGTTTGCTGCTAAACTAATTACTTACTTACTTACGCCTGTCACCCCTACCCGGGTATAGGCCGTCGACGAGAGACCTCCAGCAACTCCTGTCCTGTGCTTCTCCTTCGATTCTACTCCAGGTGGTTCCCAGTCTCTTGATGTCTGCTTGGAGGTCTCGACGCCAGGAGTTTCTCGGCCTACCTCTTTTCCTCTTTCCCTGGGGGTTCCATGACAATGCCTGCCTAGTGATACTGGAAGCTGGCTTTCTCAGACTGTGACCGATCCATCCCCATCTTCTTCGCCCAATGTCATTCTCTGCTGTTATCTGCTCTGTTCTCTCCCAGAGTCTGACGTTGCTGATCTTCTCTGGCCAGTGGATTTTCAAAATTCTTCTAAGGCAACTGTTCATGAAGGTCTGTACTCTGTTGACTGTGGTTTTTGTCAATCTCCATGTCTCTGCTCCATATAGGAGAACTGCTTTTACATTGGAGTTGAAAATCCGGACTTTGGTGTGTTGTGACAGCTCTCTGGAACTCCATACTTTTTTCAACTGGAGAAAGGCTGCTCTGGCTTTACCGATTCGTGCTCTGACATCTGCATCAGTGCCGCCTTTTTTGTCTATGATGCTCCCGAGATAGGTGAAGGACTCCACCTCCTCCAACGGGGTGCCAGCAAGCAAGACTGGTTCTTCCCTGGTTGCGTTCAGCCTCATTGTCTTTGTTTTCTGTTTGTGAATGGTGAGGCCCACTTGGGACGAGATGTCAGCAAGCCTCGTGGTCTTGTCCTGCATTTGTTGATGAGTGTGGGACAGTAATGCCAAGTCGTCTGCAAAATCGAGGTCGTCAAGCTGTGTCCACAGTGTCCACTGTATTCCACTTCGTCTGTGCTCTGTGGTCATCTTCATGACCCAGTCTATGGCCAGTAGGAAGAGGAACGGAGACAGCAGACACCCCTGCCTGACACCAGTTCTGACCTGGAGCTCTCTGGTGAACTGCTTTGATTGATTGTACATTGCTTAACGTCCCGACAGCAACAAGGCTTTCTCAGGACGTGCCTGCACTGCTTGTGAAAAAAAAAACTAAACAGAACATTGAATGTATGTCGCCAGCCGGTCAAATACATTAAATAAACCTAACACATGGGGCCTAAATAAAGCTAAGACCATTTAGCAACACACATCCAATATCAAGAGCTACAGGCAGTGCAGACAGTAGGGAGAGTTTTAAAAAGGCAAATACAGGTGAATGGACAAAGGGTAGACAGAAACACATGCCCCAGAATAGAGAGAAAAACCCACCCTGTGGGGCTGACCAGGGTGACCCTGGGAACTAAAAAATACCTACCCCTTCGTTGATTGTACATTGCTTAACGTCCCGACAGCAACAAGGCTTTCTCAGGACGTGCCTGCACTGCTTGTGAAAAAAAACTAAACAGAAAATTGAATGTATGTCGCCAGCCGGTCAAATACATTAAATAAACCTACAACATGGGGCATAAATAAAGCTAAGACCATTTAGCAACACACATCCAATATCAAGAGCTACAGGCAGTGCAGACAGTAGGGAGAGTTTTAAAAAGGCAAATACAGGTGAATGGACAAAGGGTAGACAGAAACACATGCCCCAGAATAGAGAGAAAAACCCACCCTGTGGGGCTGACCAGGGTGACCCTGGGAACTAAAAAATACCTACCCCTTCGTGGATCACGCGACATGTCATGCCATCATAGCTGCTCTTGATCAGGCGGACGAGCTTTGTGGGTACACCGTAGTGTCGTAGGAGTTTCCACAGAGTCTCTCGGTCCACGCTGTCAAATGCTTTCTCATAATCCACAAAGTTGACGTACAGCGGGGAGCTCCACTCCAGAGACTGTTCCACGATGATGCAGAGAGTGGCGATCTGGTCTGTACATGATCGGTTCTTCCTGAATCCTGCTTGCTGGTCTCTCAGCTGGGGGTCAACGGAGCTCTTCATTCTTTCTAGGATGATCCTGTTGAAGACCTTTCCTGGTACTGACAGCAAGGTGATTCCTCTGTAGTTGGAACACTTGCTGAGGTCGCCTTTCTTGGGAAGCTTGATTAGGTACCCCTCCTTCCAGTCAGCCGGCATCACCTCCTCTTCCCAGATCTTTCCAAACAGTGGGTACAGCATCTCAACTGTTGTCTCTAGGTCTGCTTTCAGAGACTCCGCTGGGATGCCATCTGGCCCTGCTGCTTTGCCATTCTTCAAAAATGCCACTGCTTTTCTGATCTCTTCCCGGCTGGGTCTGTCACAGCTGATGGGTAGGTCGGTCTCTGCCGGCTGGATGTCGGGGGGGTCGGGTGGGCTAGGTCTGTTCAGTAACTCTTCAAAATACTCGGCCCATCTGTCGAGTTGGTCTGCTCTGTCTGCAATAGGCTTGCCTTCTTTGTCTTTTACTGGTCTTTCTGTATGGCCATACTTACCCGACAATCTTCTGGTAATGTCGTAGAGCTGTTTCATGTTGCCGCTGCCTGCTGCCTTTTCTGCCTCTGCTGCCAGGCTTTCTGTGTAGGCCCTCTTGTCTGCCCTGATACTCCTCTTCACCTCGCGGTTGGCTTCCGAGTATTCCCCCTGTGCCCTTACTTTGGCTGCTCTCGTGCGACTGTTGTTGACCGCTGCTTTCTTCTGCTTCCTCGCTTCTATCTTCTTCAAGGTCTGTGCCGACAGCCAGTCCTTGTGGTGGTGTTTCCTGAACCCTACAGTGTCTTTGCAGGTTGAGTTCAGCGCCTCTCTAACTGCCTTCCACTGCTGCTCTGTGGTGACCGCCTCCTCTTCATTTACTAGCTCCTGTAGCGCTTGAAACCGGTTGGACAGCACCAGTTTGAACTCTTCTCTAACTCCAGTTTCTCTCAGGAGGCCTACATTATAGCGCTGTCTTCTTGTTGTCTCTGTGCGGCTTTTCTTTAGCTTGAGCTTCATTCTTAAGGTAAGCAGATGGTGGTCGGAGGCGACATCTGCTCCCCTCCTCACTCGAACATCTTGAAGGGATCTTCTGAATTTCTTGCTAATGCAGATATGGTCTATTTGGTTCTCTGTTGTATGGTCAGGTGAGACCCAAGTTGCTTTGTGTATTCTTCTGTGTGGGAAGATGCTGCCTCCAATGACAAGTCGGTTTAGAGCACAAAAGTCTACAAACCACTCCCCGTTCTCACTCATCTCCGAGCCTAGTCCCTGTCTCCCCATCACCTCTTCGTATCCGGTGTTGTCCTCCCCTATTTTGGCATTAAAATCGCCCATGACGATGGTGATGTCTCGCTCCGCACATTTGTCCACGGCACTCTGGAGTCGGTCGTAGAACTCTTGTTTCTCTTCCTCGTCACTGTCATTGGTGGGCGCATAACACTGGATGACGTTCAGCTTGAGCTTTTTCTTGGTTCTAAAGGCTGCTGTTATAATTCTTGGCCCAAGAGGTTCCCAGCCCATCAGCGCTCTCTGTGCCACTGGTGACAGCATGAGTGCTACTCCTTCTGTATGGGGGGCATTCTCCTCTTCATGACCTGAATACAGAATCATCTCCCCACTTAACAGCCTTTTCTGGCCAGACTGCGTCCATCTGGCTTCACTGATGCCTAGCAGGGAAAGGTTGTACTTTTGCATTTCCGCTGCTATCTGGGCGGCCTTGCCGCTCTGGTACATGGTCTTGACGTTCCATGTGCCCATGGTTGTATCCCTGGATAGAGAGAGGCGGCTCGGTCCTGTGGCTTCCGAAGACTTCCGGCTTTCACCACAGGACGTCATAAGTCTTCTAGTAGAAGAACCTTCCTCCTCCAGAAAAGGAATTACTGTTAGTCTTTTCGTCGGCGTTTTTGTAGCTATTTCCTTTTTTGCAGGGTGGGGAAGCTAACCCCACGCCCAACCCCCTTACTAGGAGGACCAGGGGTTTTCTGTCGGGGTCACCTTCCCTTAGACCATGTTGGTTCACGGCACCTTATTTCATTCGGTGCACCCCTCTCACGAGGGACCCCCTATCCACCACCCAGGGTACGCGCCTCAACGCCGTATGGTCCCAGCGCGAGGTGCTAAACTAATGCCCCCCCTCAATCCGCGTTCCACCATTTCACCCATCGTACGATCAGACAACAGGTCTATAAATATCTTACTGGATTTCAAAAATGCATCCCATGTCATGCCAGGACTAGTTATGTAGCAAGCTGGGTCAAGACTGTAATGTAACAAACCCTTCTCACGGTAACTTTCAAATACATCTGCTAGCAAGCAAACGTCAGCTTTCAAGTACTGATCGTGGTAATCACCAATTGTCTGACACCCTAATTTATCCCACGCATTAAGTGCGTGTTGGTATTCAGAGTCAGAAATACCTTTACCAATTAGTGTAGAATAAAATTTCTCTTTTGGTGGCAGTCTTGTTTCCTCAAACACAACCCAGTGATCAATGTACTCATACGGATAGACACCTTTTTTAATCAAGTCTGGTTCAAAATATTTACTTGTTATTGGATACTCAGTCAGTCCTTCTACCAGACTAGCCAACCCTAAAGACAAATGTTGCATGGAGTCATAAAATGCTAATTTATCTAACCTAAAAGTCAAGTATTTCTCAGTTGTCTGGGCAATACAACTTATGTTTCTGTAAGACTCATCCACAGCCTGCATGATAATATGTGAATCATATCCTTTGAGATTGTGGAAAAAGATTGGTAACTTATATGTCTTTGGATCTATTTTTAATAATAAGTTACAATTGTTATGTGCAGCACCTCTGTAACGTCCAGTTATGTGATCATGGTCACAAACTTTATCACCCCCCAGAGGCTGTTCACAAATCCAACACGTCTCAGCTGTATCAAATTTTAGTTTGTCTTCTTCTGTCATCACCAAAGGCATCTGACATGTTGTGAGATATTGTACTACCTGACTATACAGTTGTCTCATTTCTGTTAAAAACAGACATGCTGCATTTTCACCCCTGTAGATAACAGGTTCTGAATGCTGTCCATCTGACATAACAAGAATATATCCAAAAGAACACACCACTTGGTCACTCAATTTTACAGTCTTTGGTAATGACTCTGGAACAGGACCTTCATATGGAACAACGAGTGATTCAAAATCTGCATACACTACAAACGGCAGCTTTTGCTGATTCCCATAGTTCTTAAAATACACTTGACTACCAGGATCTGGATACTTAAGTACAGTTTGTATGTCATCAGCTGACCTACAGTGTAAAACATGTTTGTGCGCTAGTAAAATAGAGGAGAATCTTTGTAAACATTTCTTACACACTTCCTGTTTACCATTGTGCTTTGTTGTATGCCCATGAATTAGACGTGACATATTTCTGATAATTGTGTAGTGGAAGTTATTGTTATCACCGGCAGGGCCTATTAGCAACATATCAACATGTTTATCTTCTGACTGTCCATATGTTGGAGCCAATGGTGATACTCTAATGGGTTGTAACTTATCAACAGACTCATTATCCCACACATACACATTTACAGATATACCAGGATTTAGTTTTTCAAACAAGTCTATGTCTTCTATTTTAACAGGGAAATCAATACCACTGAAATTAAGTTCGTTTACAAATTTGGTGTAGTTAGATACGCGATCAGGTCTTGTTTTTACATAATGCAGTTTAGCAAGCACACACCACATGAAACAATAGTTGTCATTGTTTTGAATATTGACTACAGCCTTTTTGTTTGCAACCTCAGTTGGAAGTGGTATCCAAGATCTACCTAAAATAGGATGATATCTTGACTGCTTCAGTTGTAGTTCATGTACAAGACCTTCATGCCAGCCAGACCCCTGCATTTCTGCTCTGTCAATTGCTTCATGGAAGTCTGGTAACAATCTTTCTCTAAACACTTTCTCTAGTTCTCTTCTCGAATTAACTGTGTGCTGCCTTGTCGAGATATATGTTACAATAACTTCACCAACATCTCTGATGAATTCTATTTTTGCAACAATCTGAATCTTTACATTATCAGAAAGAAGGTTATTTTTTATGACTAAAAAAGATCTTTCTATTGATTCATAGACATTGTAAATATTAGATATAGGTAAGTCAGTTGTGTGAAACACGTTTCTTAATCTTTGACGGTTGTCCATCTTTTTTATTTGTCCGACAAAAAAATAAATAAAAAATTATATAGTGTAAAATGGCACTTTATTGACTAAAACCTATATAATAGACAATATTAATCACCAACAAATAAACCACTTCATCGATATGTCTTCTGTTGTATCATGTTCAAGCTTTTGCATGTGTAATATCGTTTTATTGACAGTAATAAATTTAACATTTTTATTTTCTTTTTTTATTTGATTGTATATGAATAAACACATAATCTTAAACCAGTCAGATTTAGCATCATAAACTAAAAAATCTTTTGTCCTATTATTATAACATGGAAAATTATTAGAATATCCAAGATAAAAACTATATGTCATATATATTTTCATTGGTGTTGGAAGTGTTGAAAAAGGGTATCTAACTTGTGTTTTTAAGTCACTAATAAGCATAAAACCCCTGAAACTCGATGTAATATCTATGTATTTACCAATAGGCCAATTTTGATTTTCTTGTCTGTCTGTCATTTTTTATAGACAAACCAAAAAGATAAATTAATTTATTAACCCATACCCTGTGGGCTGATCTGTCTTTAAAATGAGCTTTAGGTGCTTAGTTGATTTCAGTTTATTTTTTACACAGTCTCGTTCATGTTTATTGGGAATTACATCGTTTTCTCTGAGACAGTCTTCGAAGCTGTCACGGTCCTTACAGTAAAACAAACAGATAAACTTTAACTGTTCTCGAAAATCTTTCAGTACAGCATTATATTTCTGAGTGAGAATCCATACACTTATGTTTGCATGTCTGCCACTGAAGGCAAGTTCTGCTAGAGTGTTTCTCTTCTTGACAATGTCTTTCTCTGCTGAGCAGTCATCAACAATAAACAACGTTGACTGTCCTTCAAATTGCTTGTAAAAATATTGTAGGTAGTCATTCAGTTTTTTCTCAGGGTCGACTAAATAGATATTACTGTCAGTCCAAATGAATAAACGGTTGTGATAAGCTTTGTTGTGTTTTATCGTAGGACAAAATATTACAATGTTTTCAAAGTGGTGGATGTATCTTGTTTGTAAGAGGTTAAGAACAAATTCAGTTTTTCCACAGCCTGTGGCACCGGCAAATAAGCCGCAATGTGGGTCATGCGTCATTAAGTCCATTTTAAAAACACAATATAATCTGTTTGTACAAAAACACTATGCTTGCCTTTCTGGTTATAAAAGGGGTTTCAAACTAACCACTCACACCGCAAGCCTTATAATAATGACTACGAAAAGCTTGTCTGGTTTTATTTTCTCCCTACTTGGACGTCAGTGATGGTGTGCGGTCTGTGATTTTAGACCTTACGCCCAGAAGCTGCAAGGTCCAAAATCACAGATAGGTCCGCCATTATCATGTTGGTTGGGTAAACAAGGTAATAAAACGCATGCAACACAAATGTCCGTGATCTGGTTTCAATTTAAATGCATAACACGACAAGGCAATGTCCGTGATCTGGTTCAAAGTAACAAATCACACCCGATTTTCTCCTCGAGTGATCTAAAACACTTGTAAACATGATGGGGTGTATACTAAATTGAATAATTGAGGTCTCTCCTGGGATTAAAGTTGTGGGTTTCAATTTAAATGCATCACGCGACAGACTAATAAATAACTGTATGAAAGGCTGATTGTCACCCACTGGAGCGAAAACAGGAAACCGTTTCACAACCAATTTTCAAGCCCAACTTTCTGGTTATGAAAGAGATGCAATCTTGTAAACTCACATGACTACACAACAGCTGTCTCTACCTACAGGTTATGACGGCAATAACTGCACGCAACAGGAATCCGGTTTCATCACGCGACAGTCTTGAGCATAAAAGCCGATTGTTCAACAGCGCAATGTCCGTGATCCAGTTTCAAGCTAAGCACTCACACCCCAATTTTCTCCTCAGCGTGAGTTGGCCGCGATCTAAAAACAGGGTGGGGTGTATAATAACTTGAAATCATTGAGGTCTATCACTGGGAGTTATGGGGTTTGTCTTTCAATTTAAATGCGTCGCAGCCCGTCACTATGAGCGAAGTGAAAACTTTCACAGACAAAATTATTTTTCCTCCACACAACGTTGGAAGTTTCATTTACGAACGACGTGGTGTTCCACATTCGAGATTTGTTCTATATTTTTGGTTTGCCCCAGAGTAAAAATATGACACAGTGGTTTAGTGACATACATTTGAAGCGTTGACACAAAAAGGAATGCTAATTTGTTTTGTGTGTGCAGAGAGAGAGAGAGAGAGAGAGAGAGAGAGAGAGAGAGAGAGAGAGAGAGACACTATTTGGGCATAGAGGACTATTGTTTACCATGAACAGGAAGTATTCTCAGGAAGGCCAACTCTGACAGCATTGAGTGGTGGGTGGCGTGTACGGTAGTCACTATTTCTCGGGAAGATATTTTAACTAGCCTTTTGTTTCCAAGGGGTTGGGGGACCTGACTGGGCAGATAAAGCTGTTAAATGTATTTGGTCAAGTGTGTTTGTTTATTTACGGAAAGGATCAAATAAATTAATTGTTTCTTAAATGGGTGGGCTTGCTTAATTACCGTGTTAATTAGAATAAATCAATTGTTTGGGGGGTAAAATAGAGGTGTTGAATAAAATTCCTTAGCAGTTGTATCAATCACTATGAGCCACGATAAGTTGTACTGGTTATGATGACAACAGAGTATTCGATAATGCTGCACTGATCATGGTCGCCATTTAAAAAAAATTTGGTAATGGTGGGAAGGTGATGGGGGGTCAGTGGGTTTATTATTTAAAATGGCGTGATTTATCGATCGATGCGGCATTTATCGATTTGATTGCTTTTCAAATCTCATATTCTCATTCTCTCCTCCTGTAACGCCCGCATCGAGAACCCCTCTCCGCGCAATAACTGGAGCGGTCCGCGTAGCAATCCCTCCACAAGATCGTCAAGGACTCGGGCGGTAAGGAACGGAGACAGGCACCTCCGCCCTGCTGGCTGGCCACCAACAGTACCCTGCAACCACTAGCAGCCGGCCCGAGTTCGATCGAAGAGCAGATCCCGAACGTGTCGAGACGTGGTGTGCGTGTGAGATTGTCTCCGCGAGCCGGACTCTGTGGCGAGGCGGGTTCGCAGCGGCCGAGGAGGATCCAAGGCCTTCCTAGGAGACGAGTGGGGATCGGTTGACCATGGACGGCACGAAGCACGTCTCTCCGAACCGAACTCTGTAGCGAGAAGGGTTCTCTGCCTGGCATAAGGCTTGGTCCAAGCGTGTTCCCTCCTGGGAATCAACGCCTCGAGCTCCCGACTCCGCACACTACCAAGCTGTGTCCGACGTGTCGATCCCCCGATGCTAGGGCCGTCGGAACTTGAGAGGCTGGAGAACCGGAACAGCTGGTACGTCCTCAGGTCTGGAACAGTCACCGGTGTCGGGCGTTCACGCCGGAAAACCCAAGTTGGGACCAGCGTGCTCTGTAGGGAGGCCGGTTGTCTGTCAGAAGGCTTTGTCCAAGCGCACTTCCTCCTGCACACTATACTGACACGTCCGGCATGGTGATCTCACAGTCCACTCGTCGGCACTCGAGCGGTCGGAGTACCGGGGATAGCCGCCGGTATCTCAGCAGGTCTGGAACCAGTCACAGGCGCCGGGCGCTCTCGCCGATAGAAGCTCCAAGGTGAGACCAGCGCCGTCCAGGTCATGTGGCGCAGACGCCACACCAAGGTTCGGAGGCACATGGTAGACAGACCTTGTATGAGTCCGACGGACACTGTAACGTCCGTGCTGTGTGCAGGTCATCCAAAGGCCCCTGCAACATACCAAAAAACCGAAGGCACGCGGGCGTGGGCCTGAGGGACCCTGTCCTGGTAAGGTGAACTTTCGCAAGACAACGGCACAACCAGCGAGGAACAACCTGTCAGCAAGCGCGCGGACCTGCAATCCATCCCCGCAAGGTAGAGAGTGCAGCCAGTAGGGTCCCGGTTAATCCCAGGTAAGCACCCCACCTGTGTGACCTACCTTCTGCGAAGAAGTGGAGTCGCGGCTAACCGCACTGTCTGTCCATCCTGCCAAGGCAACTCCCCCAACCACCAAAGTGTGTACCTGTCTTCCCAGCGTATACGTCCTACGCCGGGTACATTCCGGCCCCTACAGGTGTGGAAGACACCCTTGGTCTGGGAGGACCGCCAGTCTAAGTTGAGCCTACAACACATCCTGCACAACAAAACTCAAGCATGTCATGACAAGTATAGGCCTGAAGCAAGCGGCAGGCCCAGAACCTTTGTCGGAGCGGAGCCCCCGCGAAACACCGGAGCTGTACTATAGCGACAGGCCTCCAGGTGCAGCTTTGATCGTTGTCTTAAGTTGCTAGCAGGCAAATAATTACCTTTCAACAGTAAAACGTTACTGTTGTTCATGTTAACTTGTATTCTTATGCATGTTGTTCATGTTAACTGGTAGTCACATGCACAAGTAGGAATTTAACCAAAGAGCATAAACCAGTGCGTCCAGGAGACATAGGGCTGTCTGAGCACTCTGGGTTTTTTTTTGTTTTTTTTTTCAGGGAGGCTCGGGCCGGGAGAAGGTCAGTGGCGCCTGCCATGAGATGCGTTGGCGACGGGCTCACCCGTACCAACCACCGTCCATTTGCAGCCTGTCATTGTAATATGTGGAATGAGCAAGTGAGTGAAAGTGAGTAGCACCTGTGGTGGCAAGAGAATTTATTGCTGCTTATGATCTTCCCCCATGACAGCAACAAAAAGCCATCTTGGTGCCGTCAGTGTCCCCTCAACTGACGAATACTTTGCATCTCCCATGTCTCTAATACGCCCCCGTATATGGTAAACAGGTCTGCAGTATGCATAACAAAACAGGAATGACGTGACCGACTCAGTACCGAAGTAAGCGTCGGCTCTCGCCACATTCACCAACGTAATGCGTCAAGGGATGGCTGGAGCATAACACATTCCCCGAACCCAACCAGGTACCAGAGCCTAGGTGAGGAATAAGTGAGTAGGTAAGCGCCAGATATAAGGTTAGACTTAGCTTTCACCGATCTTGCACACCATTCCCATTCCAGTAAAGGTTTTAACCGCGAGGAACAAGGAGCTCTGCATCGTTAGACGCCATCTTGGAAAACGAAGCTGACCACCTGCGGATCCGCGCCGTTTAAGAATGACCGTTCCAGACTACAACGTCTCATTTCTTCCCTCACGCGTAAATGCCTTCCGTTAAAAGCGCGGAACTTTCAACAACCACGCTGCTAACCACAGCGAAAAAGGGAGACTTGACCCTGTCAAAAACAATACCACACCAACACGGAAGGAGAGGGGGAACGGGCGCGAGACCCGCCAAGTAAAAGTCAAGAATCTTGGCGCAAGCAACAGCGCAAATGAAGACCGCGTTCGTGCCTGCTCAACCAGTGCCCAGCCCGGGAACCAGCCGAGGGCCAACCCAGTCACCTTACCTTTTCCCGGGGCGGGACCGAGGAAGGAGAAATCCAAAACCAAGGCATGCGCGGCGAAGTCCCAGCGAAGTTCACAGCGTAGCCCAGGCACTTCAGGTAGCCAAGCGGGCAGCTGCCAACGCAGAAGGGATACCAGAGCCACCAGGTACAGGGGGGCCGGACGAAGAAGAAGTCAAGAGAAGAACCAAGTCCGTCGAAGACCGGCGAACCGGTCGAAATCCCCAAAATCCGTAGGCTAGAGCAACACGTCTGAACAGCGTAAGCCTAAGTAGACTGACTGAGGAATTATGGGTACTCGGTTCCGGATGGGGAGTATCGGGAGACAACTCTTGGCCCCCTCGGGGTTCCCCGAGTGCCTCCCGGGTTGTGTGTTAACACAACGAGTTCTTAGGCTAGAATTGAGTAAGTAGTAGACACTCCCATAAGGTCATGTCATCGGTAATGTTTTTGATGAAACAATTGTCATACTGTATACAGTCTAATCCAATTTAGATAAACTCTGATATAGCCTAATACAAAATTCTGTTTCACTTCTACTATTTATTTCATATGCAGGCAACACTCAATTACCAATACCATGTTTTATCTGACCCACTGTCGAGTCATCCAAGTATTTCACAATACCCGCAGATATAAGTTTTCAAGTTATAGAACTGTGACCTCTGCTTTGATTTCAACTCTGCATTAGAGTTACATCGCTTGAGTTATCCCATTACATCCTGAAGCTGATTTTTAAAAAATGTGCTTATTGTCCTATGAAGGATACATTACAGATTAGGAGACAGATCAACCATTTCAGTTTAACGGTGGTGCCAGAATAGCTTGGCGCCTCAGGCGCCAAGCTATTCTAGCACCACCCTTAAACTATTATATCCAGACCAAAATGGTGACTGCCAAATGTGTAAAATGCAGAGAAGAACCCAACAGAGAAAGAAACACGCTTAGAAAAGACAGTAACTGCCTTTTATAAGCATGATTTTCTTTCTCGGTTGGGTTCTTCTTTGAACTATTATAGTCAAACTGATTTCAAGCAATAGCATATCAGAATGAAAAGGGTTAATGTCATATTACTGTAAGCACACTTCAGCTGTGATGGTTTTGAAGCGCAAGTGTGTCTTGTCTCGACAGGCAAGGCCGCCACTGAAAACCTGAACTCCATTCCTGCTAGAGGCTACATGCTGCCACCAGTATTGTTTAAAGCTCCGGTGGCTGCATGGACAAGGGGGTTAATTATACAGACTATCACCAACCCTCAAGTCATGCGGCAAAATGACGACACTGCCACTGTTGTCAAGGAAACATGGCAGGGTGGTTTCACTGTCCGGGTACTGTGATGGCCGGGGCATCAGCAGAGGGGTGTTGAGCTTGACGGCTGCGTGACGCTGGAAGATTTGCTCAAGTCGTTCCTGAACCATGTGTTGCTGAAGCAATGCCTTCATAGACACCCCACCCTGTACACACACAGAGAAGACAAGGGCTTTGAACACAGCAGTCTTCAAGCTTTCATCTTTAACCTCGTTTACCCCCAACACATACAGCAGGAGATGGATCAGACCATGATAAATTCGAAGGTACTTCCACATTAGCTTGGCACTATTCTGGTTGATCCATCCATGTTTGATCCATCTCCATTAACTGGTACATATTTATTATGTGACAATGAGATAGATCTTGCCGCAAAGTATTCTTGGGTCAAGTCTGAAGACTGCTGGTCTGACTACTCTTTGAGAAAATGCCAACATTAAAGTTTACCATGGATGACGGCGGACAGATGCTGGACGGACGATGACTGGCCCAGCACCTGGACTCACTGATGCTATCACACATGAACCAAAATAAAGCAGAAACATTACCGTATGTAGATCCATGTCGTAAGTAAGATCTGTAACACTATCCAGTTTCTGCTGCTCAAACAGTGCTGACATCAGGCGACGGTAGCTTGACGACTGAGGGTTGGCGATGGTCGACTGCACAATCTCATTCAGCTCTGCTTCCTCCATCTGTGGAGGGGGAAGAAGGTTGGACTGCAGCAGTTCCTTGGAGCTGGGGCGCTTTCTGGGGTCATGGTCCAACAGCCAGCGAATAATGGTAGCCTGCATTGGCAAGTCAACAAGGTAACATCAGGAATGGCATGCTAAAATTTGCATACTTGTTCTCTAAGCTGTCAAGTACCCATATTGAAATACAGTAGAATGTTTTTTTGGGGGGAGCAGCCACCTTGTAAAAACAAAGCTGTCTTAACCCCAAATTTTGGAAGTGTTATTCAAAGTCTGTACCAGTTGAAGGAGGTGGATTGACGATGATAATTCAAGGGTAGTGCCAGATTAGCTTGGCGCCTGACAGTGCCAAGCTAATTTGGCACTATCCTTGAAATATCATTGTCAATCAATCTCCTGCTGTAGGGTGTTGGGGGGAAAAGACCTCTCTAAAGAGAAGTCTTGAAGGGCAAAAAGTGCTACAGCCATCTAAATGATGGTCTTTAATGACAGGTGATCTCTAACAAGGGCGCTCGCTCAAAACAGGTTCTGCTGTATTCTTTACAAGCAATAAAGGATTTCGCCCATACAACCCTGACAAATTACAACTTCATATGGATTGACTAAAACAGTTCCAGAATAGCTTGCCACCTCAAGGACTTGAATTATTATTTTTCGACATGTACCCTGAGCTGGAGAGCTCAGGGAACAATTTTTAGATCTATTAGTGTTTGTTTCCTCAAAAACATTACCGATGACATGACTTTATGGAAAATGTCTACTTCTAGCTCAATTTTAGCCTACTTACCCGTTGTGTGCCCACACAACCCGGGAGGCACTCGGGGAACCCCCCCTAGAGGGGCCGAGAGTTGTCTCCCGTTTCCCGCCTTACCAGCTCCGGTCACGAGACCGGCCAGTTTTGCTACTTCGCTCGTACAGAGAAGACGTCTCTGGCCTTGCTCTCGCGCCGCTTCGACCGGTCCTTCTCTTGCCTACGCTCGTTGCCTCTTCGTGTGCTCTGCGCCTCCTAGCGCTGACCTGCCTTCTTGTGCCCTGCCTCTGCTGGCGTCGTTCTGCTGCTCTCCTCTAGGCTGTGGAGGTGTATGACTACCCTTCCCTCTGTTCCCGATTCGTCTCGGAGGTAAGGTAGTGGTAGTTTCCCACAGCCGGCCCTCGGGCCGAGAGCCGGCTACTGTTGGGCTTTCCTTTCGGCTTTGCTACTACGTGGGCGCCAGTTGGTGAGCTTACGCTTCGGCGCCTTGCACGACCTTTTTTACGAGTCTCCTCGAGGGACGTCGCCTTCCCTCCTTTGGTATTTCACTGTTACGAGAAGACGTTGCCTTGTAGACTAGGGTTTCTGTTCTCGTAGGGCCTTCGGGCACCCACACTCCGTTCGTCTACCTTAAAGGCCCTTTAGCTCTGGGAGACTGTAGCCACTATTTACGCGCCGGTGGTTACGGCGCTTGGAGTACCTTGGTGTGGGGCTAGGCTCCCTTGTCCGCCTTTGCGACCTTGTGCTCTTTGTCTGTTGCAGGAACCAAATGCTTACCTGCTCTCAATGCGGCGACTTCAAGTGGCCGACGGACGACCATGCGGTCTGCCTCCCCTGCTCGGGCTGCGCCTCGGACCATCTCTGCGATGTCTGTGCGACCTGGCCGGAGATCCGTTGGTCTGACCTCTGGAGTTTTTACCGGCGAGAGCGACCTCCGTCTGCTATCTCTCGTCCCACTCCTGTTGACGTCGCCCCTGTGGTAACGACCGCTCTTCCTCGCCTCGGCCTCTCGGAACGGATTGATCGTCGGGACCCTGCGTTGTTCGCTGACCAGAGGACTGCCACTGCTGCCACGCCCGCTGACCCTTCCGGAGGGTCTGTTTGCCGGCAAAGCGCCCGCCTCACTGAGCCCGGCCTGCAGCAGTTCGCCACGAGCCGTCCCACGTTGACTGGCCTTGCTCCTCTCTCTCTCCACGATAAGCCCGCTGATCCTTCCGGAGGATCTGTACACCGGCATAGAGCCCTTCTCACTGAGTCCGGCCAGGAGAGACGTCAGCCTCAACCTACGCGACACAGTCGCGCCCCCGACCTTTCCCGTTCCACCGTCAGTGCTAGACGCTCGCGGGGCGAGCGCCGCCGGAAGGATCGTTCCCCCCGCCGGGAGCGTCGCCGCTCCCCCCGCCTCTCCTCGTCGCGCGCTCGGTCGCGCTCGCCTTCGCACCGTTCGATGCGTTCGCCGCGTCACCGCCATCGTCGACCTTCTTCCCGTGATCGGCACTCCTCTTCGGTTGTCCGCCGTACTTCACCCAGACGTCGTTCCCGCGCACCGGACAGGACCCCTCCTCGCTCCTTCCCGCGTTCGCCTCGGCGATCCCCGCCTCCGTCGTCGCTGCCGGCTCATGCCCGGGCTTCCCGTGAGGTTCGAGATGCGCCCCCGCCCAAGCTTCGACCTTCCTTGGTGCCTCACCCGCCTTCTCGCCAACCCCTGGACGAAGAAGCCCTCAGCTTGCTGCCCGAAGACTCCGTCTCAGCCCTGTTGGAGGAGGATGCTCGCTCCCTTTCGCCCTCCGACGTCGGTGATGATGTCCCCTCGACCCTTCCGTCGTCGTCCCGGGCGGAGACCCTCCTAGCCTTGGATGAAGCCGCCAGGATCATCGCGGCCACTCTGCCAGCGGACTCCTGCCCAGCCTCTCCCCCCCTGAAGAGGAAGGTCTCGGCCTTTGTGGATGCCGAGCGTCAGGTGAAGAGGTTCAAGTCGCTTCCCCAGCCGCCTGGATTTAAGGAGCTGCGAGATGTCTTCTCAGCGCACCTGCAACTTCCAGCGTCTCGAGAGCCGGTGTTCTTCTCCGATCGTCGCTGGCCGGCTGGCCTGGACATCGCCTTCCGTCGGGATTGGTATGCCGGTCATTCCCAGGCTTTCTCCATCCCTCTTCCTGCGATCGACCCCCCGGCCGTGTCGCAAGCTGGCGGCTCCGCCCTCCTTCGCCGTTCTTTCCCTCGTGGCCTGGATTTGACTGCGTCTCTGGTGCGGAACACCTTAGCCTGCGCTGGGTTCCTGGAGCTGCTCACTCAAGCCCTGGTTCGTCGTGTGGAAGACGCTTGGCATCCTTCTATCACGCCTCTCCTTGGGGATTTACTCGTCTTAGCGGAAGTCGCCAACCGAGCCGCCTACCACTCGTCCGTTAACGCTATGGCTGCCTCCGCCAACTGTGACCTGATGCGTCGAGACGCCCTTCTGCTTGCCTGCCGAGGGATACCACCTGACCTGCGTGCGCAGCTTCGTCGTGCTCCGCTGGGTGGCCCCCTGCTTTTCGGCGACACCTGGTCATCCGTTCGAGCCTCCAACCCCGACCGCTGGCCTGTGAGTGCTCCTCCTCCCCGCCGCTTTCCGTCCTCCCGCCAGGCTAGGGGTCGCGCCTCGCGGTCGGTTAGACCCGCTGCTGCGTCAGCCCCTGCTTCGGCCCCTGAGCAGGCCCCCGCCTTTGGCCATCCTAGACCCTCCAGGGCCCGTGTCCCCGCCTGGCCCCGTCCCGCCCGGCGACCGGGTCGCGGGCGGGCTACCTGACTGCCCCCCAGCCTTGCCCCCACCGACCACTTCGGGGTCTCCGGTCGGTGGGAGGCTAGCCTTTTTCAGCGGAAATTGGCTCACACTCTTTCCCGACGTCCCCTGGATTTGCGACACCGTCTCGGCCGGCCTCCGGATCGCCTTTCGCAGCCCGCCTCCTTTGCGTCGCTCCCCCCTTTGGACCGAGATCCCCAGCGATCCGTTGAAGGCCTCCGCTCTTCGGGGAGAGGTCTCCTCCCTCCTGAGGAAAGCCGCCACGGAGGTGGTACGCGTCCCCTACTCCCCAGCCTTCTACAGCCGCTTGTTCGTCGTTCCGAAGCCTGGAGGGAGATGGCGACCGGTGATCGATCTCTCGGCCCTGAACAAGTACATTACGGCCCCCTCCTTCCGGATGGAGACTGCTCGAGCCCTGAGAGCCGCGGTCCAGCCTCTGGACTTCGCAGTCAGCCTGGACCTTTCAGATGCGTACCTGCATGTCCCGATGCACCAGGCCTCCAGGAAGTTCCTCCGCTTTGCGATCGACGGTGTGGTATACCAGTTTCGCGCGCTCCCGTTCGGTCTCAACCTCAGCCCCTGGGTGTTCACCCGGCTGATGGACGCCGTAGTCGCCAAGGCCCGACAGTCCTCCTCCAGTCCGACGTCGAATTACCTAGACGACCTCCTCCTACGCAACCAGTCAGAGACCTCGCTCGCGTCGGACAGGGATGCGCTGCTACGGCTTCTGGCACACTTGGGCTTCCTAGTGAACGACGGCAAGTCGGATCTCTCTCCGTCCCGCCGCTTCGTGCACCTGGGCATGGAATTTGCGACCGACCTCAACACGGTGCGCCTCCCAGCCCCTCGGATCCAGAAGATTGCGGACCTAGCAGGTCAGTTAGCACGACAGGACGTGGCCCCCGCCAGAGTCTGGCTCCAGCTTTTGGGCCTGCTGAACGCCGCAGCGGACCTTATCCCCCTAGGTCGTCTCTACTCCCGGCCGATCCAGCTGCATCTCCTACTCCATTGGCGCCCGTCGTCAGGCGATTTAACGACGTTGGTTCCGGTGCCCCAGATGCTGCTGCCTCATCTTCGTCGGTGGACCGACCACTCTTGGCTAGCGTCGGGAGTTCCCCTGGCCGCCCCTCCTCCCCAGACCTCGCTTTGTGTCGACGCCAGCCTCACTGGGTGGGGCGCTCATCTCCTTCCTCGGTTCCTCTCGACTTCGGGGCCCTGGCCCACGGACTTAGCGCACACTCACATCAACTGGCTGGAGATGCAGGCGGTGTGGCAAGCCCTGCAGTTCTGGGAGGATCTCCTCAGACACCAGGAGCTACTCGTCCTCTCGGACAACACGACTGTGGTGGCTTACATCCAGAAACAAGGTGGCACTCGCTCTCCCGACCTTTGTATGCTCCTCTACCGGATGATGCGTTGGTGCGAGGACCGGGGTATTACCATTCGAGCCCGACACATCCCCGGACACCTGAATGTCTTAGCCGACTCGCTGTCTCGCCGCGGCCAGCTCCTGCACACGGAATGGACCCTTCGGCAGGACATCTTTCGGATGATCTGTGCCCGGTGGGAGACTCCCCAGGTCGACTTGTTCGCCACAAGGTGGAACCATCAGCTGCCGCTCTACGTCTCCCCGATTCCCGATCCACTTGCCTGGGCTGTCGATGCACTCTCCATTCCCTGGGACGGCCTGGTGGCTTACGCCTTCCCCCCGACGGTTCTCGTACCCAAAGTCCTTCTCAAGCTTCGGGGATGCTCGGCGGTCCTGCTGTTAGTTGCGCCGTTCGCCTGGAACCGCTCCTGGACCACCGACCTTCTCAGCCTCGCCACGGACCCGCCCCTGCTGCTTCCCGCCCCACGCACCATGCTCAAGCAACCGCGTCAGCCGCTGTTCCACCCCTGCCCGGAGCGGCTCCTCCTTCACGCCTGGAGGTTGTGCGGCAAGCCCTCGGAGCTAGAGGCTACTCGGGTGCAGCAGTGGAGGCGATCGCTTCGGCCCGCAGACCTTCCACCATCCGAGTCTACGAGGGAAAGTGGCGAGTCCTGTGTTCCTGGTGCTCTGAGCACGGCCTGTCACCCACGGAACTGACTAATCCTCAGCTGGCGGACTTCTTCCTCTGGCTCTTTCGAGACTTAGGCCTGGCCCCCATCACCGTGAGGGGTTACCTGTCCATGATCGCTGACACTTATCGACACCTTGGACACCCAGACCCGGGCGCCTGCAAAGACTTAGCCGACCTTATGGGTCACTTCGGCATCCAGCGCCCAACACACCGCTCACTCCTTCCCCGCTGGGACCTGCCCTGGGTGCTAACGTGGTTAAATTCTGACAGATTTGAATCCTTACCTTTGGCCCGTTTCGCAGATGTGACACGAAAGACGTGCTTCCTGCTGGCCCTTGCTACCGCCTCTCGGGTGAGTGAGCTACACGCACTCTCGGCGCGGCCTACCTGCCTACAGTTCCGAGCGGACGGGTCTGTTCAACTCCTCACTGACCCTGCCTTCCTGGCCAAGAACAGGTCTCCTCTGACGGCACCTCAGGTTATCACCTTGCGGCCGCTAAGAACCAACCCTCTGTCTCAGGAGACCAGGCAACAGGATCCCGTGCGCGCCCTTAGAGTTTATCTGCGACGATCTAAAGCCTTCCGCAGAGGGCGTTCGCGCCTCTTCCTACCTCTGAGACCCAGCAGGAATGACATAACAGCCCAGACGATCTCGTCCTGGCTCCGCTGGGTTATACGCTCCGCGTATCAAGATATCTCCCCGCAGGGAGCGAAGAGGCTGCACATTCGCGCACATGAGGTACGAGCCATGGCCACGAGCCTCGCATTTGACCGAAACTGCGCTGTCAAGGACATCGTGGCAGCCGTGGGCTGGCAGACTGAATCTGTATTCGCCCGCTTCTACCTCAGGGACCTGGCAGGCCAAAGAGAGAATCTCGCACTAGTGGGGGACATCGCCGCGGCGCAACACTCCCTCCCGGCGACACCGGCGCCGTAGGTATGCACTTCGCTAAAATTGTCGGGAGGTTGCGACTGGGAGGACGGCGCTGTTACCATTGAGAGTGGCGCGGCACCCTCCTCCTCATCGCAATTCTTCCATAAAGTCATGTCATCGGTAATGTTTTTGAGGAAACAAATTCATTTTTCTCTAAAAGGTATTTTTTCGAAAAATACTTACCGATGACATGACTCGGAGGACCCTCCCTCCTGCCCCGCTTGCCGCTTTCGAGCGAAGTATCACAAAAAACTGGCCGGTCTCGTGACCGGAGCTGGTAAGGCGGGAAACGGGAGACAACTCTCGGCCCCTCTAGGGGGGGTTCCCCGAGTGCCTCCCGGGTTGTGTGGGCACACAACGGGTAAGTAGGCTAAAATTGAGCTAGAAGTAGACATTTTCCATAAAGTCATGTCATCGGTAAGTATTTTTCGAAAAAATACCTTTTAGAGAAAAATGAATTTTTCATTATCCCTTCAAGATGTTCGAGTGAGGAGGGGAGCAGATGTCGCCTCAGACCACCATCTGCTTACCTTAAGAATGAAGCTCAAGCTAAAGAAAAGCCGCACAGAGACAACAAGAAGACAGCGCTATAATGTAGGCCTCCTGAGAGAAACTGGAGTGAGAGAAGAGTTCAAACTGGTGCTGTCCAACCGGTTTCAAGCGCTACAGGAGCTAGTAAATAAAGAGGAGGCGGTCACCACAGAGCAGCAGTGGAAGGCAGTTAGAGAGGCGCTGAACTCAACCTGCAAAGACACTGTAGGGTTCAGGAAACACCATCACAAGGACTGGCTGTCAGCACAGACCTTGAAGAAGATAGAAGTGAGGAAGCAGAAGAAAGCAGTTGTCAACAACAGTTGCACGAGAGCAGCCAAAGTAAGGGCACAGGGGGAATACTCGGAAGCCAACCGCGAGGTGAAGAGGAGTATCAGGGCAGACAAGAGGGCCTACACAGACAGCCTGGCAGCAGAGGCAGAAAAGGCAGCAGGCAGTGGCAACATGACACAGCTCTACGACATTACCAGAAGATTGTCAGGCAAGTATGGCCATACAGAAAGACCAGTAAAAGACAAAGAAGGCAAGCCTATTGCAGACAGAGCAGACCAACTCGACAGATGGGCCGAGTATTTTGAAGAGTTACTGAACAGACCTAGCCCACCCGACCCCCCAGACATCCAGCCGGCAGAGACCGACCTACCCATAAGCTGTGACAGACCCAGCCGGGAAGAGATCAGAAGAGCAGTGGCATTTTTGAAGAACGGTAAAGCAGCAGGCCGAGATGGCATCCCAGCGGAGTCTCTGAAAGCAGACCTAGAGACAACAGTGGAGATGCTGTACCCACTGTTTGGAAAGATCTGGGAAGAGGAGGTGATGCTGGCTGACTGGAAGGAGGGGTACATAATCAAGCTTACCAAGAAAGGCGACCTCAGCAAGTGTTCCAACTACAGAGGAATCACCTTGCTGTCAGTACCAGGAAAGGTCTTCAACAGGATCATCCTGGAGAGAATGAAGAGCTCCGTTGACCCCCAGCTGAAAGACCAGCAAGCAGGATTCAGGAAAAACCGATCATGTACAGACCAGATCGCCACTCTCCGCATCATCGTGGAACAGTCTCTGGAGTGGAGCTCCCCGCTGTACGTCAACTTTGTGGATTATGAGAAAGCATTTGACAGTGTGGACCGAGAGACTCTGTGGAAACTCCTACGACACTACGGTGTACCCACAAAGCTCGTCCGCCTGATCAAGAGCAGCTACGATGGCATGACATGTCGCGTGATCCACGAAGGGCAGTTCACCAGGGAGCTCCAGGTCAGAACTGGTGTCAGGCAGGGGTGTCTGATGTCTCCGTTCCTCTTCCTACTGGCCATAGACTGGGTCATGAAGATGACCACAGAGCACAGACGAAGTGGAATACAGTGGACACTGTGGACACAGCTTGACGACCTCTATTTTGCAGACGACTTGGCTTTACTGTCCCACACTCATCAACAAATGCAGGACAAGACCACGAGGCTTGCTGACATCTCGTCCCAAGTGGGCCTCACCATTCACAAACAGAAAACAAAGACAATGAGGCTGAACGCAACCAGGGAAGAACCAGTCTTGCTTGCTGGCACCCCATTGGAGGAGGTGGAGTCCTTCACCTATCTCGGGAGCATCATAGACAAAAAAGGCGGCACTGATGCAGATGTCAGAGCACGAATCGGTAAAGCCAGAGCAGCCTTCTCCAGTTGAAAAAAGTGTGGAGTTCCAGAGAGCTGTCACAACACACCGAAGTCCGGATTTTCAACTCCAATGTAAAAGCAGTTCTCCTATATGGAGCAGAGACTTGGAGATTGACAAAAACCACAGTCAACAGAGTACAGACCTTCATGAACAGTTGCCTTAGAAGAATTTTGAAAATCCACTGGCCAGAGAAGATCAGCAACGTCAGACTCTGGGAGAGAACAGAGCAGATAACAGCAGAGAATGAAATTGGGCGAAGAAGATGGGGATGGATCGGTCACAGTCTGAGAAAGCCAGCTTCCAGTATCACTAGGCAGGCATTGTCATGGAACCCCCAGGGAAAGAGGAAAAGAGGTAGGCCGAGAAACTCATGGCGTCGAGACCTCCAAGCAGACATCAAGAGACTGGGAACCACCTGGAATAGAATCGAAGGAGAAGCACAGGACAGGAGTTGCTGGAGGTCTCTCGTCGACGGCCTATACCCGGGTAGGGGTGACAGGCGTAAGTAAGTAAGTAAGTGTTTTTCATTGTAAAGTGTGACCTATACACTACTTTGAATTTGACCCAGGAAAACTTAACTGTAAATAACCCCAATCCTCCCTGTTTGTGTGCGGACAAAACTCATCACTGCGAATGTGCAACTTATTAACTCATTCGAGTTAAGTTGCTGCTCTTATTCATGTGCAGTGGGAAAGGGAGGTTTGGGCTCATTGAAAGTTCAGTTTTCCTGGGTCAAATTCACAGTATATTTTTTAACCAAATGCATGTCGTTAGCGGTTTTAGTCGCAATGATTCCTACAGGAATCAACGCAACTGAAGCCGCTACCGACACGCAAAGGGTTAAGGGCTGAATTTGTCAATAAATCACTTTATGGCACATCTTCAGCATATCATGCACTTTTCCTCATTTCACACAAAGACTACACCTTGCATCTTAACCCCTTCACTGCTGAGGAAATGTAAACACAACTCAACTGAAAGAGACACACCACTTTGTGTCCATGTTCCTTGGGGCAGCTAGGGTTCTCTGGCGCTGAATTAGCAAAAGATTTCAGCAATGCAATCTGCGTTTATTGGCATCATCTGCGGCCAGCCGCCTCCGGATGCGCGGCATAAGCCACGCATCCAGATGCGGCTGGCCGCGAATGAGTTAATTCTCCCTTCAGTACCTGGTTTGGCCGCTCCACTTCGTCAAAGTCTTCTGGCAAGATGATCTCTGGCCGACGCAGGTTGGTGAGCACCTTACCCCTCTCCATGCCAGTGGGCAGTGTCTTGTACATCATCTCGAAGAATATGATGCCCAGGCTGTAGATGTCCACTTTCTGCAAGCAGACACACACACACGGCAAGTTTCATGTGGTGTAGTTCATCCAGCATGACCAAACACCTGTTGCAGCAGAATGAAACACAAGCCACACATGCCTGCAGCAGAACCTAGTGATCCCTCACCCTGTCTGACCTCTCCTAACAGTTAACCCCTTCATGTCTGAGAAAAGGTCAAAACAATCCACCTGCAAGAGACACGTATCCTCATGGCCCCACTTCGTATCTGCCCAGCGTGCATAAGGCCATCAGGCTGACATCAGCGGCTGTTGGCCCGCGCATGGCTGTGCACAGGCTAATAGCGGCCGACATTGGCTCAATGGACTTTGCTCACTAGGTATGTTTCTTGAATGGATGGAGGTCTTTGGCTTCTACTTTCATTGGACATTTCATTACACACATGGAAAACAAGAAAGGCAAAGCCCTTATGGCTCATGTGTATGACCGATCCACACGTCTGACAATAAGTAAAGGGATGGCTTCTGCACTAACAAAATCCATGTTTTAACAAAATTTAATCAGTTTTCACACATCTGTCAAACCCCCATGACCCTTGACCTTTGCGATGAGTCGACAAAATTAGGATATGTCTTATCATCAGCTACCTTTGTGCCAAATTTGATTGAAAAGTTTGCAAAAATATTGATAATAACTACAATTACTGGCATTTTATACACACTTGTTGACCTCTTGTGACCCTTGACCTTTTCTGAGGGCTCATCCAAATTAGTAGTCTTGGGTTTCGTCAGAAAGAAGAACAAAGACTGGTTTGACGAAAACGATGTAGAGATCCAGGAACACCTAGCAAAAAAAAGAGCCGCCCATCAGGCCCACCTAGCCCAGCCTTCCTGCCCTGTGAAGAAGTCTGCCTTCCGCCTCGTCTGCAGCAGTCTCCAGCGCAAGCTCAGAGATCTCCAGAATGAGTGGTGGACCAGACTTGCACAGAGGACCCAGCTTTGTGCTGACAATGGTGACTACAGGGGCTTCTACGAAGCACTGAAAGCAGTGTATGGCCCCAGGCACCTGGTACAAAGTCCCCTGCGAAGCGCGAATGGCCAGGCACTCCTCACAGATAATACCTCCATCTTGAACCGCTGGTCGGAATACTTTCAGAGCCTCTTCAGCGCTGAGCGCACTGTTCAAGAAGCAGTCATCCTACAAATCCCACACCTCCCAGTAAAGGTTGAATTGGACGAACCGCCCACCGCTGAAGAGACCCTCACAGCCATCCACCAGCTCAAGAGTGGCAAAGCAGCAGGCATTGATGGAATACCGCCAGAGATCTGGAAACATGGAGGCACAGCACTGCACAACAAGCTCCATGACTTCTTTCTCTGCTGCTGGGAGGAAGGAACACTACCAAAAGATCTCCGTGATGCAGTCGTTATTACCCTGTACAAGAACAAAGGCGAGAAGTCTGACTGTTCCAACTATCGGGGAATTACCCTGCTGTCCATTGCTGGGAAAATCCTTGCAAGGCTGCTCCTGAATCGGCTGGTACCTGCCATCGCTGAAGACCAACTCCCAGAGGGCCAGTGTGGCTTCAGAGCAAACAGGAGCACCACCGATATGGTCTTTGTGCTGAGACAGCTACAGGAGAAGTGCCGCGAACAGAACAAAGGGCTGTACGTAACATTTGTCGACCTAACAAAAGCGTTCGACACTGTGAGCAGGCAAGGCATGTGGCAGATCCTGGAGCGGCTTGGCTGTCCCCCAAAGTTCCTCAACATGATTGTCCAGCTACACGAGGACCAGCAAGGCCAGGTCAGACTCAACAATGACCTCTCAGAACCATTCCCTATTCTCAATGGCGTAAAGCAGGGCTGCGTGCTGGCACCGACCCTCTTCACCATCTTTTTTAGCATGATGTTGAAGCAGGCCACAGTGGACCTCGATGATGACGATGCAGTGTACATCAGGTACCGTCTCGATGGCAGCCTGTTCAACCTCAGACGACTGCAGGCCCACACGAAAACCCTAGACCAACTGATTCGTGAGCTGCTTTTTGCTGATGATGCTGCCCTCGTTGCACACACAGAGAGAGCCCTGCAGCGCATCACGTCTTGCTTTGCAGATGCTGCCCAGCTCTTTGGACTCGAGGTCAGTCTGAAAAAGACAGAGGTCCTCCATCAGCCGGCACCCAAGACAGTGTATCGCCCTCCTCACATCACCATTGGCGAGTCTGAACTAAAGTCAGTGCACCAGTTTACTTACCTTGGCTGCATTATCACGTCGGACGCCAAGCTGGACAAGGAGCTTGACAGCAGGCTGGCAAAAGCGAACAGCGCTTTCGGGCGACTTTTCAAGCGGGTGTGGCACAATCAACAGCTGAAAACAGGCACCAAGATCAGCGTGTACAGAGCTGTGGTCCTCACCACCCTGTTGTATGGTTCCGAGTCCTGGGCCCTCTACCGCAGCCAACTACGACTCCTCGAACGCTTCCACCAGCGCTGCCTGCGTACCATCCTGGGCATTCACTGGAGTGACTATGTCACCAACGTCGAGGTCCTTGAACAGGCTGAAACTGTGAGCATCGAGGCTTTGCTGCTGCGGACACAGCTCCGCTGGGCGGGGCACGTCTCCAGGATGGAGGATCATCACCTACCAAAGATCACCCTGTTCGGCGAGCTTGCTACTGGACACCGTGACAGAGGGGCACCAAAGAAGAGATACAAAGACTGTCTCAAGAAGTCACTTAGTGCCTGCCAAATCGACCACCACCTGTGGTCTTCGCTTGCTGCGGACCGTGACACCTGGCGCTCCACCATTTACAAGGCAGCTGTCTCCTTTGAGGACTCTCACAGAGCTAGCCTTAAGGACAAGCGGCTCAGGAGAAAAAACAGAGATGCCGCAGCTCAGAACCCTGGCCATACCTTCCCCTGCAGCCACTGCGGTCGAACCTGCCTGTCTCGGATTGGCCTCCGCAGCCACGAACAAGCCTGCAGACGTCGTGGGCAACTCCTATAAAATCTTCGTTCGCGAAGTCAAGCCAAGAGAGAGATCCAAAATTAGTATGCATAGATAAGTCTTACCATCAGGTATCTCTGTACCAAGTTTGGGTTTGAAGTTGTGAATAGTAATTGAGAAAAAACATTTTTTTGACAAAATATGGCTTTTTTTTAAACCTATTTCCTGAGCTCTTGTGACCCTTGACCTTTCTGAGGGGATTTCCAAATTAGTATGCATAGATACTCCAATGTAAAAGCAGTTCTCCTATATGGAGCAGAGACATGGAGATTGACAAAAACCACAGTCAACAGAGTACAGACCTTCATGAACAGTTGCCTTAGAAGAATTTTGAAAATCCACTGGCCAGAGAAGATCAGCAACGTCAGACTCTGGGAGAGAACAGAGCAGATAACAGCAGAGAATGAAATTGGGCGAAGAAGATGGGGATGGATTGGTCACAGTCTGAGAAAGCCAGCTTCCAGTATCACTAGGCAGGCATTGTCATGGAACCCCCAGGGAAAGAGGAAAAGAGGTAGGCCGAGAAACTCCTGGCGTCGAGACCTCCAAGCAGACATCAAGAGACTGGGAACCACCTGGAGTAGAATCGAAGGAGAAGCACAGGACAGGAGTTGCTGGAGGTCTCTCGTCGACGGCCTATACCCGGGTAGGGGTGACAGGCGTAAGTAAGTAAGTAAGTATGCATAGATAGGTCTTACCATCAGGTATCTCTGTAGCAAGTTTGGGTTTGGAGTTGTGAATAGTAATTGAGAAAAAAAACATTTCTTGTCAAAATATGGCTATTTTTTTACCTATTTCCTGAGCTCTTGTGACCCTTGACCTTTCCGAGTCGTCATCCAAATTAGTATGCATAGATAGGTCTTACCCTCAGGTATCTCTGTAGCAAGTTTGAGTTTGAATTTGTGAATAGTATTTGAGAAAAAACATCTTTTGTCAAAATATGGCAATTTGGGACCTATTTCTTGAGCTCTTGACCTTTCCGAGGGATCAACCAATTTAGTATGCATAGAATGGTTTTACCATCAGGTATTTTTGTACCAAGTTTGAAGTTGTGAACAGTATTTGAGAAAAAATAAGCTATGTTCAAAAATAGCTATTTTTGATATATTTCCTGATCCCCTCTGACCTTGACCTTTGTGAGAGGTCACTGAAATTGGTATGTTTAGAAAGGTGTTGCCACAAAGTATCCTTGGGCCAAGTTTGAAGACTGTAGCTTGAATAGTCTCCGAGAAAATGCCAACGTTAAAGTTTACCACAGACGACAGCAAACAGACGACGGTCAGATGACCACTGGCCCAGAACATACTCACTTTTGCTTCGCACATGAGCCAAAAATCTACATAACCAGGGACAACATTGTTTTTTTTTCAGTTTTGCACACAGTTGGTAAAGACACAAATGACACCAAAAAATGTATGACACTTATTCACACAAACAAACTTAACTCATTCAGCCCGACGGCCGTATTTCCCAAATTTTGGAGGCATCATCTAATGACAATTCACAGGTGCCAAGCTAATCTGGTACTACCCTTGAATTATCATGGTCGGTCCATCTCCTACTGTAGTGCGTCAGGGCTGAATGGGTTAAACAAACTTTAACATATGATAACAAGGGTGAAAAGCAACAAAACTCAGTTGTTTTTTAAAAACCGGCATTCCTGTCAGCTGCGGCTGTAAAATGTTACCACGCTCAATCACCCTTACCCACCACCTGTCCAAGTTAACATAGCAACAGAACTGTATTTAACTGACATGTAAATCACTCTCTCCAGAAGCAAAATGGGGGTCATATCAGAGATATGTGCATGTACGCAAACACCTCCCAAAAATGCCCATGGCCTCTTATAAATGCACCATTTACGCAATTATCGTGACCCCTGATAGCATAGCAAGTCATAAGGCGCTTTCCTTCTGCCTGACTTCACACTGCAATTTCAGTTGCTTTACTTCCCTCTGCCTTGCTGCCAGACCAGGTCCGCATATCCTGGATAAAAAGACAAGTATCTCTATCAATAACTAACAAAACTCACTTGATCGTAGTGCAGTTTGTGTCCACTGTTCATTTCCGGGCTAACGTAAAGTGCTGTCCCCACCATGCCCTGTCAGATTTCCATCTCCACTGCCCGAGCGTGACGAGCTGAGAAGGTTGTCCGGGAAAGCTGCGATAGGCATGGATGTGTCACCCACATTACACTGCTGTTAGAGAAAGTTGAAGGACAAGCAAGAGCAAATAAGTGTCAGAACACACAGAGAAAAATTAACACAATAATACATGATCAACTTAATGTTTATCTTCCAAATACGGGCAGTATTAATGTTCTGAATCCGCAACTCAACTGAGGTTTAAGACACAAAGTTCCCTAGCGCTCGGAGGCATTTCATGACTACTCACATATTCAAGAGCAGTGCCTGATTAATTTGGTGCCTAACAAGCTTTCAACTGCCAGGGGTCGTACTGTTGTTTTCAGTGCGCTTGCATGTACACACAGGGTTGGTAAAAAGGCAAATGACACACAAAAAACAGTAAACACACTGTAACAAATGATGACCAGCTTTAGGAAATCAGAAGCGGGTACAAATTACCTTGACAATATCTGTTGTTGCCAGGCCGAAGTCCCCAATCTTCACGTGATCATTGGAGTCCAAGAAAATATTAACAGGCTTGAGATCACGATGAATCATGTTCTGTAACACACAACCGACTTAACCCTTTTAGCCCTATACACTACAGCAAAAGACATGTCGTCTGTGACAGTTCAAGGGTTGTGCCAGAATAGCTTGGCACCTAGAGGTGCCATGCAATTCTGGCACCACCCTTTCGATGTGCTAAATAACATCAACAGTTTTTACATCATTTGAGCCTGTCCTAAAAAATAAAAAAAAAGTATGTACTGAATGAACACACACCAAACCAAATCACTCTATGTTGAAGCATCTACATTTTTAAAATGAAACATTCATTTTTCTCTAAAAGGCATTTTTTCGAAAAATACTTACCGATGACATGACTACTAGGAAGTGTCTACTTACTCATACAATTTTAGCCTAAGAACCCGTTGTGCCCTGCACAACCCGGGAGGCACTCGGGGAACCCCCAGAGGGGCCGAGAGTTGTCTCCCGTGCCTGCCCATCCGGTTCCGAGTCATACGTTGATTCCTTAGCCAGGATACTTAGCTCACCAGCGGCAAGCGGGGCAGGTGGGAGGGTCCTCCGAGTCATGTCATCGGTAAGTATTTTTCGAAAAAATACCTTTTAGAGAAAAATGAATTTATTTCCTCAAAAACATTACCGTGACATGACTACTAGGAAGAATAGCGAGAAGGAGGGGCGGTCCGTGGCGCAGTGGTTAAGGCGCCTGCCACCAATGCCAAAGGTGCGAGGTTCGATACCGGGTTCCGGCGTTGGATTTTTCTCCTCTGGTAAGTGTCACCGTTAATTCGGGCGGACCGTCGGGGGTTCTTTCTCCGGGTACTCCGGTTCTTCCACCCCCCCCCACCCCCCACACTTTGGTACCGGTCTCAGGCCACTTTACAAATTTCAAATACAAGCGATCAAAAATCTCTGTAACTTCAGTAGCTGACTGGCCCTTCGTTTGTCTTGTACTGTGTTTGTACTGTGTTTGTCTTAAATGGCGTAAATCTGTGTCTGTTTCTTGAGTGTGTGTGTTGGGTTTCAGGCGCGGCGCTTTGAGTCGATTTCCCCAAAAATTGAGAAAAAGCGCCTATATAATAACGGTATTATAAGGAGGAGGGTGCCGCTACCCCAACACCCCCACAGGAGCCAATGCAGAGCCATCCTCCCTGTCGCACACTCCCGACAATTTTAGCTAAGTGCACACCTATGGCGCCTGTGGCGCCGGGAGGGAGTGTTGTGCCGCAGTGATGTCCCCCACCAGAGCAAGGTTGTCTCGCTGGCCTGCCAGATCCCAGAGGTAAAAGCGGGCGAAGGTCGATTCAGCTCGCCAAGCCATGGCTGCCACGATGTCCTTGACAGCACAGTTCCGGTCGAATGCGAGGCTCGTGGCCATGGCTCGTACCTCGTGTGCACGTATCTTGAGCCTCTTTGCTCGCTGTGGGGAGAGGTCCTGGTAGGCGGACCGTATGACCCAGCGTAGCCCGGAAGAAATCGTCTGGGCTGTTATGTCAGTTCTGCCGGGTTTTAGAGGCAGGAAGAGGCGTGGGCGTCCTCTCTGGACGGCTTTGGTTCGGCGTAGATAAAGCGTAGGGCGCGCGCAGGATCTTGTTGCCTGGTCTCTGGGGAAAGTTCGTATCCCGCAGCGGCCGTAAGGTGAACACCTGTGGCGCGGTCAAGGAGACCTCGTCTTGGCACGGAAGGCAGGTTCCGTGAGCAGCTGCACGGAACCATCCGGTCTAAACTGCGGGCAGGCAGGGTACGCTGAGAGCACGTGTAGCTGGCTAACTCAGGCCGCCGTGGCCAGGGCCAACAGGAGGCATGTCTTACGAGTGAAATCCGAGAAGCGGGCCGAAGGCCGCGGTTCAAATCTGGCAGAGTTCAGCACGTCAGTACCCAGGGAAAGCCCCAGCGAGGAATTAGGGAGCGGGGCACTGGACGCTGCAGTCGAAGTGAGACATAAGGTCGGCGATGTCTCACAGGCTCCGGGGTCTGGGCGGCCAAGGTGCCGGTAAACATGGACAGGTAACCCCTGATGGTGATAGGGGTTAATCCTTGGCCTCCAAAGAACCAGAGGAAGGAGTCCGCGAGCTGGGGATTAGTCGGTTCGGTGGGGGAGAGACGCTGGTCCTCGCACCAGGAGTACAGGACTCGCCATTTCACTCGTAGACACGTCTGGTCGAGGGTCTGCGGGTTGTAGCGATAGCTTCCACTGCTGCCTTCGAGAAGCCTCTAGCGGCGAGGGCTTGCCGAACCATCTCCAAGCGCGAGGGAGTAGGGGTTCCGGGCACGGGTGGAACAGCAGTTGTCGGGGCTGCTTGAGCATCATGCACGGCGTGGGCAGCAGCAGTGGGGGGTCCGTGGCAAGGCTGAGGAGGTCGGAGGTCCAGGACCGGTTCCAGGCAAACGGGGCGACCAGAAGACGACCTCCTTGCATCCTCGACGCTTGAGGAGGACTTTGGGACGTGGACTGTCGGGGGGGTATGGATACGCGAAGAGACCTTCCCCCGAGATGGAAGGAGCGTCGACCGCCCAGGCCAGAGGGTCTGGGATCGGGGAGATGAAAAGGGGAAGCTGGTGATTCCACCTCGTGGCGAACAAGTCGATCATAGAGCGTGCAGATCAACAGAAAGATATCCCGGTGTAGGGTCCACTCCGTGTGAGGCAACTGGCCGCGCCGGGAGAGAGAGACGGCCAACACGTTCAGGTGACCGGGGATGTGTCGAGCTCAGAGGGAGATGCTGCGGTCCTCGCACCAGCGCATCAGACGGTAGAGGAGCATGCACAGGTCGGATGAGGGTGTCCTGCCCTGCTTCTGGACGTAAGCCACCACTGTCGCGTTATCGGAGAGGACGAGCAGCTCTTGGTGACGGAGTTGTTCCTCCCACGCGATGAGGGCTTGCCAGACTGCTTGCAGCTCCAACCCGTTGATGTGCTTGTCCGCGAACTCTGGAGGCCCAGGGCTGGAAGTCGTGAGGAACTGCGGCAGCAGGTGGGCTACCCACCCAGCCAAACTTGCGTCGACACACAGGGAGAATTGAGGGGGCGGTGAGGTCAGGGGGAACTCCCAAAGCGAGCCACGACGTGTCCATCCAACGTAGTAGATGGGGGTGAAGCATCGGAGTCACGGGTACCATGGCGGCCAAATCGCCGGAGGAGGGCTGCCAGTGAAGCAGGAGGTGCAGCTGTTGCGGCTGGGTGTAGAGACGACCGAGGGGGAGTAGATCCGCCGCCGCATCCATCAAGTCCAGGGGCTGGAGCCAGACTCTGGAGGGGGCTGCGTCCCGCTGGGCTACCTGGCTGGCTAGGGCGACGAACTTCAGGATCCGCGGCTCCGGCAACGCACCCTGTTGAGGTCGGTGGCGGACTCCATGCTGAGGTGGACGAAGTGACGCAAGGGAGTGAGGCCCGACTTGCCCACGTTGACTAGGCACCCCAACCGCGACAACCGCCGTATCAGTGCATCCTTATCCGTTGTCCGAACGGTCTCCGATTGGTTGCGTAGGAGGAGGTCGTCGAGGTAGTTTGACGTCGGACTGCAAGACGACTGTCGCGCCTTGGCCACCACCGCGTCCATGATGCAGGTGAAAACCCAGGGGCTGAGGTTGAGACCGAACAGCAGGGCCCGAAACTGGTAAATTACTCCGTTGTAGGCGCAGCGGAGGTATCTCATGGATGCCGGGTGCATGGGGACATGGAGAAACGCGTCGGACAAGACCAGACCGGCCGCGTCGTCCATGGGTTGCATGGCGGCTCTGAGGGCCCGGGAAGTCTCCATGCGAAAGGACGGGGCCACGAAGAATGCGTTCAAGGCTGAGAGATCGATGAGAGGACACCACTTGCCACCCGGGTTGGTACCACGAAGAGGCGGCTGTAGAAGGCAGGGGAGCCGGGGAGTACCCCAACCTCTGTGGCGGCCTTCTGCAGAAGAGCAGCGACTCCTCCACGCAGAGTGCAGGCCTTGAGCTGGTCTGACGGCACCCCGGACCACAATGGGGAGCAACGCAGCGGAGGCGGGGAGCGGAAGGAGATCCGAAGGTCCTCGGTTATGGTCTCCAAGATCCTGCGGTCGTCCGGGAACAGCGAGCGCCCCTCCTCGCCGCACAGTGCGAGCCTCCCGCTGACTGGAGACCCTGGCGCAGTCGGCGGAGGCAGTTGAGGGGAGAGCTTGTCTTGCCAGGCCAACGGTCCGCATTCGCCGTCTTCACCGAGTTCCAGGTGTCGCCGAAGAGGAGGGGACCACCCAGGGGGGGGGGGCACGCTGAAGCTGGTTGCGCAGGTCCGGAGGCATACCCCGACAGGCCAGCAGAACGGCATCCCGACGCATGAGGTCACAATTGGAAGAGGAGACCATGGCATTGATGGATGAGTGGTAGGCTGCCCGTTTGGCCACTGCCGCGAGAGCGAGAAGATCTCCTAGAAGGGGCATCAAGGAGGGATGCCAGGCGTCCTTGATCCGGCGAATGAAGGCTTGGGTGAGCAGCTCAAGGAAGCCCAAGCAGGCGAGGGTGTCGAACGAGTGTAGCCGTACAATCAATACCACAGGGAATTGCACGCTTCCGGAGGGTGAGGGCGAACGCCTGGATGATGGCCGCCGGGTCCACCGTGGGAAGGGGGCAGACGAAGGCCTGAGAGTGTCCGGAATACCATCCCGGACGAAAGGCGATGTCGAGACCGGGGGGCCACCTACGGTCGGAGAAGAAATCGGTCTCCCGCGGGGCGGTGAGCAGCAGAACGGAGAAGGTATCCCGCATGTCGCAAAATCCGGGAGGTTGAGGGAGCAACTTGAACTTGGTCTGCCTGCCAGTGTTGATGATGGCAGAGGCCTTCCTCTTGCGCGGGGGGACGGGGAGGGAGGCCGAGATGAGGCGGGCCGCTTCATCTAGGGCGAGGACGGTGTCCGAACGAGAGGTCGAAGCCAGTGGCGAAGGGTCCGCGATGTCCGAAACGGTCGAGCGAGGAGCGGTGAACGGCCAGGTTGGGCCAAGCAGAGCCAAGACGGACTCCTCCGCAAGAAGACTCAGGGCCTCGTCATCCTGGGGGCGAGGGGAGCGGCTGCGATGACAGGAGCAACGTCCCTGATCCCGATGACGAGGGCTCCTGCCTGAGCAGCGCCGAGGGAGGTAGAAGGGCGATGCGAGAAGCGTGGCGGCGAGGCACGAAGCGTGCGCGAGGATGGCGGCGCCGCAGATCTTGGCCGAGCGCGAAGAAGCCGAGCGGGGGGTGGGGGCTGCTGGTCGTCCGGTGCGCGTGGCGGTCTTTCCGACGAGCGTCCACAGGCGAGTGGGATCGCCGGGAATAGGAGGAACTCGAGAGAGCTCCAAGGGTCTGAGGTCCTCGGGTACATGGCATTTCATCTCTGAGAGCCGGGCTCAATGAGGCGGGCTCCCTGCCGGCATATCGACTCCCCGGAAGAATCCGCGAGCATGAGAGACGAGCGAGGACTAACAGCGGACAAGGAGCGGCGCTAAGCGCCTCCCTGTAGTCCGGGCTCCGTGAGGCGGGTGCTGTGTGTCCGCGCATTGACTTCAGGTCTCCAGGCGTGGCACTTCATCTCTGAGAGCCGGGCTCAGTGAGGCGGGCTGCCTGCCGGCATATGGACTCCCCGGAAGAGTCCGCGAGCGTGAGAGACGAGCGAGAACTGATAGCGGACAAGGGGCGGCGCAACGCGCGTCCCCGTAGGCTGGGCTCCGTGAGGTGGGCGCTGTGTGTTCGCGCATTGACTTCAGTTCTCCGAGCAGTGCTGGGTGCACGCATTCGGCGCGGCATCTGTTCCACAGTGTCGGCACAATAGCACTTGGTCACTGCTCTGGGCACAGTGGGGGGCACCTGGATGGGAGGGTCACTCACAGGGGACGGCCGGTCCCACCTGTAGAAGCTCCATAACTGAGACCACCTCAGTTCAGGCCAGGGGGAGCAGATCTCACAGGCTCGGTCCGAGGCGCAGCCGGAGCAGGGAAGGCAGACCTTGTGGTTGTCCGTTGGCCACTGGAAATCGCCGCACAGTGTGCAGGTCCTCACCTGGCAACTGCACATGGCAGTTCACCCTTGTCTGAATTGCTCTGTTTAGTTGGGCTCTGTGCCAGCCGTGACCCACTTCACTGATAAGTGCGCGCGGGTCATAGCAGGCTCCAGTCTAGCTGCTGGCGGGAAGCGTTGCGCTCTTTGTTCCCTGTTGAAGTCTGTCAGACATGTGATAAGTTTAGCCTGTTTATAACTTATTATTACCGTGGCTACAAAGTTCGAATTGTCAATATGATTATGTAACACTATGCTTGAAATTGTCCTCTTCAAGCTCATATAAGTTTGGGTTGAACACCTCTTCGAATTCTGTGCTTATTACTTGATTGACAACGTGTGTAGTTCGAGGAACTTTCCTTCCGCACGCTGTAGACAGCAGTGCGGCTTGTGTGTAAAAAACGTGCTTTCTGTGCCGGATGTATCACTCCAATGTGTACCCTTATCTGATGCATATATGTAAAGTATAGCTTGTTAAGCCATGGAGAATGAACATTCTTTTCCAAGACATTTGGAAGCCGTGAATTCTTTGTGTAGACTTTGTGGTAGAAGGTCTAAGCGAGCAGTCAAAGACAAAAACAAACCCGTGTTTTTGTGTACTAAATACACCAGTGATATATTTTCGTGTTACAACATTGATGTGCTCAACGACCAGGAAGGGAAGCATTCTAAATCAATTTGTTGCATGTGACAGAGCATTTGGCTTTGGTTTCTCCACATTTTCATCAGGTATTCACAGACTGTCACTCGTCCAAAAATTTAACTGATCGGCCTATCAAGTTTAGACACAGCATCATAGTGACCCTGTAGACACACTCGTTTTAAGCCATTTTAATGTGACACTAAACCGGAACTGAATCTCTTAACGCAAACAGTAAACCTCTGCTTTGTGTATTGTTTTTAATCTGTGTTAAAATTGTGAGATTGTTGAAACATTGACTGTATCGGTGAAATTCGCATACTTCATGTCGGCGTGCTCTGAATGGATTACCGTTTTCACTTGGCCCACCAAACCGGCTTTAGCAGGACTCAGGTATGTGGTTGTTGAAGATTTTAGCATGGGATATGCCAGTTAAGACATCTGTTGACAGCACTGACTTTGTCTGAACTTTCCAAAAACTTCAGTTTTTGAACTGTGATGCGATGAAAAGTATGATAAACTAACGGAAGGCTGCATCTAATCTGTCTCCTAGTGATACTTTGAGCCAGTGCATGATAAACATCCATGCAGATTACCCCAGCATGTTTGGTGTCCAAAGATAGTACAATTTCTCCTCTACAAGACGATGTATGTTCAAATAATCACTCACAACTGCAGGTTAATTAAATTCCGGTTTACAGACAACATCTGTAATTTACAGCTTATTCGCCGATGTATGCAGCAGAGGCTAAGAGCTAATCGGGGTCAAGCACAGTAGTACTGTAAACAAAGACGGCTGCTGCGCTATTCGTATCCCCAGCGGAAGCGAGACCGCATAGCTGGTTCCTTATCAGTGATGGTATTTAGCGCGCTGATAGTAAGGGGAAGGAGGCTGCCTCGCTATCTCAGTGCACTCGCGAAGCCGATCTCTAAGTGGGCTGGCGCGCACCGGCGGGCATACAGCTGAAAACTAAAGAGCATAGGCTAAACTGCCGTGTGCAACACATAATACACATGCAAGCGTACGAGCAAGAGCACATGGCTCCGCCCAGCTAAGGCGAACATTCGAGGTCACGGCTACACTAGCAACCTAACGTATATGGGTTAGGCCCTACAATGGCGACCCTAACGTACGAAGGAGCGGGAGCGAGGGGCCCCGCCAAGCGAAGTGTAGCCAAAGCTGTCAAGGAACAAAGCACAACGCAGTAAGCGCCCAGCCACACCACCCTCGAAGCCAGCGAAGAGCACGGGCGCCAGCCCCAGGGGCCGGGCCAAGTTAAGACAAAGTCCAGCGCAAATGGCAGTCAGATATAACACGTGAAGCCAAGGGCTCCAATGAACCGGCATCCCGCCCGGAGGCCGGTCGAAGGCCATAACCGCTACCTTACCTTTCCGCCGCAGCAGGAACGGGGGAAGGCCCCTCCATACCACCGTCAGCGATGGAAGGCGGGAACGCAGGAAGAAGGGACGAGAAGCGACCGCAGGCAGCAGCGCAACCAGAGCTCAGTAGGAAGCGCAGCACAAAGCCAGGGCCGGCACAGCAGAAGGAGCAGGGCCAAGAGCAGTCATGAGCAAAGTCCAGTACAGGTTCCAAACTGGCCGCACGCAGGGAAGACCGGAGGCTAAGCAAACACATCTGAACGGCACGAGCTAAGTAGACTGACTGAGGAATCATCGTATGACTCGGAACCGGATGGGCAGGCACGGGAGACAACTCTCGGCCCATCTGAGGGTTCCCCGAGTGCCTCCCGGGTTGTGCAGGGGCACAATGGGTTCTTAGGCAAAAATTGTGTAAGTAGACACTTCCTAGTAGTCATGTCATCGGTAATGTTTTTGAAGAAATAAATTAATATTAGCTTAACCCCTTCACTGCCTATGTATGCAGATTGTGTTTACACAATCTTTGTTTATTCAATGCCCCATCCCAAGAACATGGATTCAAAGTGGTGTCAGCAAAAGGCATAGAACATCATGCAGCCCTGTAATGGGGGCAGCGGACACCTCTTGCAGTTTGATCATGCTCCCTTTTTCTTGGCAGCTAAGGTGTTAAAAACAAACACACAACATACCTGTTCATGGATATAGAGCAAGCCCTCAATGATTTCTCGGAAGAGTCGCCAGGCACGGTCCAAGTCCAGGGACAGACCCGAGTCGATACAGTTACGCAGGGTGCTCTTCTCACAGTACTCCATCTGCACCACAAACACAGATCAGCCTCAGAATATCGCTGGACCCAGAGAGCTGTGTAAATTCCACGTGAAAGAGCTCCAGCCGTCCCATAAAGAATGGATACAAAGTGGTTCCAGCAAGAGGCACAGATCCTCATGAGCCCCCGCAATTGCGGGGGCTCATGAGGATCTATACCTCTTGCAGTAGTGTGGTGTTCATTTTTTCATGCCAGTGAAGGGGTTAATGACTGCATTTGTGTTGTGCTGAGTATACACAGACTTGCCACTGTCCTCGGGCCGATGTCAACCTCACCTGCGCACGGGCCAGCTAATACTGACATCAACCAGAGGACCTGTTGCTCACCGGTCATCTGCCTGAGAGCAAGAGAGCTGACATCAACCAGAGGACCTGCTGCTCACCAGACATCTGCCTGAGAGCAAGAGAGCTGACATCAACCTGAGGACCTGCTGCTCACCGGACATCTGCCTGAGAGCAAGAGAGCTGACATCAACCAGAGGACCTGCTGCTCACCAGACATCTGCCTGAGAGCAAGAGAGCTGACATCAACCAGAGGACCTGCTGCTCACCGGACATCTGCCTGAGAGCAAGAGAGCTGTGCCTGCTATGATTATCAGCTACCGCGGTGTACTGCAGTGTGTAATACTGAGGCGGAAGTGTTCTTTAGTTCATCACCTTACTACAGGTAAAAGTTGTCAATCGTGGTCACCACAGCAGAAATGCAGGCCAGTTGCCAGAGGCCGCTTGTGTGCAAAATGTTGGGGGTGAGCTCACCTTCAACTCCAGATATTACATTTCTACTGTTTGCTGTTTAGTGTAAGCAACACTTCAATTTCGCACATACGGAAATTTCTGTTGGCAAGATTCTGATTTTACAGATTTCCCACATTTCATTAACCCATTTAGCCCTAGGACCCTGCAGCAGCCTCGCGCTGGGACCATATGGCGTTGAGGCGCGTCCCCTGGGTGGTGGATAGGGGGTCCCTCGTGAGAGGGGTGCACCGAATGAAATAAGGTGCCGTGAACCAACATGGTCTAAGGGAAGGTGACCCCGACAGAAAACCCCTGGTCCTCCTAGTAAGGGGGTTGGGCGTGGGGGTAGCTTCCCCACCCTGCAAAAAAGGAAATAGCTACAAAAACGCCGACGAAAAGACTAACAGCTGAGAAAGCCAGCTTCCAGTATCACTAGGCAGGCATTGTCATGGAACCCCCAGGGAAAGAGGAAAAGAGGTAGGCCGAGAAACTCCTGGCGTCGAGACCTCCAAGCAGACATCAAGAGACTGGGAACCACCTGGAGTAGAATCGAAGGAGAAGCACAGGACAGGAGTTGCTGGAGGTCTCTCGTCGACGGCCTATACCCGGGTAGGGGTAACAGGCGTAAGTAAGTAAGTAGCCCTGCAGCAGGGGATGGATTGATCATGATGATTCAAGGGTAGTGCCAGATGAGCTTAGCACTGTAAGGCGCCAAGCTCATCTGGCACTACCTTTGAGTTATCATGATCAATCCATCTCCTACAACTGGTAGACTGACGTCAGCCCCAGGACCTTTTGCTCTTCAGGTCGTTGTTCTTCGCAGGTTTGCTTAACCCTTTTAGCCCCAGATCCCTACAGCAGGAGATGGCTTGACCATGATAATTCAAGGGTAGTGCCAGATCAGCTTGGGGCCTTCATGCGCCAAGCTAATCTGGCACTACCCTTGAATTACCATGGTCAAGCCATCTCCTGCAACTGGTACATAGTCGTTAGGCAACACCTCCAAAATTTGAGAAATGGGGCCTTGGGGCTAAAAGGGCTAAACAAGATTTTACCCATGTTTATCCATGGCTTGTGCATCTATAACAAGGACTTTCACAACTTGTATCTCAAAAGCATCTATTTTCCCAGGCACCAAACTGGTCTGGCACTAACCTTGAACTATCATAGCCTATCCCACAAGGGCTGTCTCCTTCAAGTTGCTATCATTCTTAGTGAATTGGGGGAGTCAACCAGCGTGGACTGATCCATCTCTCACTGTGATATTTTAAGGGTGAATGAGTTGATATGAAAGACTTTAGTTTACCTGTATGTAGAGATACTGCAATTTTGGCGGTGGTTCGGGTGGGGACCAGAGGGACGAACTACTGCCTGACTGAGTCTTTGGCAGCGTCTCTGTCTAGAAACAATAATGATCGTCATTGTTGGTAATGTAAAATAGTGTTGAGAGGTCTGTGTGTGTGTGTGTGTGTGTGTGTGTGCGCGTTTTGATGTTGGTGCATGCACATCCGCCTGTGCGCATGCGTGTAATGAGTGTGATGTGTGTTGTGTATGTGTGTGCACTGTGTATGTGTGTGTGCAGCATAGAGCATGTGTGTGTTGTGTATATGTTGTGCATATGTGCATTGTGCATGTGTGTTTGTGTGTATTTGTGTGTGTGTTTGTGTGCATGTGTGTGGTGAACATGTGTGTGAATGTGTGCATATCGCCACAGAACATTTTTTGTTACCTTGGATGATTCTGATGGCTCAGTGTTCTGTTCCCCAGTGCTGTCAGATCCAAAGACCACACTGTCTGAATTGTCCATCCTGTGCCTGAAATCGTCAACATCACTGCTCACTATATGTTCAGCCCCACACACAACAGGGCACGACAGATCGAGTGGTCAGCCATCGCACTCATGGTAACTCTCACTATTTCACAAAAGTGCAAAGAAAGATGATCATCTGTAGAAGTGTTTGGTTAGATGTGAAAAACACACGCCAAACAACATAGCCTCTTCGCATAGTTCTAGAGTTATTTTAAAGACAACAACAACCAGTTTTGAACACTATTTTCTGTTGAAATGTGCGAGACTAAAAACAGAGCAAGCCTTCCCCGGATTGAAAATGGCGCATCAACTTCACTGTCATAAGATCCTTGCTTCAATGCTGAATATTAAATTCTGAACTATTTTTTTTAGTGATCGACAATCAAAAAAATGTATTTTTCTTTAAAATAATTTTTTTGCGAAAAATACTTACCGATGGTATTACTGAGAGGAAGATAAACTTAACCTGACAATTTCAGTCTCCAAAATTTGTTGTGTGTTGCCACACAACCAGGGACGTAACTCTAGCAAGCAGTTACCTAATCCCCCGAGTGTCCTCCCTATCCTCCGAGTAACCTCCCTTCCAAATCTCGCGAGAGGCCATTATTTCCAGTTCTATCTGAGCTGACATGCGGCAAGCGGGGAAGGTGGGAGGGAAGCGTGAGTAATACCATCGGTAAGTATTTTTCGAAAAAATTTATTTTAAAGAAAAATACATTTATTTCTTCAAAATCGTTACCGATGGTATTACTGAGAGGAAGAATTAAAAAGAGGGGGAGGGTGACGCTCAAGGGTCAATGCACCCAGGTAACTGCTTAGCTAGACCCTTGGCCGGGGCACACTCCCGACAATTTCAGTCAAGTGTTACCTATGACGCCGCCAGTGCCGGGAGGGAGTGTTGAGCCACGGCAACATCACCCACCAGAGCCAGGTTGTGCCGCTGGCTGGAGTGGTCACGCAAGTAAAAACGGGCGAAAGTAGATTCGGCCCGCCAGCCCACAGCCGCCACAATGTCCTTCATGGCGCAGTTACGGTCAAACGCGTCACTCGTGGAGACAGCCCGGATCTCGTGTGCCCGAATCCGCAGCCTCTTCGCTCCCGCAGGCGAGAGGTCATTGTAAGCGGAACGGATAACTCCACGCAGCCAAGCGGAGATCGTTTGGGCGGATATATTGTGCTGGTTCGGAACCAAGGGCAAGAAAAGGCGTGAACGACCCCGCCGTAAGGGCTTTGACCGGAGGAGATAGATTTTTAACGCCCGAACCGGATCCTTAACGAGCAGAGTTAAGGCATGTTAACACCCACACAAGGTCCCAACGTGGGAGAAGTGATCGGGTCACTGGTCGCCGGAGAACAAAATGAGCCATGAGGTCCGCGAGGTCCTTGCAAGATCCCGGATCGGGTCGACCCAAATGGCGGTAAGTGTCAGCCACCATAGAAAGATAACCCCGAATGGTGATGAGTGCCAAGCCCTGATCCTCGAAGAGCCACAAGAAGAATTCGGCGAGCTGGGGCATAGTCAGAGTTGTGGGGGAGAGGTGTCGCGGCCCATACCACGACAGTAAAACCCGCCATTTACCCTCATAGACTTTCCTGGTGGAAAGCCGTCGAGCTGAAGCGATAGCCGCCACTGCTGCATCCGAGAAACCTTGAGCGGTGAGGGCACGCCGCACAATCGCCAAGCGTGTAAGAGGAGGCTCTCCGGGCAAGGGTGAAAAAGATCCTGCCAGGGTTGTTTCAGCATCGTGGTCGGCGTTGGAAGCCGTAGCGGGGGGTCCGTGGCGAGACTCAGGAGACCTGTGGTCCAGCTCTTGTTCCAAGAGAACGGTGCCACCAGAAACAGGACTGCGTGGCAGCCTCTGAGCTTGAGAAGAATCTTGGGTACCAGGACAGACGGAGGGTATGCATAGGCCAAGAGACCCTCCCAGGGGATAGAGAGAGCATCCACCGCCCATGCAAGGGGATCTGGAACAGGGGAGACGAAGAGGGGAAGTTGTGCTTTCCACCTCGTCGCAAACAGATCGATCATGGGTGTCTCCCAGTGCCGGCAAATCATCCGAAAAAGGTCAGGGCGAAGGGCCCACTCGGTATGGAGAAGCTGGCCGTGACGAGATAAGGAATCTGCCAGCACATTCAGCCGTCCCACAATGTGACGTGCCCGAAGCGAAATGCCCCGATCCCGGCACCACACCAGAATATGTAACAGAAGAATGCAAAGGGAGGGAGAACGGGTCCCGCCCTGCTTCTGAATATAGGAGACAACCGTCGTGTTGTCAGAGAGAACCAAGACTGCCTGGTTGGTCATGCGTGGTTCCCAAGAGATCAGGGTGAGCCACACTGCTTTCAGCTCCAACCAATTGATATGTTTGCCCACCAAATCCGGGGACCAAACACCCGCTGTCGTGCTGAAGTCCGGGAGCAGGTGAGCGCCCCAACCGGAAAGACTGGCATCCGTGCAAATTGACAGGGAAGGAAGCGGTGACGCAAGGGGAACCCCTGACGCCAACCAGGCGGGATCCGTCCACCGAAGGAGATGCGGCCAAACTAAGGGCGACACCGGAACGCAAACCTCCAAATCCCCCGAAGACGGACGCCAAAGAAGGAGGAAATGAAGTTGAATTGGACGCGAGTAGAGCCGGCCAAGGGGAAGCAAGTCCGCCACAGCACTCATGAGACCCAACAACTGTAACCACATTCTCGCCGGAGCCGCGGAAGCAAGATACATCTGACGGGCCAAAAGAGCCAACTTGTCGATCCGAGCTTGGGGAAGGCGCACCAAGTTCAAATCGGTCTGAAACTCCATGCCAAGGTGGAGAAAATGGCGAGATGGCGATAGGTCCGACTTGCCGAAGTTGACCAGAAAACCGAGGCGATAGAGAAAGGAAAGCAGGGCGTCCCTGTCGGCGGTCAAGCAGGTCGCATCCTGATTCCGGAGAAGAAGATTGTCGAGGTAGTGGGAGGTCGGACTGAGAGACGACCTCCGCGTGCGGGAAATCACCGCATCCATAATCCTGGTGAAGACCCAGGGACTGAGATTGAGGCCGAAGGGCATTGCCCGGAACTGATACACCACTTCGCGGAAGGCAAAGCGAAGGTATCGGCGAGCCGAAGGGTGTATAGGAACATGAAGGTATGCATCGGCAAGATCCAGACTGACAGCAAAATCCATCGGTTGGACGGCGGCCCACAGGGCGCGGGTCGTTTCCATACGAAAGGACGGAGCGGTCAGAAATTTGTTGAGAGCGGAAAGGTCTATCACCGGACGCCAACCTCCGTCCGACTTGGGGACGACGAAGAGACGACTGTAGAAAGCCAGAGAATCTTGTTGCCGGACGACTTCTGTGGCGGATTTGAGAAGCAAGGAAGCCACTTCATCCTGTAAAGCCGTCGCCTTTACGGGATCGTTCGGAAAGCGAGTCCAAAGCGGGGAGCGGCGAAGAGGAGGAGGGCGAAGAAACGAGAGGTGAAGACCCTCCGAAATGGTAGAAAGGAGCCATGGGTCATCGGGAAACAGCGACCGCCACTCGTCGCTGAATCGGGATAGCCGCCCGCCGACTGGTGACCCCAGAGAAATCGGCGGGGGCAGGGTGGGAAAAGAGTCATGGGCCCTCCCCCGTCCTGGACGCCTGCCGCAACCAGGCCAGGTGTGTGTCGGAGCCGGGAGGGTGCGGGCATGGCCAAAATGGGAAGGACGGGGGGAACCAAGAGGGACATGGGCAGCGGGATGGGAGGTGGGTCTAAATGACCGCAGGGTGCGACCCGAGGCCTTGCGGGAAGAGTGAAAGCGAGAAGAAAGATGGTGAGCCGTGGGCCAGATGTCCTTATGCGCATCCTTCACGGCTTGCCAAGTGGAGCCAAACAGCAAAGGACCGCCGATGGGCGCCTGGCGGAGCTGAGCCTTGACTGTCGAAGGTAACCCTGAACAAGCAGCAAGAACGGCATCCCGTCTAATTAAATCACAGTTGATGGCGGCAGCCATCGCATTGGCAGAAGCATGGTATGAAGCCCGATTAGCCACCACCGCCAGAGAATGTATCTCTCGCAGCGGAGCAGTAGAGTGCTGATCCCAATGGTCTTCAAGAGCGCGTACAACCGCCTGGGTAGAGAGATCCAGGAAGCCGGAGCAGGCCAGCGAGTTGCGAATCAGGACAGCAGTTTTATTTTATCAAAACCGCGAGGGACCCGGGCAAATCTGCCGCATCATCGAGCGAAGGCAAAGAGCACGCAAACGCCTGAGAGTGACCCGTGTACCAACGTTGGCGGAAGCGAATGTCTACGCCTTCAGGCCACTTAGTATCAGAAAAGAAGAGAGGCTCTTTGAAAGTGCCAAGAGGCAATTGCGCCAAGAACGCCTCCGCCAGATCTCGAAAGCCAGGTGCTTGCGGGAGAGATCGGAAATGCTTAGGTTGAAGGGAAACATCCACTGAAGCCGACGCATTTCGCTTCAGAGGAGGTGCTGGGGGGCAAGCGTTTGGGGGAAGAAAGCGAAGAATGAGGCCGGCGGCCTCGTCCAAGGACCGTCGAGTCTCTACTCCCGGAGTGAAACAGTCCGAGGATGGAGAACAGCTGTGCTGAGAGTCTGCGGGTAAGGGACTCCTAGACGGAGAAAGGTGCGGCAAAGCCCCAAGGTCGAAAGCAGAATCCACCGGATGAAGGCGAAGAACATCCTCCTGAACCGGCGCTGCCAAGCGCCGGGGGGAACAGGACCCATGGAAAGAGTGATGATCGCGCGGAGGCCGGAGAGAAGATCGCCGAGGGACAGATGAGGAGTCCAGGTGCCCAGGTCGCTGAGAACTCTGACTGTCATAGGAAGAAGAAGAAGAAGAAGAATGACGCCGTAAGGAAGAGGGCAGATGCTGACGTCTCTCAGGCAAAAGTGGGCGGTGCACGCCGCGACGAGCAGGAGAACGGGAACGGGACCGGGACTGTCCCCTCTCTGGAGCACGATGAAGGTGGCAGCGACAGTACAGCGAAGGACGTTCGGAGCGAAGGCGATCCACCCGTCGTCGAAAGGCGTGTCGCAAGCGACGGGGGGCAGGAGAAGCGCAGGGATCACGGTGACAGGGGACGGACGGTGGTGTAGGATCCCGAAGGGAAACGTCTGCAATAGGAGAATAAAACCGACGAGAGGGGTGGGAAATACGCCAAGAAGACATACCAAGTGTGGCATGAGTGCGCGGTGACTGGTTTTTAGCCAGGGCGCGAGAAGACAGTGGTTGAGCCGAAGCACCGAGCAACAAGTCGTGATGTGACGACAATTGTTGAAGTTGCGACGGAAAAGTGCAATTGGGTAAATTGGCTGGAGAGGGCACGCGCCAGGGACTGCCGATGGTCGCTGTCTCCTCCCCCCAAAATGATGGGGTTGCCTCCGTTGGAGACCCGTCTTAGAAGGCCGGGTCTGCAGGGCTGGCTGCGAAATACGCTCATGGGAGCAGGGGCGTACATTCTCACCTGGTGTAAAACCACCCACAGAGGGAGGGACAGTGTCTGACACCCGCGCCTGAGTGGCAAAGAGCTGCAAGGGTCCCGGCACAGAAGATCGGGATAGCTGTGATGGAATGGGGCCGAGAGCCAGAGACCGTGAGCACCGAGAAGAAACACCGATAGCGGTAGAGCTGGTGGTGATAGGGCAAAGAGGAGCTTCGTCGGACTGTACAGGGCACTGACGACGGTAGAACTTCCACATTTCGGACCAGCGATCTTCTTCCAACGAAGCACAAAGACCACAAGTGTGGTCCGATGCACATCCCGAGCAAGGCAGGCAGCTGGGATGTAAGTCACTAGGCCATGGAAATTTTTACAGTTGGGGCACTTTTTAAGAAGAAAACTGCAACAGTGAACAGAGCGTAAAGGAAACGCGCGTAGCCCAGAGGCTACGTAAACGAGCAGACGACCGTTAAAACTGACAATTGAAGACGAAGTCGAAACGAACGGCAAAACGCCGCAAATCCATGAAAATTGCCCCAATTCGCCACAATCGTCGAGCGAGGCAATGTCCGAGGCCTTACCTGGCCATGTTAAGGTTGTATACTATACCTACATTTTTTAATTGAAAACTGCCGCTTATAGGGTTTTTTGAGAGCCTTATTGAGTCTGGAGGCTATTGCCACCCTGAAAGACCCATGGTCCCGGGCATATTTGTAAGTTACAGCCGTTTTTCTGAGGTACCCCACGGGAAAAAACACGCAAAATAGCCGATTTCAGAACACAATAAAAATTTATCGAATAGTGTGTTAAAATGATAAAGAAACATTTCGGTCACTTCATAAAGTATGTTAGTATTTTCTCGTAAAAAAAAGTGTGTTCTGATAATTGGAATTCTAAGTGAAATCTAAAAAAATGTATGTTGTAAATTCGCAAATTGCCCGGATGTTATCAATAACATTACAAGTGTTTGCAATGTTGGGCAATTGCTCAGGCCCTTTTTATTCGATAAAGTCGTACTTTATGTTATAACTATCACATTGATTATGAAGAAAATATGGGGTCCCGCACAAAATTGGGCACTTTGGGTCGTTTTCGAGTGCGTATTCAATAAGGGATACAAGCGATGTCTGACTTCCGGCAGATCATATCTCCGCCGTAGCCGGTAAGGGAAAACGACTATACCAAACTTACAAGGGAAAACCTAAGCCCAAACTGTTGCAAACTACGCCCAAACTGCTAGTCCTCGATTACTATTTGTGACAGTAAACTGGAACAAACAACAACGGCAGATACGGGATGAAAACGTTTATCTATAAGTAATTAAATGCACGAGCTGTTTCTTGGTAATTTAGTTAGTGCAGTGGTAAGGTACTTTTCTTTGCCACACAGTGGCCAGGGTTCGAGTCTCGTAGATAGCGATATTTTTTTTTTTCCTGCTCACATATGAAACCCATACAGTTTCTACTTCGCTAAGCAAAAAAAAAAATAAAAAAATTAACGCGGTTTTTTTTTTTTTTTTTTTTTTTTTAAATATGCGATTATCATCACTGTGGTAATGTGAATGTTAAACCATAAACCAAACAACCGGATTCAGTTTTGGATAAAAATGCACACTGGTTACCTCGGTACATTTGTTCATTCATTTTTTTCAGCCAGGCATTGTGTGAGCATGTTTACATTCATTCAATCATTCACAGCTTCACTGATGAAAAAGCACACCAAAGAGTGTTGTCACAGACAGTTTTTTTTAAATAATTTTTACTGGCATCATCTACAAATATTAATTGATGTGAATTTGTTTTAATATACCTGCTGCAAGAAATGCTACATGCTCCTTTGGTGTCTCCGTGAAAGCAGGTCGATGAACATCTCTGGTTGAAAGATGTTTGTAAACAGATTGGTAGTGGATGTACCTATCTCTCTAGCTGAATCTCAGTTTCCCAGCAGTTTTTGGTTACAAATTATAAGGAAACAAAAACACTACACTACCACCGAGTCACCCAGCTCCCCCTCAAAATACAGCTTTACTGCAGAACATATTTCAACTACATGTAACATTATTCACATTTACATTGACAAAGTGCTGACTGTATACAAGCTATTTGGGAGAAAAGTGGAGCTGATGTCATTTTTAGTTGTGTGCATGCCAACGGAGACCGACACTGGCAACCACTTGCTCATGAGGTATTTATTTGGGAGCCAACTGCACAGTATATAAAAGAAGGGGGATAGGAGAGAAGGAATGACAGACTTATCATTTAGAGCCTTCCACTACATATATTATTTTGCTCATATATATAGAGAGAGATAGGGAGAGGGAGGGGGGGAGAGAGAGAGACCATGTACCATCACTGTAGTCCTGATATAATTCAACATTGCACATCCCACAACATAATAACAGTGAAATGCAGTACCAAACTACATTACACAGATACTGTGCACAATGTTGGCATGAAAATCAAACAATACTGTTACCAGTACCACACTGTGTCCAATTGCAGCACAACAAAGTGAAATGCAGTCTCAAGCCCCATAACTTGCACTGCACAATGCTGATGTCAACACAAAATACCATAACAACTGAATAACAAGGGTACAATGCACTGTGTCACCTAGGCTGCATAATATAGGCATCCACACCAAACAATACCTGTACTGCTCTTGATACAAAATCGACCATATAACGCTGGCAAAGTGTCTACAACAGAGTCTGCACCATGCTGGCCCGTAATCCAAGCAATACCATTGCTGCTCTCCAAAAACTCAACATGGTGCAGGCTATCATGTCACAACTGATTGCTGCATAGGACCCTGTACACAATGTTGGCATCAGTTTACTTTATTTAATTTTGGACCCGCTGGGGCATGAAAAATATCACAAAAGAACTTACATGAATGTGCTCAGAAATGAAATATTATCCTTATTACTACACTGTACACATGTTCCTTAGCACAAATCACAAATGGACACGGATCATAGTCAGATCATTCTGTTTGCAGGCGTGCGTCATGTACAGTACATCTGTAAAACTTGTGAAATGAACCATGTGGTTAGCAATTCTGATACGATAAGTAAAGCCACACAGCTGAAAGTCAAAGATTGACAGTGGAAGAAAAAATAAAACAAACACAAAGTACAGTACATATCATATATTATCACCCAACCACTTAAATCTGCTGTGACAGCTGGAGGGTAATGCAAAAACTGCATGGTCAACTCACTCTTGAGAAGTATTGCGTTTTTCATTGAGCAAGTCCACATTTGCACAACATTTTAAGCTGAGGGTTTAATGACATAAATATACATCCCCATGTTTCTATATTTCCGCACATCCCCTCTTCAGAAAGGACCCGTGGGTTTTATACTCTGAGGCCACTGACCATTTTCAGAATGAGCCCTGTATATCATTTTGAATCATGCAAAGCGGAGCAGTGATAAGTTTTCTCCTTGTCTCACACCGATGCTGCACAAAATCTATCTGTACCACTGTTTCCTACCCCATAAGTGTCAGCTGTGGAGTACATATTTTGAATGACTGATGTATGCCAGCATTTAGGAACTTGTCACAATAAAGACCTGTTCATATGATGAAATGTCTTCGAAAAATGAACACATTGTCAGTAAAGGGGTTTTCTTTGGATAATCAAAAACTAATACATATTAAGCTGCATTTCCAAATCGCGACATGACAGGAGAGTGACAAAAAGTAACTTTTCTGAGGGGGTCATCCAAATAAATATGCATAGGAAGGTCTTACCATCATGTATCTCTTTACCAAGTTTAGGGTTACAGTTAGGAATACTTGAGAAAAAAAATCTTTGGGCAATATATGGATATCTTGTACCTATTTCCCGATTTCTTGTGACCCTTGACCTTTCATGCATACGAAATTAGTATGCATGAAAAGTTCTTACCACCTTGTACCAAGTCTGGGTTTGAAGTTGTGTATACTTGAGAAAACATCTTTTTGGTCAAAATACAGATATTTTTCACCTTTTTACTGCACTACAAATTACAACATGGGTGTCAAATCGCTTTGTCACATTGTTATATGAAAACACACAAAGCACACCCCCATCACTGTACAATAGCCCCTGAACTGCTCGACTGCACGTTACAATTTTGTCGCCCCGCTGATTCTATGTCGGGCTTATGGAAACACTCCCTCTTTATTTCTATTTTCTCGAGTTTTGTCATTGTCACTTTGTTGTCACTGCCCCACTGCTGTTGTGTCTGCAGTTGAATAGCCAGGCCTAAAGCCTGCTTGCCCTGCTCCTAATATATGGCTATGCATCAGCTCAGGCAGTAAGGCACAGGCTTTTGCTGCATTGCGAATGATGTGACTGTCCAAAACCTTGACATAGTGGCCAGCCTGGTGGATGGACATCAAAATAACAGGACGTCTGCCCTCCTACACAGGACAATCAGTTCACTGCCTTTGCCTTCTCGTCGGTTGGCCATCGCGGAGACTGAACTCTTATTCCCTCATCTTTCGCAACCTGCAAAAGATAATTTTGTATCAAAAAAAGTTCTGACATGCACATATTGCGTGCATATTTGCAAGTATTTATACAAAGTACATACATGCATAATATGACAGTAGTCAGAACATGAACAAGAAAGGCAATGTCCTTATGGTTCACGTGTATGACCAATCCACATAATATGTCTGTCCTTTTTTACCTTGGCTTGACTCCTCCAACAGGTCTCTGAAAATGTCTAAACATAAGTATAGGGCTGGATTTTGTCAGTGAAACCTGAGTATTTTTCCAAATCCCTTCATTTTTCACACATTTGTCAACCCTCTGTGACCCTTGACCTTTGTGAGGGGCTGATTACATTAGTAGCACAGAAAAGTGTTATCATCATGCCAAATTTTATTGAAAAGTTTGCAAAAACATTGATAAAAACTACAACTCTACCCGAAACTAACTTTTGTCACCCTTATCATGTGGTATCTCCATAGCAAGTTTGAGTTTGAAGTTGAAAATACTACTTGAGATGACCTTTGAAAGGTCACAGAAATTGGTATGTTTAGAATTATTTTACCACAAAGTACCCTTGTGCCAAGTTTGAAGTCTGAGGCTTGCATAGTCTTCGAGGAAATGCCAATGTTAAAGTTGCCCACAGGTAACAGACAGTTGACGGACGACCCATTACAAACACTTACTTTTGCTATCACACTTGCGCCAAAAATTAGACGCCATTGAGCTTGAAATGACCACAAAGGGTGTATACATATATCTAGAATCAGCAACAATATTCAAAGTGTAACTTGCAGAAATTGTCTCAAACAGGACACAACGCATTGCTGTTTAGCAACAGCACACACTGGACCAAATGGGTAGTATTCAGATTTTTCTAGTCTTTTTGTATGCACTAAGTGCTTATTAAAGAAAACGACAGTATTTAGAGACTTGCCCAACCCTCTAGTTTTTAAATCAAATGCAATATGGTGCCACTTGTTGACAGCAAGTGATTTTAGCATTCGGTGTTGTTGAGAATGCTGGTACTACTACTACACCATCTTCAACATAAAAGAAAGCATTACAGTGTGATGTGTTTATCCCAACCAGTTGTGTTTTGTTATGAACCTGATTCTATTCACAAATCAATCGGTATGCTTTACCTCGAGTCCAGGACAATAAGTGGTGCCTTCTCTCACTTTAGTTGATCCGCTGGAACTGGAATTGCCTGCTTTTAGCTGTGGCCTTCTCCTTTGAGCAAACATGACCTGACTAGCTCTTGCCTCTTCTTGGTGTAGGCATCATACTTCTGTGCTTGTTTGCAAGTATACCCTCTGGGCGTGACTCTGCAGTGAGACGTCAACAGCAGCACTGACCTGAAATGAAATACATGTTTATTATCGTGTTATTCGGCAGCATGGCAATTTCACTTCTGATCTTATTTCAGGGTGGGTCGGTTCCAAACTCCACAAACAGGGACTTTGTTATACAGTCTATAACTCAACGGACAGAGAAAAAAAAGGTCCCTGAATTCCGGCAAGTATGAGTGCGAGTCAGTTATCATCAAGCTGTCGTGAGAGATATCTGGCACATATCAAACCAGCCGGGACCGTATTTCCTCCCCTCCTTTTTTGCTCCTGCGACTCCCTGACCAAAAGCTTTTCGAGTTTTTCAGTTCACGGATAGTACGACTGTGTCTTCACTTGGCCGTGTATACACTATTTAGTTATAACCATTTTACACATTATTATCACTAGGCTGTTGTTGTCTCTCTCTCTTAATATAAAGTTTCATTTCATCTCTCTTTTTCTCTCTGAGAATGTTGTAGTTTAGCAAGGACAAACACGAAAAGAGGCCTGTGCGCCTATTGTTTCCCAAAAAATGCGGGACCCGTACGCACACTAAAAAATTCTAAAGTTCATTTAGAACGCTGTAATATAAACAATTCCGCGATAACGCGGATGCTAAGGAGCTCGTGGGGCCATGCACAATTCGGGGCCGGTGGGGGGGTGTCCCCCCCCCCCCCCCCCCAATTCGTCCCTACATTTAGTTTACACATTACTACCTTCAAACTAATGTGAAATAAACTGTGAACACCACAAACAAGAATGGTGAAGCCTGGATCGCTCGTGTGCATTTAAAACTGATCATTTTCTTAATCTGAACTGTGTGACCTTTCCAAAAGGTGACTGAAATTTAAGTGCCATGCGTCTAAGCATAAGTAAAGGGCTGGCTTATGTACAGTTGTGAATAGTATTGGAGAAAAAATATCTTGAAATGAAAGAAGGCATTACAGTATGATGTGTTCATTCACACCATAGTTGTGTTGTGTTCTGCACCTGATTCTCATCACAGATCTACTGGTATGATTTACCTTGAGTCCAGGAGAATAAGTGTCACCTTTCCTCACTTCACTTGCGCTGTGAGTGTGACCTTGGTCAGTTGGTGTAGACGTCATACTTCTGCGCTTGTTTGCAAGTATGTACTCTGGGTGAAAGTACTGAGACTCCACAGCGAGAGGTCAACAGCAGTATTAGCCTGAAATGAAATACATGATTATTACTGTGTTGTTCGGCAGCATGACAATTTCACTTTGCGTGAATGAAATGCAGGGGCAGATTATTACTTTCAAAATAAATGCGACAAAAACTGTGTAAACCGCAAAGAACAAACAACAATGGCAAAGTCACGTCTGTACGCCTCATGCGCATAACTGATTCACAACCTGTGTGAACTTTCCAAAAGGTAGCTGAAATAAGTGTCACGAGTCTCAACATATATGATAAAGGCTTGCTTTTGTACTAGTCAAATTTGTATTTTTCACACATTCTACGGTCATCCAAAATGGTAGTTAACAAATATTAGGGTTTCAGTCAAAGTAGCGTTTTACTAGGTAACCCTTTTAATCCTGATACACCCACTGCTTGAAATAAATGTGACTATGATAGTTCAAGGGTGGTCTTGTCTTGCCGTATACGCCCACAATCAATCGTGTTGATCATTATGGCACTTGAACAGAAGGTTTTGTATGCATGTCAAGTACGAATGCGGAGCTAATAATAAATCATGTCGCTACATGAATCATTGGCGTCTCATCCGCCAAGCTATTCGGGCACCATCCTTGAACTAAAAAAATGCTGGACCTATCTCCTAATCTGTAATATAGCCTTCATAAGACAGAGAATGGATGAGAAAACTAAGTTACTAAGTACTGAAAGCAGTTACTGAGTTAGTAATGCAAAATTCTCCCTTAGCAGGACTTTTAACTACACACAGTATGTTTTCCTAAATAATAAGCACTGGCACTGGTTTAATATCACTACAATGTGGACTACATTCCTTCCACTGTATTAGTAAAGGCTCTCTGAGAATGTATGGAAATGCTCTACTTCTAGGTGGTGACTGACATACATGGAATGCATGCCCCTGTCAACCCACAATAAAATGTAGTCTTCTTCATTGCAGGTAGGCTGTAACTGAATTTCCATGCATAAAAGGACAGTTAGCTATTGGGGTTTTACGCCATGCAGGTGACATCTCACGGCGGTGCATAAAACTTTACCTTGTCTGAAGATTTTGTTGTTTTCCTGGCTGCCACGTATACGGCCCGTTCATTTTTTTTTCTTCTTCTGAGAAATGGTTATGCGTTACTACTGACGCTCGATGACTTGTCGCAACTTATGCAAAAGTATTTTATTTCTGAGGAAACACAACATTTTATGCATAGAAACAGTCAGCTTACACACCTATTTCAGACAGTATATATCTTTTGTCAATTATCGATAAATTGAGCTTGTTTGCAATACGACTTGCCGTACGGCGTTTTTTTTCGGTGACCTCTAGTCTCAGGTCACGGCAGACGCAAGATAGCGGTATCTAAATGCGCAGAAAAGATGCGCGAAACAGGTGTGTCCTACAACCTTAAGACAAACAAGGCCGAAGGATGGACAAAGAAGACGATGATAACGGGAGACTGAGAAAGAAAGATCTAAACAAAATGGCAGTCAAGTATAGAACTGGAAATAATGGCCTCTCGCGAGATTTGGAAGGGAGGTTACTCGGAGGATAGGGAGGACACTCGGGGGATTAGGTAACTGCTTGCTAGAGTTACGTCCCTGGTTGTGTGGCAACACACAACAAATTTTGGAGACTGAAATTGTCAGGTTAAGTATATCTTCCTCTCAGTAATACCATCGGTAACGATTTTGAAGAAATAAATATGCAGACAGTGCAGCTCAAAAATGAATTTTTCATTAAAATGCATTTTTTTGAAAAATACTTACCGATGGTATTACATATAGGAAAAAGCCCTTAGCTAGCATAATTTTAGCCAAATTTTGGTTGTGTCCGTATAAGGGAGTGTTGGCAGGAGTGGGGCGCCATAGACCATGCCAAACCTGAATAGCCTCCCCTTACTCCCATCCGGTACAAGATTACCCAGCATACACCAGTTTAGTTTCTTAGCGAACTGGCGGCAAGCGGGGCAGGTGGGAGGGACCTTCGAGTAATACCACCGGTAAGTATTTTTCAAAAAAATGCATTTTAATGAAAAATTCATTTGTTTTCTCAAAACACATTACCGATGGTTATTACATATAGGAAGAATCCCAAAGAGGAGGTGGGTGCCGCTATAGCGCCCCTACTGCCAACAACATTGCCCACAGACCCGCCCTCCTGCAGCAAACTCCCGATAATTTTAGCTAAGATACCTGCGGCGCCTAGGGCGCCGGGAGGGAGTGTTGCGCTGCTGCGATGTCTCCCACCAGCGAGAGGTTCTGCCGCTGGGTGGAGCGGTCCCTCAGGTAGAAGCGGGCGAAAGTGGTCTCCCCTCGCCATCTCACAGCCGCCACAATGTCCTTGACTGCACAGGTGCTGTCGAAGTGGGACTTGCGGCCATGGCTCTGACCTCGTGCGCCTCGATGTTCAACATGTGGCTGCATCAGGTCGAGGTCCTGGAAGGCCGGGCGGATCACTCCCCGGAACCAGGAGGAGCAGGTCTGGGCTGAGATGGCACGTCTACCTGGGGACAAAGGGAGAAACAGGAGGGTGCATCCTCTGCGCAAGCTTGGTCCGGCGCAGGCACACCCGTAAGGCTCTCATCGGTTCCTATGTCTGGTCTACCGAGTGGAGTCTGTCACTCGTAAGGGCGGAAAGTCATCAACTGTAGGGCAGCCAAGGCGACCACGACTTGGCCCTGAAGGCTGGTACCATAAGCAGTTGCACGGCGCCTTCCGTCTGAAACTGCCAGCAATCTGTGTGTGTCAACAGCGCGTACGTTCACTGACCCTGGAAGAGGTGGCTAGGACCCACGTAAGGCTCTCACCGGGTTCTGAAGTCGGTTCTCCCGGGTGGAGTCCGTACACGCGCAGGGCGAAACATGTTGCCGTCAGGGAGGCCGCGTCTCGTCCAGGAAGATGTTTCAGGTAGCAGTAGCATGAAGCCGGTCGTCTGGCACTGCAAGCAATCTGGGTGTGTGGACAGCGCGCGTAGTTTACTGACCCTGGAGGTTGAGTCAAGAACCGCCAGGAAGCACCCTTCCTAGATACATCCGTCAAGCGCGTCAGGTGCAGGGTTCCAACGGATGGGGTTGAGACCACGTAAGCCCCCATGGTAGATCACGCTTGGCCCACATGAAGCAGTGCTGGGCATTCCAGACCGAAGAGAGCCTCCGAAATGCGAGGTCTTGCAGCTACCCGGGTCTGATGAGCGTAGTTGCCTGTAGGTGACGGCGGTCATGGTAGATAGTCCTGAAAGGTAAAAGGAGACCGTCCCTGGGCGTTGAATAGCCAGAGTCAGCTGGGGCTTCGTGAAGTCCGGAGGGAAAGAAGGCTGTCATCAGTCCCGTCACACAGCGCTCGTCGTCTTCCCTCACAACTCGTCTGGTTGAGGGTCTGCGGGTTGTCTCGGTAGCATCCACGGCCGCCCTAGGGAAGCCTCTGTGGTAGAGGGCTTGCTGCACAATCTCCGGGTGTGGCGGAGGAGTTCAGGGCCCGGCTGTTATGGCGGCTGTCCCGGTTGCTAGAGCATCGTGCAAGTAGTGGAGAGCTGCAGAGGGGGGCATGTGGTGACGAGCTGACCCCGACTGGTGAAGAAACAAAGCGCCCCGAGCCAGGAATTGCCCACTTACCTCCGCAAGCCTGTAACAAAGGGAATGTCGGATAACCAAGCGTATAACTCAGCATTCAATCTCGATGGCGAGCAGGGAAGTTGGAAGATCCGGCCACAGCGACGCCTCCCCACGCCGCTGGCCTCAAGCGCACTAGCATCTCCCATAAGTACGCCCTTCTTCTCCAAGCACAAAAGGTGTCAGGCTGAACGGCGATCCACTAGCATGTCCTCAGTCCTAAGAGAACTGAAGAAGGTACCGAGTGTCGCTCCTACTCTGCCCTGCTCTCGTCCTACTGGGAGTCCCACTCGAACAGGACGACCACACACTCCATCCTCGACGGAATCCACGCGAAGAACCACGTAGTACCTGTCCCGTAGCGTAGGCAGCCTAATCGACGGCGAAGTGGGCAGGACCCCAGCCTACCGCCCGGCTTGCCAAATGGTTACGACGTCGAACCTCGAGTTGTCCCAAAGTCCTGAAGACGCACCGCTGCTCTCAGGCCTTTGTCTAGCATCTGCCAAGACGTCGAGGCACTTGTGTCGAGTTGAAAGGACGAAGATCGTGCGCCATATCCACCGTCTAGTGTACGAGAAGAGTCGACCATACTGCTGCGGAAATGAGTGCAACCACCTCTCGGGAAACTAATTTGTCGTCACGTCTAACTCCCGTTACTTGCGCCCACGGCCGCAGGAACCACAGCTCCGAGCGGGTAACTTCACAAAAGGGCTATCGAGGGCAAGTCCATCCGCTCCGGTCAGGCGCCGCAGAACGCCGGAACTCCAAGTCGTCTCCACCCAGGCAAGCAAATCGCTTCCACTAGGTCCCGAAGCTGTCGTCGTAGAAGAAGACAGTAGTGCTTGGTCACCGCTGACCACGGCCAGGCCAATGCGAAGTGGGGGGTAGCACCCCGCCGGGAGAAGGATGCGACGAGCCGAGAACTCGTCTCAGCAGGCGCTTAGTCTGAACTGTGTGCGTTACCCCCGATGTAGACCGAAGTCGGCCCCCGCAGTGAGGTCGGTCGGACCAGTCCTCAACCCGCGCTGACCTCTATGAAGGTAGACTGCTACCTGCTAGTCATCAATCGCATGCCTGGAGTATGCTGCCACTGACGTTCCCGGGACTGTACCGTCGGCGTCACAAAACGTCGCCTCCGTCCCTCGGAAGTAAGCCACAAATTCCGGTGCAGCAGACGAACTGCGCCTCCGCGGAAGAGTGGTCCCTGCTAATCGCGTCCGACGGTCTGCGATGACTGCGCGCCTGTCCTGCATCAGTGTTGCTGGAAGACTGCTACATCCAGCGGTGTAAGCAGCGTGAAACGGCTGTGTCACCGTCCTTGTTAGCCTCCTCGCCGGTCTGCCAGGGGGGCCAATGAAGTTCTCCACCGCGCGGTGCCATGCGTGGCCGGCTCTTCAACTCTGCTGGCCGCGAAAAAGCGTGCAGGATGGTATCTTGAATCATCAGATCGCAGTCTGTAGCTGCAGCAAAGCGTTGGCAGCGGAAGAGAAGTAGGATCACAAGTTGAAGCCACCAGTGCCTCCCCCGGCGCCCTAAAGCGGAGACAGAAGCCGGCGACAAGGACCCGGCACCCGAACGGACGAGGAAGAGACTTGAAAAGCTTGGACGCGATGAGAGAACCTGTTTCGTCCAAGGCCCGAGGAGACTCCCTCCTCTATCTCCACGCAGATGGCGGCGAATCCAAGACCTCTCGGAACTGCGAGCGTAGCGACGCGGAGTAGCTATCATCGCCCAGCCACGGCGAACGACGTCCTCTGGAGTCAAGCGAAATAAGCCGTCTGTCCCGCAGGCAGTAGAAGGGAAGTCTAACTGCTCCGAAGCCCGGGGAACCCCGGGGGCGGCGATCCAACGAAGGTGGACCCAGCACTTGGAAGGAACAGTGTAGTCTCAGAGGGCCTGTCCCACGAACTCGAACGGCGACGAAGATACTTCGGAGCGCCTGTCTTCCCATTGCGTAGCGACCCAATGGACCTGGGACGTCGTCTCCTGTTCCTCTCATACCCCTGGTCTCTGTGTAGTGAGCACATGCTTCCGAAGTCAGGCGAACTGTAAGACCGTGACCGATTCCGGGAACAGGGTCCCATCGTGGAGTCGTCTCTCTGCACTGCATCTAGAGCGGGCTCTCATCTGCACGGTCAGGGCGAGGGCGTGGCCCAACATTACTGAGCCGGGATCTTGTCGTGTGAAGTGCAGCGGTCCTGTAGCACTTGCGGTCGCCGCAAGCCATAGTAAGTGCCGGTGTAACCCGCGATGGGAGATGGCGCCAACGCGTGTATAGCCCGGGCTTGGGCGCCCAAAATAATCATAATCATAATAATAAATTAATTAATCAATGCTTATTGAAATCAATCGTCAAGTTCAGAACTTGCCTTCAGCAGTCAAGCACCCCGAAGTGGTAGAGGAATACTTAGCTAAAGAAACTGAGGCGGGACGCATTGTTGGCCCATTTAACCAGATTCCTTTTTCCTCGTATCAGATTTCCCCTTTAGGAGTGGTCCCCAAAAAGTCTCCTGGGGCATTCAGGATTATACACCATCTGTCCTACCCGGAAGGTACATCCATAAATGACGGCATTCCACGCGCAATGTCAGCAGTTGAATATGCTAGTGTTGACGATGCCTTGCGCCTGGTGGCCAGCCAGGGCAGCAGGGGCCACATGGCCAAGACCGATATCAACAAGGCTTTTCGCCTTATTCCACTCAAACCAGAACAATAATCATCTGTTCTGTTTTGAATGGAATGGGCAATTCTACTACGATAGGTGTCTGCAGATGGGCTGTTCTTCTGCCTGCCAGATTTTTGAGGAGTTTTCCTCAGCACTCCAGTGGATAGCACTACACAAATGTGGCATCCACCACATCACCCACTATCTAGATGATTTCTTCTTTGTCAATGGGTCACAGGCCACGTGCCAAAAAGATTTGAGCAAATTTCTATCCTTATGTCGCCAGATAGGAGTGCCCATTGCCCCAGACAAAACAGTCCAGCCCAGCCCTTCTGTTATTTTTCTTGGTTTGGAGATAGACGCTACAGTTTCGGAGGTGCGCCTTCCCCCGGAGAAACTCGCTGACTGCCAGACTCAGATTCAAAACATGCTAGCCAAACAGGCCACAACCCTCTGAGACCTGCAGTCCATACTCGGACTCCTTAACTTTGCATGTGCAGTAGTCATACCGGGCCGGGCCTTTTTACGCCATCTGTACGACAACACAACTGGTAGGCGCAAACCACACCATCGCATACTGTTGGGACCTGAAATGCGAGAAGACCTACAAGTCTGGTTGGAATTCTTGCAGCATTTTAATGGTAGGAGTTTTTTCCGCTCGGAAATGTTCCTCAGTCCAGATGTCCTACACTTGTATACTGATGCTGCTGCGGGAGCGGGGTATGGCGCCATTTTCAAAACACACTGGTTTTATGACGCTTTTACAGGCTGGTGGTCAAGCCAAAACATCACGCTACTTGAGTTAGTTCCAATTACACTAGCAGTTGATGTCTGGGCCAATGAGATGCGTAACAAAAGTATAATTTTTTACACGGATAACCTTGCCCTAGTCTCTGTCATCAACAAGCTGTCATCGCTCGAACCCCTCGTCATGGTCCTTGTTCGTCGTCTCGTACGCAGTTGTTTAACATCCTTTTTCAAGCTGCTCATATCCCCGGTTTTCAAAACACTTGTGCTGACGCTCTTTCACGATTTCAGGTCGACAACTTCCGCCGCCTGCGGCCGGACGCAGACATCCTGCCCACAGCCTCGCCCACACTGCCCGACTCGATAACCTAGTTACATCTGCACGCCAACTCCTGGCTACCTCGCTTACTCCGTCAACACGCACCTTGTACAACAGGGCTTGGTCACTTTTTAGCACATTTTTAATAGATCATGCATTGCCTCAGGAAATGCCAGTTTCCCCACAGATCACTACATTGTTTATAACCTACCTCTTTCACGCTGGTTTTGCCCCCTCATCCATTACATCATTCGTTTCAGCAATTGGATTCGTCCACAAATTACAGAATTGCACAGACCCAACTAATGCTTTCCTGGTTAAAAAAGCATTAGCAGCTATCCGGAAAGGCAGACATTCTGGCCCCAAGCGCCTCCCTGTTACCGAAAACATTTTGGAACGAATGGTCCAACGGGTACACGTGGCAGTGTCTAGCCCCTACCGTCGCTTGTTGTTTAAAGCGATGTTTCTCTTGGCTTTTCATGCCTTTTTGCGCATTGGGGAAATGATACATTCTGCGCATACGATCCAGCTGGAACACATCTGCCTCCAGCCTGCTGCTGTAACCACCACTTTTCATTCTTTTAAACATTCTGACGGGCAGATAGCAGTACTTCAATTTCCAGGTAGACCAGAATCACCTAGTCTTTGCCCAGTCGACGCACTACGTTCCTTTCTAGCCATCAGAGGTAGCAAGCGTGGGCCACTGTTCACGGCAGATGGCAAGCCTGTTTCACGTCGCGAATTTCTGGCAGTAATGAAATCCACATTGCAAGCCGCAGGCATATCTCCCGAGGGATTCAACTCTCATAGTTTCCGAATAGGGGCGGCAACCACAAGCGCGCAGAAAGGAGCATCCGACGCCCAGATCCGTACTTGGGGCCGATGGAAGTCTGATGCGTTCAAATTGTATATTCAGTCTCCAAATCCCCTCACTGCATGAAAGAGGGGTAAAACGGTACCATATTTTCCAGTGAGCAATGCATGGTCTACCTACAACTACTCACAAACCAGACAGGTGAGGCTAGCGCTGGCAGAATTGTCAGTACTCAAACCAAGGGGAATCACAGTGCTGGACAGACAACAGTTAGATCCCCTGCCCCCGCCTATCAGGCACCCAATCGCCAGCCCACAGAGAAATACGCAGGTATAGAATAAGACAATCATTTCCATCCTCAATAAAGAATGGATCAGGTCTCTTATATAACCCATGTCTTTCTCCGGAACTTAGGAAGTAGGCAGGAGAAACATACATACACAAACATGAAGGTGCGCTACTATATGTGGTCGGGTAAATACCCTGATTTCCCACAGTAGATGCACAGAACATTACACAACAATGTAATGATACAAAATTTGCCTCGAGTTATACATGATACTCACAAACCAGACAGGTGAGGCTAGCGCTGGCAGAATTGTCAGTACTCAAACCAAGGGGAATCACAGCGCTGGACAGACAACAGTTAGATACCTGCGTATTTCTCTGTGGGCTGGCGATTGGGTGCCTGATAGGCGGGGGCAGGGGATCTAACTGTTGTCTGTCCAGCGCTGTGATTCCCCTTGGTTTGAGTACTGACAATTCTGCCAGCGCTAGCCTCACCTGTCTGGTTTGTGAGTATCATGTATAACTCGAGGCAAAATTTGTATCGTTACATTGTTGTGTAATGTTCTGTGCATCTACTGTGGGAAATCAGGGTATTTACCCGACCACATATAGTAGCGCACCTTCATGTTTGTGTATGTATGTTTCTCCTGCCTACTTCCTAAGTTCCGGAGAAAGACATGGGTTATATAAGAGACCTGATCCATTCTTTATTGAGGATGGAAATGATTGTCTTATTCTATACCTGCGTATTTCTCTGTGGGCTGGCGATTGGGTGCCTGATAGGCGGGGGCAGGGGATCTAACTGTTGTCTGTCCAGCGCTGTGATTCCCCTTGGTTTGAGTACTGACAATTCTGCCAGCGCTAGCCTCACCTGTCTGGTTTGTGAGTATCATGTATAACTCGAGGCAAAATTTGTATCGTTACATTGTTGTGTAATGTTCTGTGCATCTACTGTGGGAAATCAGGGTATTTACCCGACCACATATAGTAGCGCACCTTCATGTTTGTGTATGTATGTTTCTCCTGCCTACTTCCTAAGTTCCGGAGAAAGACATGGGTTATATAAGAGACCTGATCCATTCTTTATTGAGGATGGAAATGATTGTCTTATTCTATACCTGCGTATTTCTCTGTGGGCTGGCGATTGGGTGCCTGATAGGCGGGGGCAGGGGATCTAACTGTTGTCTGTCCAGCGCTGTGATTCCCCTTGGTTTGAGTACCTACAACTACAGCTATCTTACTGGTAGGGCAATTGAAGTAGGAGGGGAACCCCACATATTATTTCATTGTTTCACACAGTCATTGGGCAAGCAGCACCGGTTGCTCTTGTCACTGTCACTATGTCAATATACATCCCCGCTGGGGACAAACTTGGCTGACTGCTCAGAACACGGGGAGGGAGGTGAACCTTTCTCATGTTCTTCTTGGCCCTAGTCGGCTCAATCACCGTGGGCACGCGGTGCGAGACGCTGCTGCTCGCAGGACAGGAAGGTGAAATCTGTCCTGCATTATGACCAAAACTGCATCCACCCCTTTTCCATAATGTATTTCGATCTCAGGCCTGCACAAGTTCCGGCAGGAAGGTGAATCTTGTCCGGCTTGCTTGCAGTTGTTTGAACTTCATTGTGTTATGCTATTTTGTTCAGTTGCTTTGTTTTACTCCCTAATCCTAGTGGGTGTGGGGGCTGCTGTGGAGGTCTGCCAACCTCCACAGCTGGGGGGGGGGGGGGGGCAGCTCCCACACTCATTTGATTGGTACCCCCCTTTTCTGGGGATTTGCAAGGATTAAATGTTTCTTCGCTATTGGTTTAGGTAACATTTTGGGGGGATGCATATGACATTTTTGGGTACATATGACAATGTGCTGTTGTAACAGTATTTTTATTTTTTCTTTTAAGTAGCAACACAAAATTAAATGTGGCATTTTTCAATCTATGTGCCTGTTGTGTCGTCCTTTGTAGCATAGAAATTTTTTATGTGGAACGAAAAGGAACATAAATCTATTTTATGATACAAGGGCGACACTTACTAAATTTAAACAGGGCAACGCTTCGAAGCTGTCTGTTGAGTAGCAGACGATCCAAGTGAGGATGCCCCCCTCTAGGGGCAATGGAAACTAACCAATCAGGAAACTAATGTCAGGACGACTTTGGTATTAAGGGTGCGCAGTGGCACTGCGCTCATTACCGCCTTTGTCTTTGACAGCAAGAAGCATAACAGATCGACGGCAGCGAATTGTTTGACTTTCTTCCCGCCCCCATCCTCATACTACCTCTGTTCTATTTTCTTTTACAGGGAAAAGGGGGGGGGGGGGCAGCTCCCACACTCATTTGATTGGTACCCCCCCTTTTCCGGGGATTTACAAGGATTAAATGTTTCTTCGCTATTGGTTTAGGTAACATTTTGGGGGGATGCATATGACATTTTTGGGTACATATGACAATGTGCTGTTGTAACAGTATTTTTAATTTTTCTTTTAAGTAGCAACACAAAATTAAATGTGGCATTTTTCAATCTATGTGCGTGTTGTGTCGTCCTTTGTAGCATAGAAATTTTTATGTGGAACGAAAAGGAACATAAAGAGTTTTATTTGATTGTAATTGCCCTTTAAGGGATAAATCAAGTTATTTGAATTAAATTGAGCTATGAGAGTCAGAATACCACTCTGTTTCTCATCTCCATTTTCTCAAAACTGAAGTAATCGGTTCAGTGGTTTCAGGATTATAGCCTTTTAAGAGGTGTTGCGCCCCAGCGGTCTGGCGAAACCGCTGCGCAGCTGGGAATGCAACCTTTTAACACCTGTGGCAAAAGGGTTAAAACGCCTACCTGGAACGAAAAAGGCCCTATGTGCCGTACCACGACAAACTCACATACCCAAATCTTGCACGCTACCGTGCAATACATGCTCTCACATAGACACTCGTCACTGACCTGAGCCCGAGAAGCCGAACAGTCGCTTCTGCATGTCCTGTCTATGATTTGTCGCCTGGCCCGGGACTGGAAGCGTCGTAGGTTCGGTTGCCGACGCCAGCCTGGCAGAAATAATTGGTCTTAGCCATCCCAAGAAGGGGGGTTGCCAGCTACCACTCCGGCTGGCAAGAGCTCAAGATATGGTATCTTGGTCACCATGGTGAGGGAACCTTAGGAGGGCCCTCCGCGAAATTGCGACTACAAGCTTACTGGACCGGGACGTCTAGGTCACTGCCGCCGACTTATGTCCCACCTTGTTACTCTGGCCGGCTCTGTCAATCTGTCGCTTGTCCACTCTGGCCTGTGGACGGACAGTGGAGCGGTCATCTCTCGAGGCCGGGTCCCGTGAGTGTACGGGTCTCGCTGTCATGTCTATGATCCGCCGACTGAGCCAGGCCTGGGAGCGTCGTATGGTCGGAAGCCGACGCCAGTCCGGCGGAAAATCATTGGTTTAGCCATCTAAAGCAGAGTTTGTCAGCTATCCCTCCCGCTGACAAGAGCACAGGAAAAGGTATCTTGTGCTTTACTGGTCCGGGACCACAAAGTCACTGACACTGACTTGGGTCCCACCTTGTTACTCTTGGGCGTCTCTGTCCGGCGATCTCTGATAGACGTCGTACTCTCTCTGTGGGCCAACAAGCCACTGCTTCTGACTTGGGTCCCACCTTGTTACTCTTGGGCGTCTCTGTCAGGTGTTCTCTGATAGGCGCCGTACGCTCTCTGTGGGACAACGAAGCCACTGCTTCCGACTTGGGTCCCACCTTGTTACTCTTGGTCGCCTCTGTTAGGCGATCTCTGGTAGGCATCGTACGCTCTCTGTGGGACAACAAAGCCCCTCCTTCTGCCTTGGGTCCCACCTTGTTACTCTTGGGCGTCCCTGTCAGGCGAACTCTTATAGGCATCGCACGCTCTCTGTGGGACAACAAAGCCACTGCTTCTGACTTGGGTCCCACCTTGTTACTCTTGGGCGTCCCTGTCAGGCGAACTCTTATAGGCATCGCACGCTCTCTGTGGGACAACAAAGCCACTGCTTCTGACTTGGGTCCCACCTTGTTACTCTTGGGTGTCTCTGCCTGGCGATCTCTGACAGGCGTTGTGCGCTTTCTGTGGGACAACAAAGCCACTGCTATGACTTGGGTCCCACTTTGTTACTCTTGGGCGGCTCCGTCAGTCGTCGTTGATAGTAGTCGGACGCACTCGGCCGTAAAACCCCACAGCTGTAACCATCTTTCTTTCAGTCAAGTGGCGCACACATCACAAGCGTGGGTCGATTCGCATCCTGAACAGGGAAGGCAGCCCGCATGCTCGTCAGAGGGCCCCTGAAAATCGCCACACATCGTGCAGATACGAACCTAGTAACTGCAACAAGAGGGTACAATGATGAATGATCGAGCGTGGCCTGTAAGGTCACGCAATAGTAACCCGACCCGCGCGCGATGGTGATAGAACATAATCGAATACAGTCGAATCAAACGAGTGTACAGCGCGTGCCGACGCTCGGCGCTCCTCCCCACCCCAGAGCGCCGGTCGAGGGCATT
>BTPG01000004.1:91390910-91583175 GCA_036245525.1 Semisulcospira habei
GACGTGATGCGCTGCAGGGCTCTCTCTGTGTGTGCAACGAGGGCAGCATCATCAGCAAAAAGCAGCTCACGAATCAGTTGGTCTAGGGTTTTCGTGTGGGCCTGCAGTCGTCTGAGGTTGAACAGGCTGCCATCGAGACGATACCTGATGTACACTGCATCGTCATCATCGAGGTCCACTGTGGCCTGCTTCAACTTCATGCTAAAAAAGATGGTGAAGAGGGTCGGTGCCAGCACGCAGCCCTGCTTTACGCCGTTGAGAATAGGGAATGGTTCTGAGAGGTCATTGTTGAGTCTGACCTGGCCTTGCTGGTCCTCGTGTAGCTGGACAATCATGTTGAGGAACTTTGGGGGACAGCCAAGTCGCTCCAGGATCTGCCACATGCCTTGCCTGCTCACAGTGTCGAACGCTTTTGTTAGGTCGACAAATGTTACGTACAGCCCTTTGTTCTGCTCGCGGCACTTCTCCTGTAGCTGTCTCAGCACAAAGACCATATCGGTGGTGCTCCTGTTTGCTCTGAAGCCACACTGGCCCTCTGGGAGTTGGTCTTCAGCGATGGCAGGTACCAGCCGATTCAGGAGCAGCCTTGCAAGGATTTTCCCAGCAATGGACAGCAGGGTAATTCCCCGATAGTTGGAACAGTCAGACTTCTCGCCTTTGTTCTTGTACAGGGTGATAACGACTGCATCACGGAGATCTTTTGGTAGTGTTCCTTCCTCCCAGCAGCAGAGAAAGAGGTCATGGAGCTTGTTGTGCAGTGCTGTGCCTCCATGTTTCCAGATCTCTGGCGGTATTCCATCAATGCCTGCTGCTTTGCCACTCTTGAGCTGGGTGGATGGCTGTGAGGGTCTCTTCAGCGGTGGGCGGTTCGTCCAATTCAACCTTTACTGGGAGGTGTGGGATTTGTAGGACGACTGCTTCTTGAACAGTGCGCTCAGCGCTGAAGAGGCTCTGAAAGTATTCCGACCAGCGGTTCAAGATGGAGGTATTATCTGTGAGGAGTGCCTGGCCATTCGCGCTTCGCAGGGGACTTTGTACCAGGTGCCTGGGGCCATACACTGCTTTCAGTGTCCATTAACAATAACAACCTGAGAACGATCTTTAACGTATGAAGTGAACCAGGCCAGGGCAGTACCACGGATGCCAAAGGTCTAACCTCTTCAGCAAAACAGAACGATCGAGCGTGTCGAATGCTGCACTGAGGTCCGGCAGAGCAATGAGAGCGACAAGTCTCTTGTCTGCCTTCGCTAGCAGACCATCCAGGACGCTCAGCACAGCAGTCTCCGTGCTGTGATCCTTTCTGTATGCCGACTGATGCATTTCTAACAGACCGTTTCCAAACAAATGGCTTTGTAGCTGTTTCAAAACAACCTTCTCCAAAATCTTTGAAATAAACGGAAGGTTAGAGACAGGTCTAAAATGCCTCAAGTCGTTTGGGTCCAGTCCAGGCTTTTTCAAGAATGTTGTCACAACAGCATGTTTAAACTGAGTAGGCGCAGCACCTGTAGAGAGAGAGGCATTAACTATGGGTGGTAATCAGTGGGAGGAGATCATCGATACACTGTTTTATGAGGGACGTGGGCAAAGGATCAAGCACACAGCTCTTTGTTGGTGACTTCATAATAAGTTCGTGCATCTCCTGCTCAGTCACTGGCTCGAAACGAGACAGTGAATGGCCATTATACACACCAAAAGTATGGGGATCACATGAACACGAGTCTAGTTCAGAGTGGATGTGCTTAATCTTATCTGAGAAAAAGTCACAGAAACGTTGTGGAAGGACGTGGCTTGGCACATACGTCGGAAGGGGCGTGGTACTGGACTTGCCCTGCAGCTCACTAAAGACTGAGAAGAGTTGCTTGGACGACGAGCTGGAGTCGATCCTGTCCTGGTAGAACTGTCTCCTGGCAGACTGTATGACCGCTGTTACTTCGGTCCTCACTATCACGTAGATCTGTCTGTGGACAGTCAGACCAGTCTGTCTCCAATGACGCTCCGCGCGTCTCCGTCGGACTGGACTGATTCTCTTCAGTGTTTACATACATACGCACACACATACATACGCACATACGCACGTAAGGCGCTTCGCGCCAAATGTACGTTCAGCAGCGAGGCCGGAAGAATAAATCCAAAGCCCTGAGTTATCGCCCCATCAGCCTGACAAGTTGTGTGTGCAAGACCATGGAGCGCATCATCAACAAGCGCCTGCAGTGGTACCTGGACTCCGAGAGCATTATCGTGCCAGAGCAAGCCGGCTTCAGAAGCTACAAGAGTACAGAAGACCAGACAACACACCTTGCACAAGTCATAGAAGATGCCTTTCAAGATCAGAAGGTGACATTAGCTGCCTTCATTGACCTACAGAAGGCTTTCGACAAGGTGTGGAAGGATGGTCTCCTTGTGAAACTCCTTCGCAGTGGCATCCAAGGGAATATGTACCGGTGGACCAAGTCATACCTGCACAATCGCAGAGCCCGTGTGACAGTGGATGGGTACTGTGGCCAAAAAGTGCTGTTGCGTCAGGGGGTGCCACAGGGGGGAGTCCTGTCACCGACCCTGTTCATACTTTTCATCAACGACCTTGTGCCAGAGCTACCAAAAGGAGTACACGCAGCCCTGTACGCAGACGACCTGGTACTCTGGTGCACAGAAGAGTATGCAACAACTGCTACATACAGGATGCAGCTAGCCCTGGACAGGCTGACAGACTGGACCAACAACTGGTGTGTGACCATCAACACAGAAAAATCATCAGCCACACTCTTCTCTCTCTCCAACAAGGCAAAGGCTGGCAACCTAACACTGGGCAACACCCCGCTGCGGTATGAAGACCAACAGACATACCTGGGAGTCACCCTTGACAAGAGGCTGACGTGGAAACCGCACATTTGGAATGCAGAAGCGAAAGCTAGAAGAAAGCTGCACATCATGAGAAAACTGGCTGGAACACAATGGGGAGCCAATGAAAAGATCCTCAAAAATGTATATCAAGGCACAGTGAGACCACACCTTGAGTACGGATCTAATGCATGGTTGACGGCAGCCCAGTCACACCAGCAGACCATTGACAGAGTTCAGAACCAGGCACTGCGTATCATCACCGGCGCAATGAGATCCACACCAATTGAAAAGATGGAAGAGACAACAGGCATCCCACCCCTGCGCATGAGAAGAGATTGCAAAGCCTTGATACAGTCCACAAAGATCAAGTCTTCCAAAGACCACCCTATGAACGCTAGGATGAAACAACCAACCTCAGGGAGACTGAAAAGATCAAGCTTTGTGAAGGAGACGAGAGCACTGCAGAGAAAACACCAGGCAAAGCTGCCTGCGCAGGTAGAGGCTCTGAATCCTGCTAGCGACCTTCCACCTTGGGAAAGTAAGCCAGAAAACATCACCATCTCTTCCACGGTACCCTACATCACCACCAGAGATGAGCACAGCACTGTGAGCAAGAAAGCCCTGACACTGGCCATGCTCGAAGATAAGTATCCCCATGAAGCATGGATACGGGCATACACCGATGGATCAGCCACAGATGCAGTTCAGGATGGAGGGGCTGGGGTGTACATTCAGTACCCAAACGGAAAATGGCAGGCAGAGGCAGTACCAACAGGCCTTCACTGCACAAATTACAGAGCTGAGGTGGAAGCCCTGGTCCACGCAGCCAACACCCTTAGTGGCACTGCAGACCCTGATGCCCAGATTGTCTTCCTTACTGATGCCATGTCTGTCCTTGAGGCAGCAACAGCAAGCAAACTGCCACGTCTACAAGAGGCACTGCAAAACATCAAGTGCACCAGACTGGTGCTGCAGTGGATCCCCTCACACTGTGGCATCTACGGCAATGAAGAAGCTGACAGAATGGCAAAAGCGGGCGCAGAGAAAGAACAAGATGAAAATGGAGTCAGCTTCACAGAGATGAAGACCGTCATTAAGTCTGTGTACAGACCACCACAACGGCCCATAGACAGTTACCATCAGCTGTCCAGACAAGAGCAGGTGACCATCTTTCGTCTGAGGACTGGGCACAACCGACTCAATTTCCACCTGCACAGACGCTTCCACCTCGTGCCATCTCCCCTGTGCCCTTGTGGAGAAGCAGAGCAGACCACAGAGCACATCCTCCAGGACTGTGGGAACCACCAGCCGCTGAGGGAGGAGATATGGCCGAAGCCCGCCACTCTACAGGAGAAACTGTACGGGCCTGTGGAGGCACTACAGAAGACCACAGATTTCATTTTGAGAGCCAAACTCCAAGTGTGACGGCGTTCGAGAAGAAGAAGAAGAAGCAGCGAGGCCGTTAGCTAGGCATGACGTAATTTGTATCTTGTTACTTCAAGTGTTAGAGGTTTAGCCTGCTCGCTTTTGACATCATGGATATGCTATTAAATTCGTCCCACAGCGACCCGTCCTAAAAGTCCCTTCTATGAATAGAAGGGAATTTGACGGACACACGGCGATTCCTGCCATTCGTAAGCTCTGTGGTCGGGCGTATCATAGCTATTTTGAAGAAGAATGATAGCACGAGCAGCGAAATGACGTCACTTCAACTGAGCTTCACGTCATGGCATCATTAGTCCCTCGACGCCGTGTTCATAGTGACGACTCGATGTTATACGTCACTCATCGCTGTACTAACATTTGACATATCAGAGAGTCAACTTTGCAATTTTCTTGCTGATTTTCACGCCTAGGGCTTACAGGTCACAATTTGACCTAATCCTGCCCCAGGGCCGGGACAAACAGCAGGCTTATGCAAACACTGTTTATGAAAAATCATGCGAGTATTAATCAGGAAATAGTTTTTTTCGTAAAAGAAAAATTAAAGTTATGTTACCTGTTTTACAAATGACTTCTAAAACGTGGTTCAGAACAGTCTGATTTTCACACCTAGGGCATACAGGTCACAATTGACTTAATCGTACCCGACAGCCGAGACAAACTGTAGGATTATGTAAATACCGTATACGAAAAATCATGCAATTATTATAAGAAGATTGTTTGGGTTTTTTTCGCAAAAAAAAATCAATTGTTTTAAGATTAACCCATATAGTTCGTGAAAGTAATCCCAAAAACGTGAAAATATATTTTTTTACAAAATTTAATTATCACTCAAAAGGTAGAATGCTGCTTAACGAACTCATTCAATAAGTCCCTTTTATTTAGCTATACGCAAACTAGTAAATATAAGAAAAATTACGGACTCCAGTGTGGATCAACCGGTTTTTGTGAAACGGCCATTTTCTCGCCAATGCCGGACCATCTTAAAAAAACGACTGAAAAAAAAGTCCCGAGACAATTCTTTCAGGGACAATATCCTACAATTTCAAGCTTGTCCGTCCTCAAAACACGGGCTCTAGTAGCTGTCACATATGCACACACACACACACACACACACACACACACACACACACACACACACACACACACACACACACACACACACACGCACGCACGCACGCACGCACACGCACACACACACACGTAAAAAGTACATTCCACTGTTTTACTACAGATTCCCATCCGATCTCAAAGTTCAGCTGCTGTGTGGAAACCTACATGATAAACTGGTCTTTAAAGTTGCTATGTATATTTCAGGGTGCCTTAAATTAAGGAATTAGAGGGATTTGCTTTGAACTTTCGTTGTTTTTGTTTATTTATGTGCGCTGATGTAATGCTATGTGATTGTGTTCTTTACAACCACCTTCCTGTATTTTCTGGTTGTAAATTGTATTTTGTGTTCATATGGGCCTGATGGCCTGCAAAAACTGAAATAAATTTATTATTATTATTATTATTATTATTATTATTATTATTATTACACACACACACACACACACACACACACACACACACACACACACACACACGGCGCTTTGGCGCCGGCAAAAAGACGTTCAGTCTCCATCAAGGTTTGCGTAGCTAGACGTGACGTCATCTTTATCATGTTACTTAATTGCCAGAATTTCAAGTCTGCCCCGCACGCCAAACCCGTCATGTGCATGCTCCGGAATGTGCTCCGAACAGCCCCATTTCAAAGTCTACCGTATTTTTAAAATACGGTAGACAAAAAGGGGGTGGAGAGGGGTAGATTCCCATCTACTGATCAATACATAGGTTCAGCCGCACCGCAAGTGCCGCCGTTCCATCACTAGGTCTGAGGACGGAGACGCCGCCGTGCCAGCTCATTATATCCAGGATCCCAACTTCGCAAAAGGCCACTGATACTCGGGCCAACGCCGGCCGACGTCGGCCCGATTGCCTTTCGCGAATTGGGACGGCGACACACGATATGCGGCTTGAGTCCGTTGCATTCGGCAGTGTTGTTCACGGACGTTTGCCGACAGCCATATTCTTACGTGGTGGTGTTGTAGTCGAAGTATGATAAACACACCAGACACACACACGTAGAGTTCTTTAAAATAAACCTCGTTCAGCTGCAATCCGTCACACGTGGCTTAAGGATGTAGACAATACTGGAGTAACAGTTCCAACAATATTTAATTCAGCGATGCGATATCCACACAGTAAAGCACTTTCAAATGCACAAACTACTGATACAAAGTCTCTTCTGCTATGTCCATACTGCGACACAAAGTTTCTCATACACAGCGTCTCTCGCAATAAACTACGTGTCTCTACAACTGACAAAGCAAGACAATGTACCAACGGGCTTTCCTAGCGCCCTCCTTATAAATACTATCAAATTCCAGAATCTTCTACGGAAAACATACAACTCAACCAATCAGAACGAAACACGCAGCCGAAGCTCATTAACATAAACTTTCCAGAAACAATATAACAGGCTACAAAAATTCGGCTACTCACTTCAGCTCTAAATTCTAGCGTATAATTAAGTCACATAAAAGTATGGTAGCCCTATCACCACGTTCCATGATAGCTCAAAAAGGTACGAGAACATTCCCAAAACAAAATAAAGGCTGCTCACTACACGCGCACAGGAAAACAAAAAGTAGCGAAAAATGTTGCGATGTCAACTAACCGACGTGACACTTACGAGGCCACTAGACAGTGCGACCTTTCTAGAACGTTCCGGACTAAACTTAATAAAACGAAATTGGCTCTACTCACGAACAAAAGAAAATCTTACGAAAAAGACACGTGAATCGTAACCAAGATAGCTCAAATAAACATCGGATCGTTACCTACAAATCACACATGTATGCTCTCACAGGATAACACAACCACAATCGTAACATTACCCCCCTCTTAAGAATGAAATTTCACAAAAATTTCTTCTCAAATATCAAAAATACGGTTGTGGCTGTGTAAACCTACACAAAACCCTAAACAAATATAATTTCACATCAAAAATCAAATTAAAATAAACATCTCACAGTTCCTGTAAACAGTCCTGAGCATCGAAATGTTTCATACAAATGTTCTGGACACACAGAAATGTTCATTTAAACTGCTCTGCTCAGGTAATCTGCTCCAAAATTCTGCGAACCCTTGATAGACTGTAGTTTAATGTCAAAATTCTGCAAGAACATCGCCCATCTCATAATACGAGAATTTGTAAACTTTGCAGAGTTTAGATAGTTCAAGGGTTGATGGTCCGTTTGGAGAACAAATGGCACTCCCAGAAGGTATAGTTCGAATCGCCTTACTCCCCAGATGATGGCTAGGCACTCCTTCTCGATGGTCGAGTAGTTTCTCTCAGCTCTGGTCAACTTTTTGCTGGCGTAGCTCACTGGGTGGAGTTTTCCGTTATCTTCTTGCATCAAGACTGCACCTACTCCTTCGTTGGAGGCGTCTGTTTTTAGGAAGAACGTTTTCAACGGGTCAGGAAGGTGCAGAACAGGCTTCTCGGTTAGGATATCTCGAACCGCCTGGAATGCTCGCTCTTGGGCATCCTCCCACTTCAGTATGTTAGGTTGTCCTTTCCTCAGCAAATCAGTCAGGGGTGCTGTGACTGCCGCAAAGTTTGGTATGAACTCCCGGTAGTAGTTCGCCAAGCCCATAAATGAGCGGACTTGCGTCTTGGTCGTAGGTCGCGGGGCATCCCTGATCTTCTGCACGTTGGCGTCGTGTAGCCCCTTTAAACCTTCGCTCAATTTATGTCCAATGAAATCTATGTTGTCAGCCCCAAGAATACACTTGCTTGGACGGATGGTGAAATTCGCATCTGACAGTCTTTGGAACAGTTCTCGGAGGGCTTTGAGGTGGTCCCCCCAAGTTTTGGTATGGATCAAATGTCGTCCCAGTAAAAGACCACATTTTGCATATCTTCTAGGATCTTTTTCAGTCCTCTCTTCAATGTGGCACCACTGTTCACCATACCAAAAGGCATCTTCAGGAACTCCCAATGACCGTCGGGTGTGACGAACGCTGTCTTGGGGATATCTTTTTCTGCAACCTTGATTTGCCAATACCCTTTGCTTAGGTCAATTTTGGAGAAAAATCGGTCTCCACTGACCTTCTGGAACAGTTCTTCCGCTGTGGGCATAGGCTCTGGATCAAAGATAGTTAGTTTATTGAGTCTGTGATAGTCCACACACACTCGGTTGGATCCATCTGGTTTCTTCACGATGACAACTGGAGACGCATATGGTGACTTGGACTCTCTGATGACATTCAGACTCAGCATTTTCTTGATAAACTCCACCAGGGAGGCCCCTTTGGGGGCTTAACTGCCTGTCCCAAGTCAGGATAAAGGAGGAGGGTTAGGCGTGGGGCTAGCGACTCCACCCTGTAAAAAGAAACTTGCTACGGAAACGACAACAAGGGAAAAAGCGACAACCGGCGCTGGGAGCGAAGCAGACCAGGAAACTGGACTTATGACGGATGGGGACCAAAGCCGCAAGGACGTCGCCACCCCGATAGCGGAACTCCTGACGCCAAAACGATGGATCAGAATTGGATGCTGGAATGTGCGAACGCTCTACCAGACTGGAAAGCTGGCGCAAGCAGTAAGTGAACTGAACCGCCACAAACTAACCCTCATAGGAGTAACAGAAGCAAGATGGACTGGTGCTGGCAAACAGAGGTTGAGCTCCGGAGAAGTCATCATCTGGTCTGGAAGAACAGACAACGAACACCGAGAAGGAGTTGCTGTCATCATCAATAAGAGCAAGGCCAACACCGTACTACAGTGGAAACCTGTGAACGAGCGCCTGCTGTACGTCAGGATGAATTCCAAATACGCAAAGCTGTCTATTGTTGTGGGCTACGCACCGATAGACGACGCGGAAGAAGAGGATGATGATGCATTCTACGACGCCCTCCAAGCTGTTTTGGAAGACATCCCTCGACATGACGTGCTGATGCTGATCGGTGACTTCAACGCTAAGGTCGGCTGCGACAATGAAGACAGAGAGAGGACCATGGGACGACATGGAGCGGGTGTGATCAACGACAACGGGGAGAGGCTGGTCAATTTCTGCGAGGAAAATGACTTAGTCATAGGAGGGACCCTGTTTGCGCATAGGGAGATCCACAAACTCACATGGAAATCACCAGACGGCAAGACCCAGAACCAGATCGACCACATCATCATTAACGGTCGCTGGAGGCACTCTCTGCAGGATGTGCGAGTGATGCGACATGCTGACATTGGCAGCGACCATAGTCTTCTGGTGGGGAAGGTGACATTGAAGCTTAGGAAAGTAAAGATAGGAGACACCAGAAATCAGCGCTACGACGTGGCCAAGTTGAAAGACCCAAAAGTGAAAGAAGAGTTTAGGTTGGCCCTCAGGAATAGATTTAGTGTTTTGGAAGATGAGACAGCGCTGACTATTGAAGATTTCAACAGAGCCATGAAGGAAACAGGAGGGGAAGTTTTAGGATACAGAAAGAGCAGGAAGACAGAGTGGATCTCAGAAGACACGTGGGCTCGCATAGAAGAGAGAAGACAGATCAAGAAGAAACTTTTGGACACCAAATCACCAAGACTGAAGGAAAGAATATCAAGAGAATACAGAGAGAAAGATCAAGCGGTGAAGACATCAGCGAGAAGAGACAAGCGAATGCACACAGAAAGGCTGGCAGAAGAAGCGGAGGCAGCTGCAAAACAGAGAGACATGAAGACAGTATACCAGAACACCAAGAAGCTGAAGGGCGATTACGGGCAGTACCACGACCTTCCAGTGAGAGCTGAAGATGGAACTCATGTCACAGTAGAGGAAGAGAAGCTGAAGAGATGGAAGCAACACTTCGAGTCCATCCTGAACCGCTCAGACCCACCAACCCTCACTGACATTCCTGAAGCGGAGGAGGACCTGGACATTAACCTCGGCAACATTACTATTGCGGAAGTCAAGCAGGCCATTCAAAAGCTGAAGAACGGGAAGGCACCTGGCGATGACGGAGTGTGCCCCGAGATGCTGAAAGTAGAAGATACGGTAACGCCGCAGCTTCTTTGTCAGATTTTTCAAAAGATCTGGGACACTGAAGAAGCGCCGAGCGATTGGAAGACCGGCACCATCGTCAAACTTCCGAAGAAAGGAGACCTGGGGAACTGTAACAACTGGCGAGGCATCACCTTACTATCCCTCACCAGCAAGATCTTCAGCCACATTCTCCTTGAACGCATTACGACAGCAGTGGATGGCATCCTTCGCCAGGAGCAGGCAGGCTTTAGGAAAGGCAAGTCCTGCATTGACCATATTTTCGTCCTGAGACAGATCCTTGAACAGTCTAACGAATGGAATGGATCCCTCTATGTGGTCTTTGTGGACTTTGAGAAGGCCTTCGACAGTCTGCATCGAGACTCCCTTTGGAAAATCCTGCGATACTATGGAATCCCCCAGAAACTTGTCAACGTCATCAGGTCCCTGTACAAGAATTTTGAGTGCAGAGTCGTCCACAACAACCAGCTCACCGAACCGTTTAAGGTGGAAACCGGAGTGAAACAAGGATGTATTCTTTCGCCGATCCTCTTCTCAATGGCAATTGATTGGATCATGCGCCGCACCACAGAGGGAAGGAGGCAGGGAATTCAGTGGACGCTGACCTCAATGCTGGATGACCTCGACTACGCCGATGATATCGGGTTGCTGGCAAGCAGAAACCAGGACATGCAACAGAAGACACAACAGTTGACACAGTCAGCAAGCTCCATAGGTCTCGGGGTCAACATTAAGAAGACTCAAGTCATGAGGAAGAACACTATAGTGGGCGACCCAATCACCATCAATGACCAACCTCTGCAAGAGGTGGACGAGTTCACGTACCTGGGCAGCAGATGGAGACTGCACAAGGGAGATCACCACAAGAATCAGCAAAGCCAACCAAGCCTTCGCAATGCTGAAACCCATCTGGAGGACCACAAACCTGAGCATCCACACCAAGCTTCGTATTTTTAAGAGTAACGTGCTGAGTGTCCTTCTCTATGGGTCAGAGTGCTGGAAATCCACTACTGCTACGGAACGCAAGCTGGAAGTCTTCCAGAATAAGTGCCTGCGACGGATCATGAAGGTCTTCTGGCCAAACATGATTACAAACGAGGAACTACGGAAGAGAGCAGGCGCAGATAGCATCGCTGAAACCATCGCCACACGGAGATGGAGATGGCTAGGCCACGTTTGCAGAATGTCACCGGACTTATTACCAAGGGTGGCACTGAGATGGACACCACAGGGGAAGAGAAACCGTGGGCGACCAAAGGAGACGTGGCGCCGAACCGTGGAGCGAGAGCTCAAGAACAGAGTGCCTTACTCTGCAAACAGCACCCAAAATAGCAGCTGACAGACAAAAGTGTCGCTCCCTTGCCGTCGCCTCAAGCACCAGACGGCGCAGAGAGGACTGAATGAATGAATTTCCTTGATATCCTTTTTCAATTCTTCCCTCGTGTTATAAGGAAGACGATAAGGTTTGTTGCGAACTGGCTCGTTTGACGTCAGGTTTACCTCGTGCTGGATGGTGTCTGTTGTCCCTGGGTCAGGTGTAAACCGATGCTCAAACTCTTGAGGACGCGCAGTTCTTCACGTTGAGTCTGGGTCAGATTCTGACCGAACTGGATATCTTCTACATCCTCTTTGTATCGGAGTTCATTAAGGTCAAACAGGTTCTCGTCGTCTAGTCTTTCGTCATCAGCAAGACGCACCGATTCCGCCAATTTTGGTTTGTCTTGACCTCTCTGTAGCTCCACCAGCCTGTCCCTATTCACGACAGCTGCTTCCGTGTTGTCCGCCACTTTTAGAGGGATGGTCTGGTGACTCTTCTTTGCTTGACTTCTCGTGGTAATAGAACATATTTCAGGTCTCCACTCTGGATCTGGATCGTCTGCGTTTCTGGCACCATCAATGTTTCCGATGATGAGGTCGTAGACTGGCGTCTTCACGCACAACGCCTTCACCTCTCCTGTCAAGTATGGGGTGTCGACACTGACTTTGGCAAGGGGGATAATCCTTACAGTTCCGTCAGCCAAAATGAGGGTGGTCCACTCCTGTAGCTTCTGGTCTTCAGATACTAGGTCCTCTCTCACGATGATGCAGCTACAACCAGTGTCTCTCAACACTCTCACTGGTGTGTCGCCGACGAATCCTGACACCACCGGCATGTTCGGCACTTCATTCTCAGGCAGCGCGATGTTTGAGACTGGTAAAAATGTAGCTCCATCTCCTACTGGGATGCGTCCATTCTTTTTGAAAGATTCAATCAGCTCTGGTGTCACTCGCGTTTCTCTAGACTCAGTCATTGGATGACGTCACATCATTGGCTAATACAGCGGCAGCTCTGTGTTGAGACGTGGTACTGCTTCTGCCTGCTATCCCACGATCTTGGTTGGATCTTCTGATGTTGTCACCTCGGGGAACATCTTTAGACGGACACCGTATCGCTTTGTGACCTTTCTTTCCACAGAGAAAACATGTCAGGTTCTCCACCGGCTTGTATTTCGGGGTGTCTCTGACATTGTGGATTTCCTCTGCTGGTGCAGACACACGCTGTGGCTTACTGGACCCGAACTTCATGTTGTGAGCGTCAAGGTATCTTTGAGCGAAGTCGGCCAGGGCCTTTAGTGACTGGTCTTTTTGCTCTCTGAGGTGCGCGGCCAGGTCCTTAGAACATGCGCTGAAAACTTGTTCTTTGATGATGAGGTCACACAAGTCCTGGTACTCTCTGTTTAAACCAGCCAGCTCTATCCATTTCTCCAGGTAGCTTCTGATTCTTTCAATGAATAGGCCGGATGTTTCTCCTTCTTCAGGCTTGCAGTTCCTAAATCGTCGCCTGTAACCTTCTTCAGTAAAGTCATACTGTCTCAGCAGGGCGGCTTTCAACTGTGTATAATCTTCGGCTTCTTCTCTTGGTAAGCGGGTGTAAAATTCAAGCGCTTTGCCAGTTAGAAGTGCGCTCAATTTAATAGCCCAAGTCTCTTGTTTCCAATTGTTGCTATTTGCGAAGCGTTCGAATCGCTCCAGATAAGCGTCCATCTTATCTGAATTTTCAATGAAAGGTGGAAGTTTTGGCGCACGGGCTGTTTGTTCTCTGCTCGCTAATGCTGTTGCTTCATTAGTTCTCTGTCTCTGTGCCTCTATCTCCATCTGCTTCAGATGAATTTCGTGTTGTCGCTGCCTCTCCGCCTCTTCTGCTTGAATTTCAAGTTTCCTAATTTCACGCTCTTTGGCTCTTTCTTCTCTTTCCAATCTCTCTTTTTCTTCTTTCTCTCGTCTCTGTTCTTCTTTCTCCTCTCTCTCCAGTCTCTCCTTTTCTTCTCTCTCTCGTCTCTTTTCTTCTTTCTCCTCTCTCTCCAGTCTCTCCTTTTCTTCTCTCTCTAGTCTCTCCTTCTCTCTCTCTTTTACAAACTCGAGGAGTTGAGCTCCTTCGAGTCCACATTCCTTTCCAATTTTCAGGAATGTCTCCATCTCCGATGTCGCCATCTCTGCTTTTCACTGCTGGCTGTTTTCTCCTGCTACCCTTTCCACTGAACCAACTGAAGAGGTCTCGTCGGGGTCGCCAAAATGTTACGTGGTGGTGTTGTAGTCGAAGTATGATAAACACACCAGACACACACACGTAGAGTTCTTTAAAATAAACCTCGTTCAGCTGCAATCCGTCACAGTGGCTTAAGGATGTAGACAATACTGGAGTAACAGTTCCAACAATATTTAATTCAGCGATGCGATATCCACACAGTAATGCACTTTCAAATGCACAAACTACTGATACAAAGTCTCTTCTGCTATGTCCATACTGCGACACAAAGTTTCTCATACACAGCGTCTCTCGCAATAAACTACGTGTCTCTACAACTGACAAAGCAAGACAATGTACCAACGGGCTTTCCTAGCGCCCTCCTTATAAATACTATCAAATTCCAGAATCTTCTACGGAAAACATACAACTCAACCAATCAGAACGAAACACGCAGCCGAAGCTCATTAACATAAACTTTCCAGAAACAATATAACAGGCTACAAAAATTCGGCTACTCACTTCAGCTCTAAATTCTAGCGTATAATTAAGTCACATAAAAGTATGGTAGCCCTATCACCACGTTCCATGATAGCTCAAAAAGGTACGAGAACATTCCCAAAACAAAATAAAGGCTGCTCACTACACGCGCACAGGAAAACAAAAAGTAGCGAAAAATGTTGCGATGTCAACTAACCGACGTGACACTTACGAGGCCACTAGACAGTGCGACCTTTCTAGAACGTTCCGGACTAAACTTAACAAAACGAAATTGGCTCTACTCACGAACAAAAGAAAATCTTACTAAAAAGACACGTGAATCGTAACCAAGATAGCTCAAATAAACATCGGATCGTTACCTACGAATCACACATGTATGCTCTCACAGGATAACACAACCACAATCGTAACACATATAATATAAAGAGCAGGGACTGATGAGGCGGGGGTGGCCGAATACCAAATCAAAAGTCGTTCTTTCCCTATACACCCGCTCCCCCCCCCCCCCCCCCCACACACACACACACACCTCCTCGGCGATAGGGGGACTAAACGGCGATTGTACACACACACACACACACACACACACACACACACACACACACACACACACACACACACACACATATATATATATATATATATATATATATATATATATATATATATATATATATATATATATATATATATATATATATATATATATAATTTTTCATTAAATTCTGAGAATGCTCTTGCTACGCTAATGCCATGAAATTCCAGGCTCGTAAGCTTGCATTGTGTCATCAGGACATTAGCTGCCCTTTTTGTGACTGCATCGCCTACTAGTTCTAGAAAGGAGAGGGTTAGTGGGAGAGAAGGAATGACAGACCTATCATTTTAAGCCTTCCACTAAACACCTGCTACATAAAGTAGTAGGGACTACCCCCAGGCACCCCGCAATCCGCTGGAGAATATCCAGTCCTCCCCCCCCCCCCCCCGAGAGGGGAGGCTAGTGCATGAATATTCCCAAACAGATCTTGGACCTGCTGGATAGATTTAAGTTTTTGCCGCCTACAACCGGTTTCGCCCCAAGGGAGGGGGGGGGGGGGGCTCTTCAGGTAGGCATACGGCGTAACCTGAAATTGCAAACACAACGCATGTACTACAAGCTGCCTCCAGAATTTACTGGCAGCACCGCCAGTACAGCGCGGATTGCATCCCGTAAACTTTATGAGGTGTTGCAGTGGAAGAAGACAGACTAATTTTGAAAAGGCAACCAACACCTGGGCAATTTTGTGGTGCAATTATTCTTTACTTTTAACAAAGGCGTCGCCCAAAGTAAAGAGTAATTAAATAAAGAATAAGTAAATAATAAATACCAGCCTGGAATTCCATGGCATTAGCGTAGCAAGAGCATTCTCAGAATTTAATGAAACATTACGTCCCTTGAGCTATTCTGATTGAGTGCATTTTTTGTCTTTGGGCGACGCCTTTGTTAAAAGTAAAGTATATATATACACACACACACACCACTGAGACAGGTTGGCAAAACAGTTCCAGTAACGCCACTGCATCTTGACTTAGTACATTGGTACAGTGTGGCACCCTGATACTTCATCTGTCCAATGGATAGACGAAGTATCAGGGTGCTACACTGTGACATCACATCCTCTCCAGCCTCTTTTTTTTTTTTTTTTTTTTTTTTTTGGGGGGGGGGGGGGGGGAGGGGCCCGGGCCCGTGGTTGGCAGAACCAGCCCGGGCCTGCTCCCTTCAAGATCAGCCACTGCATCCTTAAAGTCTCTTCTATTTATAACTGACGAACACTGCAAAAACACAATCCGCGTCAAATGGTACTGAATGGGTTAAGAGACACACAGCACTTGCATAGTAATGCTGACCTTGATTTATAATAACTAAATCTGTAAATATTGACAAGACTTCTTATGAGGATTCAATTGTTTGTGAATATGGGATTACCTTCGCCTTACCTTCATTACCTTCATTCAACTTTTTAGGATGGCCCGGGGTCGCGGTGGGGCGAATTCAATAGCATGCTAAAAATCTGACAACTAAAGTAACCAGACTATAAAAATTACGTCTTATCTAGTTAACCTTGTTGCTGAACGTCTTTTTGGCGCAAAGCGCCGAGCGCGTGTAATATGTGTGTGCGTATATCAGTGGTAAACACGAAAATCTCATGCTCCGCTTCAGTCTGACCGAGCCGGCTGCGCGTCGGTGTGTGTGTGTGTGTGTGTGTGTCAGTGTGTGTGTGTGTGTGTGTGTGTGTGTGTGTGTGTGTGTGTGTGTGTGAGAGAGAGAGAGAGAGAGAGAGAGAGAGAGAGAGACTGAGAGACGTCATACCCAGACGGTACATGATTGCGTCGATGTCTGCGTGTTGATGGCGTTGCTGCTTTTACGTCTACGTCACTGTCTGGTTTTCTCCAGAAGTCGCTGTTTTTTTTTTTTTTTTTTTTTTTTTTGTTTGTTTGTTTGTTTGTTTTTTGTTTGTTTGTTGTTGTTTTTTCTATATATAAGTAATTTTTACTGAAAAAGTTGAAAGGATACAAAGCTGGCTAACGAACTCATTGATTTAATGTCATTCTCCATTCTAGCTATATGCAAAATTTCTAGTGAATATCAATGACAAAAATTACGGACTCTAATGTGGTACAACCGACTTCGTATGACGGCCTTTTAACCCTTTAATGCCCGGAGACACCCAACTTAAATATGACTCGGAGGCTTTCTTAGGCACCACTTGACTAAACGAAGCATTTCCCTAACTTTGGTCAGTTTCATTCAATCTTGTACGTCGAACGTCAAAGACAATAGGTAGAGACCCTCAGTTTGACAGCGAGGACAGCTCACATAGTAAAACTGAGGGACATTGTGGGTTATGGCTCTCATAAAGTAGAAGAGACTTCCGGTTTCAGTGTGGGTTATGGTTCATACCATCTAGTTGTTGTTGTTAGACCACATTATTCAGTTCAGAAAGAAACGCGGCCGGTATATATATATATATATATATATATATATATATATATATATATATATATATATATATATATATATATATATATATATATATATATATATATATATATATATATATATATATATATGAGCCCGTCGGAATTGCTCTAATTTTTCTCAATTCCCTGAGGTCCCTAATTGCGGCACTGACCACTGCCGACTGCGCCGGACACTGAACTCTCACTTCTAGTTTGTCGGTCAGTCAGCGGTTTCAACTCAAGTCACAGTCAGTGTCCGCGTAGTGTTTACCCGGGACTGACTGAAAAACAACAACAAACAAACCGCGGGCCGGCACAAATAAACACACCAAACCAATAATTATTTTATTTGTATCAGTTTTATGCCGGTTAAAGGCAATGTATTGATCTCATCTTGTCGGTTTCCGGCCGCGGGTCTCGATCAGTCACTGCCGGGACTGACTCCGCCGCCGGTGTCAGCGGCGTCAGCGGATCCGGCTGCACTGAGTCTTGTTACTCTGCCCCGCATACCGTATCCGGATATTCGCCGCCCGGCGGCACGTTCAGCGGTATTGGCACGGCATGCACTTTTCACACTGATACAGGGGCGGATGATTTTTCGGGGGATGGGGGGGGGGGAGGGTAGGGTGTCCAGAGGTTCTCTCCCCCCCCCCTCAGCCCCAAACCACGCTCAGGTATTATTAGTCAGCCTCCCCCCCCCACCCCCCCACCCGGCCCCACCCCAACGCGACTAAGGTGACTGAGACTGTGACACACTGACGGCACCTGCCACCCCCACCCCCTCCCGCTGTAGTATTTTTCCGCTGGTGTTGGCGGAAAGGTGCAAAGAGGCCCTATGAACAAAGAGTTGCCCGGCCCTCTCTTTCCCCTCCCCCCCCCCCTCCCCCGTCTCCTGACCGGCCGCCGGCCCCGGAGCGAGTAAGTAACTGGCCGTGCCACCTCCGTCCGCCTGCGGACTGACATATCAGTAATTAACGCAAATCAAGTTACACAAAACATTTCAGTCTCAACACGATTAGACCTAACTGCTGCCCATGCACATGAAATTGCAAGGCATTTGTTTATGATGCGGAACTGGCAGACTGAACTTGAAGACTGACGTCTTTGAGTGCCTCCCGTCACACTGGCGGCTATGACCTGGGGCTGACAGTGTCAGTGCCTAAGTATTGACAAAGAATTTCGATTCATGTCATATTATTCTTTGCGAGCGACAATTACTGGTGACCCAATTACCAGTCAGAAACCAATCTGCTGATTCTCGTTTTAAAAAAAAACAAAAAACAACCGAATCACTAGAAAGTAACAGAAGCTTTGATTCAAAGCGATGTTCCCACACCAGTGGAGGTCACATGATCAAAATGAAGCTTGAAAACCATGTGACCACTTTTGACCAATGAACAGCCTTGTTTTGTGTCGAAGTGATCAAGTACGTCGATAAACTCTGTATAAACCTTCCCGGGGGTACAGTACTCCATTCGACATGCCAAATAAGCCGAAAAAAGAGAAGGTAAAGCTGCGATTTAATTAATTTACACCAATTGTAGTGATGATCGTTGTTTTCGCCCTCTTCTTGCGCTCTGAAACGAAATTTCCGGCTGCTTTGCGTGTTGAATTGCCAAATTTCCGCAGAACAAGCCAGTTGTCATGCGTGGAAATTACGCCATTTACAATGGCTATAACCCTTGTTTGCTTTCAGACTACCTCAAAGACTGTGGGAAATGTTAAACCGACGGGCAAGGAAACCACGGAAAGTGTTGATCTTGAGGTAAGTTTGTTTGTCTATTCGGTTTCTCTGTAGGCAGCCATGTTGACATCGATATCCAAGATGGCGGTAGGAAAGTGTTTCGCATAGTTCAACCAAGTGTACAGTTGCACTGGTTTGGTTCCACTTGACATGTCATTTGTCAGCATTTATAAACAAAGTTTTCTGATCATTTACGAACATACTGTGTTTATTGGCATGCAACACTTGATTTCATGTTGTTATAATGCCTTGTTGTTAATGACTCCAGAAGCGGAAATCGCTGACATCACAGCAACCAAATGCAGAAACTCACCCCCCGCCTGCAGCTATATCGAAGATGAAGTATCAGGGTCCTCCACACATAAAGAAAGACAAACGACAGAATTCTTCCAGGTTCAACGTCTCAAAGAACAGAGAGTTGCAAAAACTGCCACTCTTGAAAGGTATGCAATCTTTTGTCATTTGTCAGGCCGCTTCACTCCATGGTTAAGAAATTGTTGATTACAGTATTTTTATGTGTAAAATATCACAAGATATCGTATCTTCAGGCATATTTGGGCAGCATTTCATCAAACACCTGCTGCATTTGCACCGTTATGCTTTAGTTTAGGAGCATGCAGTATGAATAGTTTGCTAGTCAAACCATTGGGCATGTCATGGATTCATGAAATGATGAATATTACACATTACTGGAATGGTGACAGATACATAGTTGAGGCTGCTAGTTTGACCGCAAAGAAGATAGTAACCTGATTGTGTATCACACAAAGTCCATGGACACATCAGCTTTTTTTTGGGGGGGTGGGGGGGGGGGTTTATTTCCAGTTGTTTGTTTTTGGATATTTAGTAATATTTAACCCCTAAACTGCCAAGAAAAGGTGAACACAATCCAACTGCAAGAGTCTTAGACCCTTATGAGCCCCTGTGACTGCAGGGGCTCATGAAGATCAAAGACTTGCTAAAAGACCGATTTGTATCCATGTCCTGTGGATGGTTTAAGTTAGTTTAACCGTTTTGGTCATTGAATGTACGATTTCAATTTGCTTCCAGTGGCAGTGAAGGGATTGTCATGGAATGCAAAGAGGAGAGATTTTGTGGGTTTTATTACTTGTTTACTCAACCCCAATCACATTTTGCTTGGCACGCTTCTTCTACAAGCTCACTTTTCACCGTCTGTGTTCAAAAAGATCTTGATTACATTTAGTTGATATTCCTCCCACCGACCCCCTCACACACACACTCAGCATTTGACATAAATTTGTGATTGTTTTCAGATGCAACACCAGCAGAACGAGAAGAGCTTTTCATTCAGAAGATTCGTCAGTGTACAGTACTGTTTGACTTTGTGCAAGACCCACTCAGTGACCTGAAGTGGAAGGAGGTCAAACGAGCAGGGTTGAATGAGATGGTAGAGTATGTCACGCAGAACCGTGGGGTCGTCACAGAAGCAATCTACCCAGAAGCAATTCACATGGTATGTCTGTTTTTTCAGTACTTCAGTCTGTGACAAAACATGTTTAATGTCACAGTTTTATGATGCAAGGCTAAATTTGACACTTTTGTTTCATACATGTTTTCAGAAACTTAACCCCTTTTGCATGCAACCACCAGAACTGTTTTCACCAGTGGTGGCTGCACGCAGAGGGACGTTAATGAACACTCACTTCCTGATGTCTATTAATTAAATGTGTTGCTGATGATGTTTTGTGTGTTGTTTAATCGCAGTATGCAGTAAACCTGTTCCGCACGTTACCACCGTCCTCAAATCCTAGTGGGGCTGAGTTTGACCCAGAAGAGGATGAACCAACATTGGAAGCTGCATGGCCTCATTTACAGGTGGGTTTTGCTTCTGTGATTCACCCATTCAACAAAGACACATCACCACAAGCTGTGAATTGACCTTGATAGTTTAGCTTCAAGGATGGTAGCAGAATAGCTTGGTGTCTTCAGATGTCAAGCTATTCTGCTACCATCCTTGAAGCTGAACTATGGAGACTGTCTAGAATTCAAGCTATTTTGGCACCACTCCTGAGCTATCAGTATCATGGTTGGTCTGTCCCCAGAACTGTTGTCTTCAGGGAAATTTGAATATGGCCCAAAACATGAAAAGATGTTCACATTTCTGACTGATTGAGACCGTGATTTAAAAAAATAAGATGTATAAGTTGTGATACCATGCAACTCAAGTGTTTATTAATATGCCAGAATTTGAGTTTGGAAATTCAGGAAGTGTTCATAACGTAACAATTGTCATACACTTTATGCATAACAGTTCATTAGCATGTGCTGTTCAGATTTTAGTGTTTAGCACAGTGCTACAGTTTTCATTTTGATACGCCCATTGCTTGAAATACATTTGACAGATAGTTCAAGGGTGGCACCAGAATAGCTTGGCACCAAGCTATTCTGGCACCACCCTTGAACTAAAACAGTTGGTCTAATTAGCTGTAATGTAGTAGGTAGTGGCAGCCAAATTTTCAACCTACATTAAGTGAAATAATTTGTTGATTACCAAGTAGAACTTTTTAAACTGAATACAACACAAAAAGAATTTTGTAGATATCTCTACTGGTTGCTGAGATATATGTACGTTCAAAGCTTATGGACATTTTTCTCGAACGGCCGACTTGTGAAAAAGCCATTTTCAGACAATCACCACAAAAAAAAAAGAAATTAATGACAAGCACAGCATTTTATTTTCAGAACCTCCTCAGTAAACCATTTTAAGATAAACTGAATTGATTCATGTAGCCTTTATTGTGTCTCAGTAGCAAGCCTCCAAAAACATAAAATATGCAAATCTGAAAATGGACAAATCGAACGAAATGCCAACTTTGAGACGCCACAGCGCATAACATTTTCAACAGAACAACTGTAAATGATGAAATCTGTCTTCAGATATATATAGAGAGTATGACTATTTTTTTCTGATACAATACTACAAAATATCTGCCCATTGTGAAGCTGACAAATCTGGAAAATGTTCAAAATGACAGGTGGCGGACATGTGCTAAAGACTGAAATACTAAAATGGACATATCTCAGAAACCATTTGAAGGATCTTAAAATGGTTTGGAGGTAAACTAAATAATTGCTTCATCTACAAGAAAAACGTAAAAACAAGACTAAATATGCATGTTTAAACATGTGGTGGTGTAATACAGCAAGAAAAAAATGACTAAAATAAAAAAACGGGCTACTCTTCATGATGTACGAAACACTAGTGGAGCATAGAGTGGCTGCTTGGTTGATATTCAGTTTTGTTTCCTCTACTGCCAATTAATAGGGCTATTCGGGAGTAGAAAAGCTGCTCTGCCGTGGCTCTTTGTCTGCTGATTGTGAGACAGAGCAGAGAGTGCAGTTGTTGTGGTTTAGTTTTCTCTTTTCGCAGTGCTAGTGGATGTTGCTCGACCCTGGACTGCCGGCTCGTTTGTGAAAGCTGGTGTCGTCAACTGTGTAGCTTGATCTTGATGCGGGTGTCTGGACATTTCTCTAGATTGATTCATGGCTGGCTGCAAACTGGGAATCGTCTCCTCACACGGCGGCGTGGTCCAGAAGTTGCGCTGTGTGCAGAGATCCATGTACTGTCTTATGCTGTGCCATCATAAGGATCAATGCATCTGTTTTCTTATTTGCAGGAAGATAGTGGGGTTTACTCCATTGTTGCTGTACTTCTCGCATTTGGTCTGCCTGTATCTTGTCTGTCTTTCTTTAGTGGTTGCGTCGCCGAGGGCCATGCATAATATTGCTGTACGTGGTATTCAATACAGCAAGACAAAGTTTAGTCTTAATGGGCTCAAGTTGCTTTTATCCGGGAAAAGTCTTCTCCTGCTGAGATGGACACAATGTGTATTTCCTTTTCGTTGCTTCCATAACTTTCTGGTCCAGCGGCTGTGCGTGTAGACTGTAGATGGCACTAACTTCGGTTGATCAGGGTGTCTCGATATTTCCACATTTTCAAACTGGGGATCACCTCCTGAAAAAGAAAATATTGTTCTATCTGAATACTAATGATCACCAAAGAACATTTCTTAATGCTCAGGACTACTATGGCCACAGAATAATTAAAAATCATTTCTTGTTTACGAATACGATACACGATTTCTGACTGATCGACTCAAACATAGCAATTCGCCACAACAGTTTCATGAAATTATCTGCCCTTGACAAAAATCCAGTGTCGCAAGCAGTATTAAAACTCAATATTACATCGCTTCCTGAAGCCATCCACTCTTGTAGTAAATTAGGAACACTCATAATACCTTGCAAATTCTGAGGCATGCAGAAAACAACGAATAAAAAGCTTGCATGTTCTGCGAGTTTCTCATTTTCATATGCTACCCCCAGCACAAACAAACCATGTGAGAAGCAGCCTCAATGCTGGCCAATCTTTCATCAATTTCTACAGCCTAATACCATTAAATAAACAAATATATCAATATATCAGTGTATTAAACCTTTTCACACAACACTAACTAAAATTATACACAAGTACTTACCTAGCTTGATTCTGAAGTCGTCACAAATCCATGGTATCGAAGGTGGTTTGTCGGTCGCCATTTTGACTGAAGCTGTACCAAGTCCAATCGGAAAAATTGGTGAGCATAACCTCCACACAATGTGCATACATTAACCCAATAGCTCATTTGAAAGCTTAGAAAATTCTCTGTCTGCTAATATCTGATAGTAAATGTTTTTTCCGAACGGTTTGTCCACAAAACAAAAAAGAATATTGGAAAATGAAAATAATTCAAGTTTTTTTAATCGCACAGACAAGAGCAACCAATCAAATTACTCGTGACGTCATGCCCTACATTTTGGTACTATTTATAGCGCTGAGCGTTGTGTGTGGCAAATATGCTTGCCTGTTGAACGCCGAAACTCGCGCGCGCTGTTTGAGAAAACCGGGTCACGCGGTGAAAATGGAGGCTGCAATCACTCATTTTCAACTAAGTCCCATTTATTTCATATCAATGCTACATTTAAAGCAAAACACTCACAGTAAAAAGAAGAGAACGAACTTTATTTTGATATAAGTTTGAAACAAATCCATCCAGTGGATGTTTTGCAGTGAATTTTTTTTTAGGTTGGCTAAATCGTGCAGTTTCAGACTTGTTGTCAGCAGAGCGCCTGGGCTGCCACTACCTAAATGTAGCCTAAGCAAATTTTACAAAATCAGTCTCATTATGTAATGGGTTAACGTGCCTGCTAATGCTGTTTTGGGACAAACACCATACTTTTGCATTTTTGTTTATCTTAAGTTTGATGCCTTTTTATGCCTAGAAGCTTGAGAATGAACGAGGCCGATTTGTGACATCGCTCATAGTGTGTGACAAGAACTTGTTTGATCAGTCAAATTCACTGCTTTAAATTTAACAAACTGTTTTGGATCACTTATATAAAGACTGTTGCACCATACCATTCATACATTTTATACCTAGCGGCCGATTGTACGTAGTTTAATTGCATGAAACTTTTTGTCCGGCGGTTGTTACAGTCGGCTCCAACTCAGACCGATCACATTTTTTCTCCCATACAATGCATACACACAGCACAAACTACTTTTACACATACTACCGGAAATCATGTTCATGGACGCTTTTGTACACACTGAGTTTGCTTAAATTTTCATGGAAATAATGCTAATGAATGACCTTTAAAAAATGCAGCCGAGTGTTGTTTCAGGATCTTTGAGTATCAACAGCTGGAACAAAACGATAAGTCCCACGTCTATAACAGAAGGTGTGCACTATTTTGTTACTGTATTCATACGCATGTTCCGGTGGAAGTAGCGTAAAGTGTGGGAAGGGGCCTTTGTTTAATCAAAGCCATTCACTGAAAGTGTCAGGCCCGTGAACACCTTCTCGTATCAACCGCGGCACGTGTGCAGTCCTCCGAAAAGTAAAATGCAAGAATCATGCAAGTTAGTCATTGTTTGTTGGATTCTTTGTAGTTATTGTGGTTCTGTGACACAAAGGTTGATTTGGAACATGCTGTGCAAAGTTTGTATGCACTTCATGGTGTACGAGTTCGAAGAAATGATGTTCGGTTGATGCATGGACGCAACAGCACACTCGTGACTAGTAAATGCATCTTGTGTCCATGAAGCAACCGTGTAAATGTTTGTGTACCGACTGCGTAATGGTTTGTTTCGTTACAATATAGTACAGACACAAGAGTAAAATTTGACTTTTCTTGCATTATTTTTCACCTGTGAGCATTCTTTACATTTTAATCCATTTTGTGCGCAGATGCAATTCAGGTACTTGTCATAGAAAACATCTAAACATTGTTCACTGCCTACTTTTTGGCCACCATGCTTTAAGAAGCCGATCCTGCAGCCAATATCGTGGTATTTTTAAATCTGTAGCTCAAAAATGTTTAAATTAGGTAGGTCCACCCCCATTTTTAAAAAAAAAGAAGTAACACAATACAACTCAAACTAACAAATTTAGTAGAAAGTATACATCAAACTGAGTATACATGCCAAATGGCAAGTCTGTAGCTCAAATACTTTCCGAGATATACAAGTTTGAATTTTTAAGGAAATCGGCAGATTCTGCAAATTGAAGGAAACCCATAGTTCAGCCAACTATAACTTCAACATTTATAAATGCACAGTGCTGTAATGTAGTCTGTCTGGTCAAAGTAGTGTGTTGTCTTAGCTAATTTATTTCATCAAAAACATTACCGATGACATGACCTTATGGGAGTGTCTACTACTTACTCAATTCTAGCCTAAGTACTCGTTGTGTTAACACACAACCCGGGAGGCACTCGGGGAACCCCGAGGGGGCTAAGAGTTGTCTCCCGATACTCCCCATCCGGAACAGAGTACCCATAATTCCTCAGTCAGTCTACTTAGGCTTACGCTGTTCAGACGTGTTGCTCTAGCCTACGGATTTTGGGGATTTCGACCGGTTCTCCGGTCTTCGACGGACTTAGTTCTTCTCTTGACTTGTTCTTCGTCGGGCCCCCCTGTACCGGGTGGCTCTGGTATCCCTTCTTCGTTGGCAGCTGCCCGCTTGGCTCCCTGAAGTGCCTGGGCTACGCTGTGAACTTCGCTGGGACTTCGCCGCGCGTGCCTTGGTTTGGATTCTCCCCCCCCCCTTCCCCGGTCCCGCTCCGGGAAAAGGTAAGGTGACTGGGTTGGCCCTCGGCTGGTTCCCGGGCTGGGCACTGGTTGAGCAGGCGCGAACGCGGTCTTCATTTGCGTTGTTGCTTGCGCCAAGATTCTTGACTTTTTCTTGGCGGGTCTCGCGCCCGTTCCCCCTCTCCTTCCGTGTTGGTGTGGTATTGTTATTGACAGGGTCACGTCTCCCTTTTTTTCGCTGTGGTTAGCAGCGTGGTTGTTGAAAGTTCCGCGCTTTAACGGAAGGCATTTACGCGTGAGGGAAGAAATGAGACGTTGTAGTCTGGAACGGTCATTCTTAAACGGCGCAGATCCGCAGGTGGTCAGCTTCGTTTTCCAAGATGGCGTCTAACGATGCAGAGCTCCGTGTTCCTCACGGTTAAAACCTTTACTGGAAGGGGAATGGTGTGCAAGATCGGTGAAGCTAAGTCTAACCTTATTTCTGGCGCTTACCTACTCACTTTTTCCTCACCTATGCTCTTGTCCCTGGTTGGGTTCGGGGAATGTGTTATGCTCCAGCCATCCCTTGACGCATTACGTTGGCGAATGTGGCGAGAACCGACGCTTACTTCGGTACTGAGTCGGTCCCGTCATGCCTGTTTTGTTATGCATACTGCAGACCTGTTTACCACATACGGGGGCGTATTAGATACATGGGAGATGCAGAGTATTCGTCAGTTGAGGGGACACTGACGGCACCTAGATGACTTATTGTTGCTGTCATGGGGGAAGGTCATAAGCTGCAATAACTTCTCTTGCCACCACAGGTGCTACTCACATACCCTCACTTGCTCATTCCACATATTACAATGACAGGCTGCAGATGGACGGTGATTGGTACGGGTGAGCCCGTCGCCAACGCATCTCATGGCAGGCGCCAGTGACCGTCTCCCGGCCCGAACCTCCCTGGGAAAAAGAAAAAAAAAAAAAAAAAAAAAAAACAAACAAACCCACAGTGCTCAGACAGCCAGCCCTATGTCTCCTGGACGCACTGGTTTCTGCTCTTTGGTTATATTCCTACTTGGGCATGTGACTACCAGTTAACATGAACAACATGCATAAGAATACAAGTTAACATGAACGACAGTAACGTTTTACTGTTGAAAGGTAATTGCCTGCTGGCACCTTAAGACAATGATCAAAGCTGCACCTGGAGGCCGTCGCTATAGTACAGCTCCGGTGTGTCGCGGGGGCTCCGCTCCGACAAAGGTTCTGGGCCTGCCGCTTGCTTCAGGCTTATACTTGTCATGACATGCTTGAGTTTGTTGTGCAGGATGTGTTGTAGGCTCAACTTAGCCTGGCGGTCCTCCCAGACCAAGGGTGGCTTCCACACCTGTAGGGGCCGGGAGGTGCCCGGCGTAGGACGTATACGCTGGGAAGACAGGTACTCACCTTGGTGGTTGGGGGAGTTGCCTTGGCAGGATGGACAGACAGTGCCGTTAGCCGCGACTCCTCTTCTTCGCAGAAGGTAGGTCACACAGGTGGGGTGCTTACCTGGGGTTAACCGGGACCCTACTGGCTGCACTCTCTACCTTGCGGGGATGTATTGCAGGTCCGCGCGCTTGCTGACAGGTGGTTCCTCGCTGGTTGTACCGTTGTCTTGCGGAAGTTCACCTTACCAGGACAGGGTCCCTCAGGCCCACGCCCGCGTGCCTTCGGATTTTGGTATGTTGCAGGGGCCTTAGATGACCTGCACACAGCGCGGACGTTACAGTGACCGTCGGACTCATACAAGGTCTGTCTACCATGTGCCTCCGAACCTTGGTGTGACGCCTGCGCCACATGACCTGGACGGCGCTGGGCTCACCTTGGAGCTTCTATCGGCGAGAGCGCCCGACGCCTGTGACTGGTTACAGACCTGCTGAGATACCGGCGGATATTCCCGGTACTCCGACTGCTCGAGTTCCGACGAGTGGACTGTGAGATCACCATGCCGGACGCGTCAGTATAGTGTGCAGGAGGAAGTGCGCTTGGAAAAAGCCTTCTGACAGACAACCGGCCTCCCTACAGAGTACACTGGTACCAACTTGGGGTTTCCGGCGCGAACGCCTGACACCGGTGACTGTTCCAGACCTGAGGAAGTACCAGCTGTTCCGGTTCTCCAGCCTCTCAAGTTCCGACGGCTCTAGCATCGGGGGATCGACACGTCGGACACGGCTTGGTAGTGTGCGGAGTCGGGAGCTCGAGGCGTTGATTCCCAGGAGGGAACACGCTTGGACCAAGCCTTATGCCAGGCAGAGAACCCTTCTCGCTACAGAGTTCGGTTCGGAGAGACGTGCTTCGTGCCGTCCATGGTCAACCGATCCCCACTCGTCTCCTAGGAAGGCCTTGGATCCTCCTCGGCCGCTGCGAACCCGCCTCGACATAGAGTCCGGCTCGCGGAGACAATCTCACACGCACACCACGTCTCGACTTGTTCGGGATCTGCTCTTCGATCGAACTCGGGCCGGCTGCTAGTGGTTGCAGGGTACTGTTGGTGGCCAGCCAGCAGGGCGGAGGTGCCTGTCTCCGTTCCTTACCGCCCGAGTCCTTGACGATCTTGTGGAGGGATGGCTACGCGGACCGCTTCAGTTACTGCGCGGAGAGGGGTTCTCGACGCGGGCGTTACAGGAGGGTACGCACCTGGACATAGCCTGCGGTCAGGCGGAGACCCACCTCGATACAGTGCCCGGTTCGCAGAGTCACGCTGTCCCGCCAGTTCCCGACGGTAGAAACGAGCGACGGTAGATTCTGCTCGCCAGCCCACAGCGGCCACGATGTCCTTGACAGCGCAGTTCCGGTCGTATGCGATGCTCGTGGCCATGGCGCGTACTTCATCTGCGCGGATCTTCAGTCTCTGCGCTACCCGTCGGGAGAGATCCATGTATGCAGTTCGTATTACCCAGCGCAGCCAAGGAGGAGATCGTCTGGGCTGGGATATCAGTCTTGCCCTGTCGTATGGGCAGGAAGAGGCGGCACGACTGGGAATCCACTTTCCTCAGGATCGGATCTCCGCTCTTGCTCTCCTGCGCGCGAGGAGGGACCACTCTGCACCTTGGATGCCCGTCCATCTACGAATTCCCTCGTTGGAGTCAACCTTCCGGCACTCTAGGTCTACACTCCGCTTCTCTCCGCTGCGGGCGTGCTTAGGAGTTGCCGTTCTTCACGTCGCTCCAGGGATTCTCTCCTGCCTCGCTCGTCGATCCCTTTCGCGCCCGGCTGCCGTTCGTCCCTTTCCTCTCCCCCGCACTCAGCCCTTCCCCTTCTTCGTGCTCCGGCCTGGCTGCGGTCGCTCCTCTTCTGGACATCCGACCCCCTCCGGTGGTTCTCGGGGAGGATGCTGTCGTTACTTCGCCTTGCTCGGACCTGTTTACCTCCTCCTGCGGTTACAGTACTCGGTTCGACCCAGTTGTGCACTAATACTCCTTGGAGATCTGACGACTCACTAGCTGGTGGCCTTACGCGTGAGTTCCATTGACTTGGTGGAAGTACTCTGACTTCGCACGGGTGGTAAACGGGTCTGCGAGCGCGTCGGCTTCTGTCTCCCCTGGTGCCCTCTCGGATGCAGCTCGGAGCTGGCAGCGGCTTCCGGACTTCGTGCCAGGCGCTTCGACTACCCTGCGCTTCTTCTCTCGGTTCACGGATCTTCTTCACCCCCATGGAGTTGCCGGCTGTTGGCTTCCCTCGGTCGGAACGGTGCTCGGGAGGTCACAGGAGTTGCCTCCCCTTCCAGCGGTGGATCCGCTCTTGCCTCTCCTTGGGACTAGACGACCCCTCTCGTACGTACCTCCCTTCGTGTCGTGAGATGGTAGAGCTCCTTACCCTATCCTTCGTTCTCCAGGTCGACGACTCCTGGCGCCGAGCGGGGCGGTGTGATACTGACGGAACCTCTGTGCTGACGACTCGACCAAGGCAGTTTCTTGGGGGGTTCCTGGACTTCGCTACGGGGAGCAGAACGGTGGAGGCTTCTAGAACCTTCGCTTCGCTTACGCTGTAGGACCAAGGCACAGCTTTGTCTCCCTGGTGTCTAACCAACTCGACTTCCCCTTGGGCACCCAGGAGGGCACCGGGCTTCGAACACGTGGTACTGCTGCGGCTGTGCTGGCGGTTGGACGGCCCAGCCACTACTCGGAAGTCGGATCTCCTCTCCTTTGGTCGTCTCTAAGCCCGGCTGCTTCTGCTACGCCTCCTACTACCGTGGTTCTTCTCCAACTCCAGCCTGGCCTTCGGACCTCGCGGTCCAGAGCGCGAACAGCTTAGAGCTGACGCAGACTAGTAGGTCACCTTCTCGTGGGACGGCTGCGCCAACCTGTTTCCCCGATGGATCCAGTTGCTACACGCAGTTTGCACCAGGATGCCTTCGGAGGACCGGCGCACTGGCGAGATGGCTTCGCGGACCTGTTCGACACTAGGTGGGTTCACTGGCGTGCCCCGTCCTTGAGGATTCGCCCTGCCGTTGTGGATTCGCCCGCCTGGACGAGACATCGAGGCTCTGGCCTAGCCTGGGACGGTTGCTCCGCTCTTCCTGTTCGTCACCCCGTTACTGGGTTCCGGTCCTGTACCTCTTACACCTCTCCTCGCCGCGGACCCCGCTACTGCTTCCCGCTTCTGCAAGGTGCTCCTGCAGCCGCGACGCTCGCTGTTTCGCTTTGATGGGGCCCCTACTCCTTCGCCTTCGTCGGTGGCGGCAGGCCTCAACGTTGGACACAGCAAGGTAGTGTGCGGAGTCGGGAGTTCGAGGCGCGGGTTCCCAGGAGGGACCGCGCTTGGACCAAGCCTTATGCCAGGCAGAGAACCCATCTCGCTACAGAGCTCGGTTCGGAGAGGCGTGCTTCGCGCCTCCATGGTCAACCGGTCCCCACTCGTCTCCTAGGAAGGCCTTGGATCCTCCTCGGCCGCTGCGAACCCGCCTCGCCACAGAGTCCGGCTCGCGGAGACATTCTCACACGCACACCACGTCACGACACGTTTCGGGATCCTCTCTTCGCTCGAAGTCGGACCGCCACCCTCGCTCTCCCTCGCGAGCGTAACAAGGATCGAGCTTCTCCTCGTCACTAGGAATAACAGCCCTGAAGCTACAAGTCAGATGATCTTCCTGACGACGCTCAGTCATGCGATCCGATTCCAGGATCCCTCCCGCAGCGAGCTTAGAGGCTAATTAAGTCCTATCAGCTACGTACAGGGCCACGAACGTCACAGTCGTCAGGAACTGTGCTGTCTTCCACTTCGTGGCTACTGTAGGGCTTGCGGGCATGTTCTCTCGCTCACAGAGTTTCCCAGTCCAGCGGGGCTACTCGCTCTGGTGGGGGAACTGCTCCGGGGCTCCTCTTCCTCCTGGCGCTTCAGCGCCGTAGGTTACACCTCCCCAGGGTCGTCGGGAATTTGCGTTTGGGAGGACGGCCCTTGGGGCCCCAAGGTGTGCTAGTGCGCGGCACCCTCCTCCTATTCGTGATTCTCCCATAAGGTCATGTCATCGGTAATGTTTTTGATGAAATAAATGCATTTTTCTTTAAAAGGTATTTTTTCGAAAAATACTTACCGATGACATGACTCGGACGGCCCTCCCACCGGCCCCGCTTGCCGCTGGTAAGCTAAGTATCCTGACTGAGGAATTATGGGTACTCTGTTCCGGATGGGGAGTATCGGGAGACAACTCTTGGCCCCCTCGGGTTTCCCCGAGTGCCTCCCGGGTTGTGTGTTAACACAACGAGTACTTAGGCTAGAATTGAGTAAGTAGTAGACACTCCCATAAGGTCATGTCATCGGTAAGTATTTTTCGAAAAAATACCTTTTAAAGAAAAATGCATTTTTTTTCAGGCTTCACAAATGCATGGTTACTTTGCAAAATCACCTCAAAAATGAGAAAAATCAAAATTTTGACAAAAGGAATTGAGGTAGAGATGCGCATTGAACTAAAATGGCCATATCTCAGCAACTACTTTAGTTAAAATCATGGTTCTTATATCAAATTGTACAGCAGAACATGAAGCATCATTTGAAAGTGAGTATTTATTACTATGAACAAATCCTTCACAGTCGTTCAAAGTGTGTGTGTTCGTGCATATGTGTTGTGTGTGTGCGCATACGCGTGTGTGCCGGCGTGTGCGCGCGCATGACAAGAGTTTCAAGTTGTTTTGACAAAGAGTTCATAGCTGACGTGCAAGTTTTTTTGTTTTTTTTTTTACCACGTCAACTACTTGATGTCACTTCTGATTTGTTCTGGCGTCCACGTTTTGGAACCATCTTTTCTTCCGCTTCTCTGGCCAAACTTTCTGCTAAATCTACTCCTCCAAATAGGCCTCCCCAAACGCGCCCCTGCCCAACAGTGTTGGTAGCTCTTGATGATTCAGGATATCATTGAAGAGGGACCTAATCTCAGCCCAGGTGTGACCCTCCTCTTTCAATAAGTGGAGCTAAAGGAACAGCCTATTGTCAACAGTTATGTTGGGTATCTGTTGTGGTTTTCCTCTTTTCTTAGGTCCTATTCTCATTCTCTCTTGAAGAAGATGGAACTAGCTGTCCTGTGTAAAGAGAGTGCCTCAATTTATAGTAATTATACTAACAAGTAACATACTTAACTTATTTGCATATCAATGAGGTTTCAGTAACTCGCAACAGGATAAACAAGCCCACTTATATTAACCCCATAGAACTTGGATGTAAACAAAACCGTGCCATCAATCCACGTCTACCTGGCAATGCGTCGCCTGCTACGCCACCACGAGTTACCGATCGTGATGAAGTTTAACCACAGAATAAACAATATATTTGCAGCTTGAAATCTTGTTCGTATAATTTATTATCACGAAAATCTATAGTTCTAAATATATGCACTTAAAAAGATTATTATTATTCCCTTAAAACGAAGTAGAAAATCAGTTTACGATTGCAATCAGGCGAGGCAACTGCTTTGTTTTGTCCCATACACATCGAGTAAAATCATCTTAAATATAACATACTTCCAGCCAAAATTATACTTTAAAAATCAACAGAAAAACAATTTAATATCAAAAGACTGATTTACAATTGTACTTTTGTAAAGACTGGCTGAAATCTTCGAGAACAAGAGTCGATTTTCCGGTCGTCTCGACTGCCATGCGTGTGTAGCCGTCGGACACATACACAATGACGTCACGGGGTCCACATTTTGCCCCTGCATTTTTGATCAACTTCCGTTTGCGCTTTGAACCGAATTCTAAGCGAAAGAGCATGATTTTCTCTTTCAAATGGTACCAAATTTAATGAAATTTATTGTAATATGTCACCAGGAGAGTGGATTTTATCCAGACATTTACGATTTTCTACATTTTGTAACTTTAAGGCTTACAAGTTTTTAAACGAATTTGGTACCAAAATATTCTACGGGAATTCCCGTTTCCGTTAACACCAACTGTAGCGCGATGCGTTACTGTGATTAAAAAATAATCGCGATTTTCAGAGCACTGCTGTCTACCGGCTTCTGCCTGACCTCGGGAAAAAATTCACCGGCGCTCGCTGAGAGCGTATGCGATAGGATGCAGAAAAGCGTTCCCAAACATCACATATGCTACTCACAGCACAACAAACACAAGAAACATTATGTTAAAGGTTGATTGTATTTGAGGATTATTTTGGGGGGTGATGAAAATGCATAATAAGGCAGATATGCATTGTTGAAAACTGGCAAGTTTAGGTTCAAATTTGGTATGATGGCAGCCATTACTGAAGGGGTAGACCTACCTATTTAAATACACTATAATTGACTCATCACTCCCTGTCATGCATCTGAATTTAAATTATTTAATTAAGCTTGTTTAAAGGCACTGTTTGGTGTCCATGTAGCAAACTCCGAAGATGCCAGGTCACATTAATTATTTGTGGCTCACACAAAAACCACTGTGTGAACTATCTTTTTGTTCCTCATACATTGTAAGGATAGTATGAGTATATAATACAGCTGTGACCCGACATCATGGTCATCGGGGTCCACAAAACGGGACCACGATATATCCATCCGAGAGATATCGGGCTAAAGGGGGGGGAGGGGGAGGGGTGTATCCAATGAGAATCGGGGTATGCATTACCTATCGCCTGTGCATTCTTTCATGTAAAGCCGAGTACAATCAGAAACACTTACTTGCACTGTTAGCATCACGGAAAAAGAACGTACAGGACAACTTCTGTTCTCAGTTATGTCATTCACACACATCAATAGACAAATTCTGAGACAAGTTAGGTAGCCTTAATTCTTCTTTGAATAGGTTGATCACCTCGCTAGTGTGTTTTGTTTGAAATCGTCACGCACTGTGAGAAAATCCAATTACGATGACAGGTGAGCACCAACAGTAGGGTAGCATACCTCTCTTTAACTAACAGTGGACCGCCTAACTCTGCAGCAAGCATAGGCATTCATTATCCCTCGCATCTGTGCCTAAGGTCTTCCTATCATTGTCTGTGTTCTTTGTTAGAGGAGGCAAACGAGGGTTCAGCGTCAGTTTTCACACCCTCCAGGTCATAACTGCCGGCTGCGGAGCATGGGGAAACTTGACACCTGTGAAAAGCATAGACCTTGATGCGCATCAAATCAGTGTTTCCTATTACCACATTTATGTGTGTGGTCATATGGTCACTTTATGGTCTGTGTGAAGCTGCTCCCACACGCCCAGCAGCCAGTCAAGTGGGGAGACGTGTGCCTGAAGCCTAGACCCTCATTTGACATTGACTCTGTCTTCTACCCTCTTTATGTACATACATGTATGTATGTGTTCTTCATGTGGAGAAGGTTTGTGGGTGTTCAGTGTTTGGACGCCCTTCCAGCTGTCGCGTCATGCGTGTGTGCAGCACCCCGTGGAACGTGATACAGCCAAGGCCAGTAACAAATTATTTCGTGGTTCACTGCGTCCGCGGTCAGTCCATTTTTGGGGGGGATCCAAGGTACCCCCCGCATTATATCCGGGTTTGTGATGTAACAGTTTGCGATATGTCGAGTCAGAGCTGTACCACATTACTGGACAAATTGCAGGAAGTTGGATTTTGGCTCCTTATGTCACACGTTCTGACCACCTCTTCAGAGAATGACCCATGTATGCGAGCTGTCCTTACTGTCAAACGACTTTACCTGTTGTGTTTGACCTGATTCTGATGATGAAATATCTCCTATTGTAAAAGCCTATCAGATTTGCCAATGCGTCGGTGAGCTCAGTGCATACATATCATTGGTTTGAAAATTATCACTTGTCATGATGTAATTTTAATTATTACATAATTTTATGTGATGAGAGTTTCACTTTGCCTTAGACTTGAGGAAAAAGGTGACAAAACTATAATTTCACGGTACAATTTCAGTCTTGCTATAATTCATGTTGCGTGAGGTTGACTTCTCCTAGACACATAATATTCTACTGTACATGCACATCCTCTTCTGACAGCGCATCGTTTGTGTAAGATAGAGATGCACAGAGAGAGAGAGAGAGAGAAATGCGTCATATCTAGAGTATTGCGTCTTTGCGTGGTGACGGAGTTGCTGCTTTTATGTCACTGATTTTCTACAGAAGTCAACTTTTTACTTTTAAATTTTTTTCTGCATAAAATTAATTTTTACTGGAAAAGTTCAAAACATACAAAGCTGGCTAATGAACTCATCCAGTGTCTTTCTCTAATCTAGCTAAATCCAAAATTTCAAGTGAATATGACAACACTTAGAGACTTGAATGTGGTACAACCAACTTTCTGTAAACGGTCTTTTAACCATTCAATGAGACACCCAATTTTGATACATGCTCGGAGGATGTCCTAGGCACCCCTTGGACAAAGCAATTCCCCAAGTTTTAACAGATATGGGACTTTTCCGAATCTTTTTGGAAATCCGATTTTTTCCCTACATTTTGGTTATTTTTGAGATCAGTGCAAATTCGTTGAGAAAAAGCAAAAAACACTTTATTTTTCTTGAACTCATTGCTTACCCTATAAGATGAATGTAGGTGTTTTGTGAAGTTTCCCACATGAAAATATACTGATTGCGAGTTGCGAGTCCTGGACTCTTTGCTTTCCTAGGATTTGATCTCAACCTGGTCTCATGTCTGTTTTAAGCTTGTATGTACACAAACATCGGAGATTTGGGGGATTGCATGCATGCACACACACATACAGCACTTTGCGCCAAAAGGACGTTCAGCAGCATGGTTAGCATAACTAGACATGACGTAATTTTTATCTGGCTGCTTTAGTTTACTTCAGTTGTCAGATTTTTAGATCTGCCCACCTTTGTTGTCAACGCATGCTATTGATTTCGTCCCACCGCAACCCATCCTTTAAACATCTCTTCTATAAATAGAAGAGACTTAATGAAGGTAATCCCATATTGACAAACAATTGAATCCTGTGTACAGACTTGGTTATTATTATTATAAATCAAGGTCAGCATTACCATGCAAGTGCTTTGTGTCTTATAATCCATTTAGTGCCATTTGACGTCGATCGTTTTGCTGCATTGTTCGTCAGTTCAACATGTAAATACCCTAGCTGTCTTAGTTGCATGGATTCAAAGTGGTGTCAGCAAGAGGCATAGATCCTCTTGACCCCCCACCCCCATGACTGGGGGCTCAAGAGGATCTATGCCTTTTGAAGTAGGGTGAGGTTCAAATTTTCTTGTCACTGAATGGGTCAAAATACTATTGCTTAAATTTGATTTTGTTCTTTGCAGTTGGTCTATGAGTTCTTCTTGAGATTTTTGGAATCACCAGACTTCCAGCCAAACACAGCCAAACGATACATAGACCAGAAGTTTGTTTTACAAGTGAGTATATTGCTAGTGCTCCGAATGAATGTATTCTCTGGCATGCTAAATACACTGAACTCATTGATGGTTTGAAACAAACTAAGTCTTATGTTCTGGGCCAGTGGTTGTCCGTCTGTTGTAAACTTTAACTTTGGCATTTTCTCAGAGACTATTCAAGACACAGGCTTCAAACTTAGCCCAAGGATAAATTGTGACAAGACCTTTCTAAACAGAACGAATGTTAGTGACCTCTCTCAAAGGTCAAGGTCACTGGGGCCCCAGAAATAGGTAAAAAAAAATAGCCTTATTTTGACAAAACTGTTTTTTTTCTCAAATACATGTAATATTTTCAAACTCAAACTTCGTACAGAGATACCTGATGGTAAGACCTGTCTATGCATACTAATTTGGATGACCCCTCTGCAGGGTCAAGGGTCACGAGGATGGCAAATGTCTGAAAAATGCCAATTTTGGATAGAATTGTAGTTTTCATTAAAGTTTTTGCAAACTTTTAAATCAAATTTGTAGTAAAGGTAGCTGATGACAAGACCTTTCTATTTCTCAGAAAACATAGATTTTGCTGGTAGAGGAGCCAGTTCTTTTCTTATTTTAAGACACACGCACGCTTGTTTTTTTCTGTGACTTGTCAGAAAGGTCAAGGCCACAAAGGTCACACATTTTGGATCGGTCATACACATGAGCCATAAGGACTTTGCCTTTCTTGTTAGAAAAATGCCACATCTGTTCCTATGCACTGTCATCTGATGCTGACAGGTTGCCTGGTGATCACTTGATGCAGATCTTTTAAGAAAGTGTGGTGTAGAATTTGTAACATTACAGTGAAGTTGATTTTAGATTGTCAGTTAACTCATTCAGCCCTGACAAACCTACTGCGGGTAATGGGTCAACCATGATAGTTCAAGGATAGTGCCAGATTAACTTGGCGCCATCAGGCGCCAAGCTAATCTGGCACTACCCTTGAATTATTAAGCTCGGTCCGTCTCCTGTGTCTGATACTAAGTCATTCGATGACATCTCTAAACTTGAGAAAATGCAGCCTTGGATTTAAATGTGTTAAGTAGAACATACAGCATCATTTTACATGATTCAAATGACATCAAAGTGGTGTCATGGAATATTCACAATTTGATTTTTTGCTCTTTTTTACTTTTCAGCTTCTAGACCTGTTTGACAGTGAAGACCCAAGAGAGAGAGACTTTCTCAAAACAATCCTTCACCGGATATATGGGAAGTTTCTCGGCCTTCGTGCTTTCATTCGTAAACACATCAACAATATCTTCTACAGGTAATGGGTGGTAGTTTTCTGCCTCAAATATTTTGAAAATAATATTTTTAAAAAATTATGTTTTTTTCTGTGGTGAGTAAAAGGTTACGAGTATTGGGTAGATATGTGTACCTGCTTGGATGAAAGAAGTTCTGCTGGCCTCCTGCGATATTCCCAAAGCCAGGGGAGGGTAAGATTATGCCTCTTCAGGTGTGGATTGGGTTGGATGAAACCCTGAGTGAATGAACTAACTCATCCACCCCAACACTCTGCAACAGGATGTAGGTTCAAAGGTGGTGCCAGAATAGCTTGACACATGTAGGTGCTATTCTGGCATCACCTTTGAACTATTCATGGTCCATCTGTCTCCTGAACTGTAATGGATTCTCTAGAAAGCTGCTCCCAGATTTGGGGCTGGCCATTTTTAGGTGTCATTATGTACTGTTAAAAGAAAACGTGTGAGAGTATGATAATATTCTTTTTCTTTCTTTCAGCTTTATTTATGAAACAGAACATCACAATGGCATTGCAGAATTGTTGGAGATCTTAGGAAGGTATGTGTCTATGATTCATTGCTTGTTTATTTTCTCAAATCATTACCGACGGCATTACTACTACGAATACTTCGCTTAGCTGAACAATTTTAGCCCAAAAAACTCGTGTACATTACCACAGGGGAGGCAATCACTAGTGGTGTCGTTACCAGGACACCCGGGGTGGCCTCCCCTTCTCCCTATCAAGTGGCGCTCTCACCGTTTCCCGGCAGTCTCTTCGCTTAGCTGCTCAGGACAGGCCGTGTGCACTTTGTGCTCTGGCTGTAGTTAGGTGGATTACCGTTGTGTACTGTGGACTTTGGATTTATGTGTTCGGACTTTCGTGGACGTTGGATTATGTGCATTGTGTGGTGATTGGATTACCTACGTGGTCTATGGATTATGTGGTGTTGGTTTCTGTGGAATTACCAGTTTGGCAAGGGCGAGGTAAAGTAGCGGTGACTGCCTCTAACCGGTTTCGACCGGGCAGCGGCGGTGACCGGGCCGTGATGTTTGGGCCGACCGGGAGCGCGGTTCTTCTTTGGCTTTCACTTGGTTTGGTTGTTTTGTTTTTTCTGTCCTTTGTTACAGTACTCAGGTACGGACATGCACCAAGTGTGGCACCTTCCAATGGCCGAGTGAGGGCCATGATGTCTGCCTAGCCTGCTCGGGCGGCTCCTCCGGCTGGACATGCCGCGGCTGCAGGACCTGGGAGGAAGAAAGATGGTCACAGCTGTGGGCGTTTTACCGAAGGGAGAGACCGGCGCCGCTATTTCAGCTGAAGTCAAGAAAGGACACTACAGCAGGGCAGAAAAAGGCAGAATCATACGGAACTGTGAATAAAGGGGTCCACTACCCCCGACGGTGCCTCGGGAAAACTTAACCGCTTTCAGTGGATGATTGAGCCTAAAATTTCTAATCGGGGCTTGCCCCCCGTCCAAGCCCAGGCACCAAGAGCTCCACCCTGCCTCGTAGAGGCCCCGGATATGCTCGACCGCCAACGATGGGGTACGTCCCCTAGGCACGTGTCGGCATTTATAGCTCGGTCCCCCCGCAGTAGAGAGATTGGGCGAGATTATCACCCCTCAGGTGAAAGACGGAGAGAGAGAGAGCCCAAGCAGGGGACCACCCACCCCCCACCGCCCCCCTCTGAGAGGAGAGTGCCCGCCAGCCTTAGGCCGGACCAGCGCCGTCACCGGGCCGCGTCTACAACGCACCTCTCAGACAGGGACAGGAATGAGAGACAAAGAGTGAACTCTACACCTCCACCCCTCCGCTTTACTTACTTACTTACGCCTGTCACCCCTACCCAGGTATAGGCCGTCGACGAGAGACCTCCAGCAACTCCTGTCCTGTGCTTCTCCTTCGATTCTACTCCAGGTGGTTCCCAGTCTCTTGATGTCTGCTTGGAGGTCTCGACGCCAGGAGTTTCTCGGCCTACCTCTTTTACATGGTCTTGACGTTCCATGTGCCCATGGTTGTATCCCTGGATAGAGAGAGGCGGCTCGGTCCTGTGGCTTCCGAAGACTTCCGGCTTTCACCACAGGACGTCATAAGTCTTCTGGTAGAAGAACCTTCCTCCTCCAGGAAAGGAATTACTGTTAGTCTTTTCGTCGGCGTTTTTGTAGCTATTTCCTTTTTTGCAGGGTGGGGAAGCTACCCCCACGCCCAACCCCTTTACTAGGAGGACCAGGGGTTTTCTGTCGGGGTCACCTTCCCTTATACCATGTTGGTTCACGGCACCTTATTTCATTCGGTGGACCCCTCTCATGAGGGACCCCCTATCCACCACCCAGGGGACGCGCCTCAACGCCATATGGTCCCAGCGCGAGGACCCCTCCGCTTTGAGGGCCCGGATATGAGAGAACGACCGCGACGAGATTTGTCCCCACAAAAGGAAATAGGAAGACAAGAAAGGAGTCAAAGACAGAATAATAATTGCGAGACCGCGGCACTACCCCCGGATGATGTAAGACGAGAAAGGATGCAAAGACAGGATATGGTTGGCCGAAACTGTCCATAGGAGGACGGACATTTGGTCTTTAGAGCCAGCCGACGGGACGTGCATCCCCGTCGCGAGTGAACCACCAGGACACCTCCTCCACACCATAGGAACATGGAGAATGACACAGGCTTCAGGGTCCCGAGTCAAAGAGTGGAGCCACAGACGAGATCTAAAGCACAGGGCGGATCCCCCATGTCCGAAGCCCTATTGGGAAGAAGTAACTCAGTCAGCAGTCGACGAGAGGTGGTGCAAACCACACACCCACACTCCACCCTTGGAGGTAGAGAGGAACTCACAGTGGCCATGGACCTGCATTACGTGGGGAGGAAGCCTTCATGTTCGGTCGGGTGACCGCAGCAGCGGGAGGAAGGGCGCTACAGATACCTATTGCCTGGAAACGTTTTCTTCCTTCTTCGCCTCTCCAACCAGTGGACAAGCTCGGATACGGCGCAGCGTGGGATCTCTCGGTGACACTGAGCATCAGAGGCGCCGGCAAGAGCGGCCGTTCTTCAGACCAGAGATTAAGGGCCGATTTCCTCGGGGAAACGACAGCCTCGACATCGGCGCCGGGATTGCGGAGATGGCAGCGGCAGGACTGAATCGCCCTTACTTTCAACACTCGACCTCAGCCTGTTGGATTATGGAACGAGCGTTAACGCAGCAACACAGTAGGTCCCGCTCTCTTCCGAGTGGGAGCAGTGTCTCGCGGGTCAGGATCCTCGGAGGGGATGAGGGATCAAGTAGAAAACACATCAACAGGCTGGAATTGGAAGCAGTGTGCTTCGCGTTCTCGCCGGGAAGCAGCGGCGCACAGGTCAAGATATCCTCGCCGTTGGACGAGAGATCAAGCCGTCAAACACCTCAACAGGTCGCAGATGAAGCAGGGCGGCTCGCGCTCTCTCCGTGGGAAGCAGTGTCTCACAAGTCGGGATCCTCGTATTGGACAAAGGATCAAGCGGACGAACACATCAACAGGCGGGAGATGGAAGCAGTGTGCCCCGCATTCTCACTGAGTGGAAGCAGTGGCTCACAAGTCAGGACATCCTTGTACATGGATGAGGGATCAAGCCGTCTAACACTTCTAAAGGCTGGAGTGAAAGCAGTGTGCCCTGCATTCTCTCCGAGTGGAAGCAGCGGCTCACAAGTCAGGATATACTCGTACGTGGACGAGGGATCAAGCCGTCTAACACTTCAACAGGCTGGAGGGAAAGCAGTGTGACTTGCGCTCTCTCTGGGTGGGAGCAGCATGTCTTGGGGCAGGAGCACGCGTAATCTCCGACAGCTCGATAGTGGTGGCCTACATCCAGAACCGGGGGTAGAAGAGGCGCTAAGTCTACACCCGGAGGACGTGGTTCGGAGTGGGGGTAGACAACGGACACGCCTAGCAGACGGTCGGTGCGCTCCAACACATTGCAGATTCGCCGCTCTTTGGATGAAGCGTCTGGGTTTGTTGCGTCATTCTGCTGGCCGTCATCGCCCTGAGATCTTCTTCTTCTTGTCGTTCGCAGTGGGCTATACGGTCAGACCAGCACCGGTGATGAATGACGTCGTTTTCTCCAGGTCTTCTCGACTGCCGTAGAGTTTGGTCTGCAGTGGAGTTGGCGATGGCCACACTTCTTTTCTTTCATCTCTGGAGAATATGTTCCGCTGTTTGGTCTTCCTGACCACAGGCGCAGGTTGACTGCCAGCCCCAACCTAGCGCGTCCCCGGGTGGCGGATAGGGGAACGGCCTTCAGATATGGAGGTTAGCTGCGCAAGCAGTCGCGGACCAAATGGCGATGGGCCTACCAGGACGGGGCGGGGTAGCAGGTGGCACTGCTACCTCCACTGAAATTCCCCATGTGTCCAATGACGGGTTCATCATGCGATCAAGAGCCGCAAAAAGCTCTAGCCCCCTGTGTTCCCAGGGAAGGTCTTATACCAGGAGCTAAGGGTGAGGAAACCCCGACAGAAACCTCGAATGCTGAAGACGGAGGACCCGGGCCGCACGGCGCATTCTGATAAACCACGGATCCACGCAAACCCGCTATCATGTCTATACGGCCAACTATCATCGCCCTGAGATGAAAGCTGCGACGATGACCGACGCATCGAGTGGCCCAGTGCGTCCCGTCGCTCCCTCGCAGACTTCGGGATCTAGCGGAGGCATTGGGCGACCACTCGGCAAGACGGCGGTGTGGACAACAGAGGTTCTTCTGAAGACTCCCGATGACCAGAGAGGATGAACATCCACTTCCACCGGCAGTGATGTGGAGTCTCTTCTGGGCGGTACTGTGCTAGTGGCGGATAAGGAGGCGTGGATGCTGTCGGTGGCTCACTACAGACTCAGGCGCGAGAAAGCGGAAGCAAGGCTTTCTCAGGACTGCGCCCGAGGTTCGCTTCCCCCTAGCGGACACGGGGTTTCATCGAGAGGGTGAAGCCTTCCGTTAGCAAGTGTCTGGAGAACACCTGGGACTTTACAGCCTCGGTCCGTCGGAGCGGGACGCGCACGGAACTAGTGACAGCATTTAGGATGGCGTACCACCCCGCAGCCTACTCCTTGGCGGAGATCGCCGGCAGCACAGGGTTCGCACAGGGCCCTAAAAGGCCCTAACATTTTAAGACAAAAATTAGGGGCCCCTAAAAGGCCCTAAAATGAAAACGGGGTGGCTGGAGGCCCTAAAAGGCCCTAAAAACGTAAAAGCCTGAGAGAAATAAAAGTTTGTTTCTTCAAAAACATTACCGATGCCATTACTTAAGTGGAACAACCTATAGCTAGCGTAATTTTAGCCCAAAAACTTACGATGTGTACCATCAGAGCCAGGGGAGGCCACCCAGGGTACCATGGTCTAGTGCCCAAGTAGCCTCCCTTCCCCCGCTGACAGGTGAGCGACAGCTCATCCAATCCCACCAGTTCTTTCCTTTAGCTCCCCAAACCCGGCAACAGGTGGCGTCCCATCATCGACCTCTCGCCGCTGAACGCGTTCATCACGGCTCCGCGCTTCCGCATGGAAACCGCCAGAGCTCTGCGCGCCGCGGTTCGGCCCATGGACTTCGCCGTCAGCCTGGATCTCACGGACGCTTACCTGCATGTTCCAGTACACCCGGCGTCCAGACGCTATCTTTGCTTCGCTTTCGATGGCGTCGTTTATCAGTTCCGCGCCCTGCCTTTCGGTCTCAACCTCAGCCCATGGGTGTTCACCCGGATCATGGATGGCGTCGTCGCCAAGGCCAGGCGGACTTCGTCGAGCCCTCCTCGAACTACCTCGACGATCTGCTCCTACGCAGCCAGTCGGCTTCCGCCCTGGAGACGGATCGAGACGCCTTGCGGGCCCTCCTCGACAGCCTCGGCTTCATCGTCAACCTAGGCAAGTCGGATCTCGTACCGTCCTGCCGGTTTGTCCACCTTGGCATGGAGTTCCTCACGGACCTCAATCTAGTGCGACTACCGGAACCACGGATCCAGAAGCTGGCGGACCTGGCCCTTGCAGTTTCCCAGGAGGAGACGGTCTCCGCCAGAGTTTGGTTGCAACTTTTAGGCCTGATGAGCGTGGCTGCGGATCTCCTCCCCCTTGGCCGGCTCTACTCGCGCCCGCTCCAACTCCACCTGCTTCTTCACTGGCGTCCTTCGACTGCCGACATCGAGGCCCCCGTTCCGGTGCTTCCCATGCTCGTTCCTCACCTGCGCCGCTGGGCAGACCCTGTCTGGCTCGCGACTGGAGCCCCGCTCCTTACCCCACCCCCGCAGTTGTCCCTGTGCATCGACGCCAGCCGTTCCGGCTGGGGCGCTCACCTTCTGCCGACGTTTGCCACGGCCTCCGGCCCCTGGCCACAGGACTTCGCGGTCAAGCACATCAACTGGCTGGAGCTTCAGGCGGTGTGGCAAGCCCTCCTCGCGTGGGAAACGACGGTCGGTCAGCAGGAGCTCCTCGTCCTTTCCCACAACTCCACGGTGGTGGCCTACATCCAGAAGCAGGGCGGGACCCGCTCCCCGTCCCTCTGCATTCTCCTTTATCGTCTTCTCCGTTGGTGCGAGGATCGCGGCATTTCCCTCCGAGCGAGACACATTCCCGGACACCTGAACGTCCTCGCGGACTCCCTCTCGAGGAGCGGTCAGCTTCTACACACCGAGTGGACGCTTCGCCCGGACATCTTTCGGATGATCTGCTCAGAGTGGGAGACCCCCCTTATCGACCTCTTCGCGACAAGGTGGAACCGCCAGCTCCCGCTGTTTGTCTCGCCTGTTCCGGATCCTCTGGCCTGGGCGGTCGACGCACTCTCCATCCCCTGGGACGGTCTTTGTGCGTATGCTTACCCCCCCCCTCAGTCCTAGTACCCAAGGTCCTGCTCAAGCTGAAAGGATGCAACACGATCCTCTTGCTAGTGGCGCCGTTCTGTTGGACCAAGTCTTGGACCACCGACCTCCTGAACCTCGCCACGGGACCCCCTCTGCGGCTTCCACCCCTCGCACGATGCTCAAGCAGCCACGGCAGCCGCTCTTCCATCCGTGCCCCGAACGACTGCTACTTCACGCTTGGAGATTGTGCGGCAAGCCCTCGCAGCTAGAGGTTACTCGCGTGAGACAGTGGCAACTATCGCTTCAGGCCGCAGACCCTCGACCCTCCGAGTCTACGAGGGAAAGTGGAGAGTGCTAGGGGCCTGGTGCGCCCTCCATCATCTCTCCCCTACTGATCTGACTTCCCCCCAATTGGCTGAGTTCTTCCTCTGGCTCTTCGCCGAACAGCACTTGGCGCCGATCACCATCAGGGGCTACCTTGCTATGATCGCCGACACTTACCAGCACCTGGGCCGAGCGGATCCGGGCAAGTCTAAAGACCTCGCTGACCTCATGGACCACTTCGGTATTCAGCGACCGACCCTCCGCTCCCTGATCCCGCGTTGGGACCTTCCCTGGGTACTCACCTGGCTGAACACTTGAGCGTTTCGAGCCGCTTCCCCTGGCAAGCCTGGCCGACCTCACGCGGAAGACCTGCTTTCTTCTCGCCTTAGCTACAGCCTCCAGAGTGAGTGAGCTGCACGCGCTCTCCGTGCTCCCCTCCTGCCTGCAATTCAGGACGGATGGATCCGTGCAGCTGCTGACGGACCCGGCCTTCTTGGCCAAGAACCAGTCTCTGTTGACAGCCCCCCAGGTGATCACCATTCAACCGCTGAAGCCGGTTGATCCGAGCAAGGAAGTCAGACAACAGGACCCGGTGAGAGCCTTACGAGTGTACCTGCGCCGAACCAAGCCGCTCCGCCGGGGACGCACCCGCCTTTTTCTTCCTCTGTCCCCAGGTAGACAAGATATCTCAGCCCAGACGATCTCTTCCTGGCTAAGATGGGTGATACATTCCGCCTACCAGGACCTCTGCCCGGACACTGCCAAGCGACTACGCATCCGGGCCCACGAGGTCAGAGCCATGGCTGCAAGCCTCGCCTTCGACCGCAACTGCGCTGTTCGAGACATTGTGGCGGCCGTTGGCTGGCGGACCGAGTCTACCTTCACCCGTTTCTACCTACGTAACCTGGCTGGCCAGCGAGACAACCTGGCCCTGGTGGGGGACATTACGGTGGCGCAACACTCCCTCCTGGCACCCTTGGTGCCGTAGGTAAACCTTTAGCTAAAATTATCGGGAGCGCGCGCCGAGGAGGACGGGTCTGGCTAGCTTGGTTGGCTACTGGGTTACGCGGCACCCTCCTCCTCTTCGCCATTCTCCACTTAAGTAATGGCATCAGCAATGTTTTTGAAGAAACAAATTAATTTTTCTCTAAAATGTATTTTTTCGAAAAATACTTACCGATGCCATTACTCGGACGACCCTCCCGCCTACCCCGCTAGCCGCTCTTCAGGTAAACGAAAGAACTGATGGGATTGGATGAGCTGTCGCTCACCTGTCAGCGGGGGAAGGGAGGCTACTCTGGCACTAGACCATGGTACCCTGGGTGGCCTCCCCTGGCTCTGATGGTACACATCGTAAGTTTTTGGGCTAAAATTACGCTAGCTATAGGTTGTTCCACTTAAGTAATGGCATCGGTAAGTATTTTTCGAAAAAATACATTTTAGAGAAAAATTAATTTTTCAACAGAAAAAAAAATTGGGAGAAAACAATCAGAAAGGAAAATCGGTTGCGAAAATCAAACCCATTGATATTGCCGATCAATCTCGAAGTTTAGTCGGTCAAGGGAAGTAACTCCATATCGAGTGTATGCTGATTCAGTGTACTGTTCTCTCCCCTCAACCTGAAAAAGTGTTTGACAGTAGACCAAGGACAAGGCAGACAAAGCATGCTTTTTCTTCTTCGTCTTGTGATTGAGAAGTTTAAGATTTCCATGTGCCTTGAATGTGCTGCAAGAACAATGTGTTTACTCCAGCCAGTGTAAGAAATTTATGCTTTTGTAATGACTAGGACAATTTACTTGAGATATTACCAGAAACTGAGAATGTGATTAAGTACTTGCTGGATAAGGATTTGTATTGGAGAAGAAATGTCTATGAACACCATTTGGTAAATGGTCAAGAGTTAGACTGGGTATCTAGTGGTAAAATCTACACCCTCCCTCACAAAACCTGCTACAAAATTATCAGAAGTGGTCAGATCAAACTAAGGCATACATCATGTTGTAGGGAAATGGATAAGGTTTCCAGTGATACATGATTTTTGGGTGACCACAGAAGAATTTGGGACATTATCACAGTTTTTTTGACCAAATCCGAATTATAACTTGAGAACAAAACGTGACACATTTTACACATGCTCCATGGAACTCAGATTTTCAAAAGCATGCTGCACTATGAAAAATCACTGTTACTGTCACAAGATGTTTGCAGTGTTGGCCTAAATTACCATTGAGTTGGTGATTTTCTTGAGTGAGTTGCTTTTGCATAATTAACCATAATATAAGACCCTGCTTGAACATAACACATGTTGTAAATTTTGTCAGCAGAAATCATACCACTACAACACATTCTGACAAATGGTCAATTATTAAAACTTTTGTAGAGTATGTACTTTGTTTTTATAATGAAAGGTTTGTGGTTCTTACATGGAAAATCAAATGATCCAGTTTTGAAGATTTATACTCAGAATGGTGTAAATGTTGAGCTATGTTCAAACAGTCTAGGCTAATCTGTTGTTTTTGCTGAAGACAACTGGTGTAGTGATTTATATCAAGGTTTTGAAGAGGATGCATTTGTGATAGATGAAAGAAACCCTTTACGAAGTTTACAGTATGCGTCCAAATTGTGGGTGTAAATTTTTATGTTCAAGCAGTCCAGCAAACTTTATAGATATATTATTTTCTTTTCATTATTTTTTCAACTGGCTTTTGCACTTAAATTAAATTAGAGACTTGTTTCTGTGCATTTAGCATAACATTTTAAAATTGGTTCTCCAAGTAGAATTTAAAATTAGTGGCTTTTGGAAATTATGGTGTAAAGTTATGTTCAAACAGTTTTTATGGCATAAAAGGTTGCTTTTTCCACTAACACACTTTATTTATAGACATACCATATATTCTGGATGGAGAACATACTTTGAAATATACAAATGCAAAAAATTGCTTACAGCTTGTGCTTGTTGTGAATTGTTAAATGTGTGACATTGTAAATGTTACGTTCAAACTTTAAACTTCAAAGTTCAATAACAACCAAACTGCAAATAACATAAAAAATTTACTTAGTGTCAATGTTTATGTATGCAAAGGTACATCAGATTTATATGAAATATTAAAATGATTTTGCTTTTGAAAATGCAGGGTGCTTGTCACACCATTTGGACCCCCAGTCGTACTCTTGACCAAATGTTATTTTATTCAGTATTTTAGTGTGTCGTGATAGCCCTATTTTGTTTTTATTTTTAGATGTTAAAACAGGCCCTAAAAGGCCCTAAAAAAATTTCTTGAAGGTCTGTATGGACCCTGCAGCAATGGGATATGAAGGGACTTGCTGTTGTGACAGGTTCCACGCTCGCCCGTCTTTTGGGAGAACACGGCGGTGGAAGGCTCCGCGCAAGGATATTCTTCGGTGGGACCGATTTGGCAGATGATGGCGACAGCACAGGATCCCTCGTCACCTCGGCAGGATTGTCTCCACTCGCTCCAGTCAGCGGTGGCGAGATGGAAGCTTTGGCTACAGCGCGATTTGGTGATGCCCTGCCTAGAAGGAGACCATGGAGTGGGTTGAGACCCTGATGCCCGACAGGCTACAGTAGGCCCTGACGGATCTGGACCCGGAGACTACGTGACGTCTAGTGTCGGCTTTGACACTTACTAGTAACTTCGGCCCTGCGCTTGCACCTACTTGGACGGTCGGCCCTCTGGACCAGATGGCGAAGCGTGGGAGGACCCAGACTCCTGGATGATGCAACGCTGCCGACGCGGATTCCGGGGCATCGGAGGCAAGTCCGTCGGGGGACCAGCACCCAGTTTGCCGCCTAGGCAGAGAGTGCCTGACCGATAACAGCGGGATAGCAACAAGTGAACACACAGGCAGATGCATCCGCTGGCTGGAGTGATGGCGGTGCAGCTGGTGCTCGTCAGATGGAAACTATGGCTGACGCTACGGAAGGTACGGGTGCGCGCCGGCTACTCGACAATGGCTTACGCTGTGGAAGGTACAGGTGCGCTCCGGCTACTCGACAATGGCTGACACTACGGAAGGTACGGATGCGCTCCGGCTACTAGAGGTCAGGGTTTTTTCGTGTAGCACTTCTGCCGGTCGTGCAGAGATCGGGCCAGCACTCGTTGGTCACGTCGAAGGTCAGCTCAACATACGTGCGGATTCCCCTTGTGGCAGGGTCAGCGGCAGCGTAAAGAGTGTTACTACACCAGGCTGACTTCCAACTACTCTACACGTGTGAGAAGTCTCCTATGATAGGCCGGTCCTACTGTAGTGGAACAGGAAGCTGCTTCCTCTGTCGCCTCCAGACCGGATCCACAAGCCTCGATGGGCTCCTTCGAGGAACGGACTCCTTGCATAGCCAACCACCTTTACATACGGATTCTCCGGTTTGTCTGTTCACCGAAGTTAAGCCGTTGGGGGCGGTTAATCCTTGGTTGGATAACCTGGGAACAACAGGTATGGTGGAAGTCATCTTAACCCTTATCTTGTTCACCAGAGGGTGACATACGTTCGAATAAGAATAGTCAAAGGGTTGCACCGGAGTGGCTTGGCGCCGCTAGGCTTCACGCTAATCCGGGCTAGCCTTCAAGTAAAGCCTTTGAGCTATTTTGTTATTTTCTATAGTATAACCTGTGTATGGCAGGGCACAATTGAAACTGTTAGCCTGAGGCTGATATGGGTTAAGATGCGGCAGCGCGTTCCCTCCCTCAGGACGGGTACATAGGGGCTCCACAAGCCCAGGGATGGCATGGGGATTAGGACTTTGATGACCGTTCAGCTGGATCACAGTCCTTTGGAGACGCGCGGCGAACCCCTGCCTCAGCTCTGCGTCTGAGACGATCGCAACCCTGGCAGCAACTGTTTGTACCGACACAGTGCAGTTGGCGTGGCACGCTGGGAGATGGACAGTCAGCACTCACACCAAGAGGCTTCTCAGGTGCGACAGTGGATGTGATTGCAGCGACTCAAGGATTCTCTGACAGTACGGACACGAGGGAGAGTGGAGAGTACTACAGGACTGATGTGCAGTGGAGCAACTCTCCCCACAGACCGGACTAACCCCATTTTGGCCAAGTTCGTCTAGGGGTTCCCAAGCAGATCGGACCCCTCAGCATCGTTCGAATTTACCGGGTAGCAGGCACTTATTGACACCTAGCACGGACCAGCGCCGGTACAGACCTCTCGGACCGGATCGAGCACCATCATCGGCAAGACGGCCAGCTTCCGCTGACGTTGCAGGGAAACCTAACAGGAAGACGGCTCGATAAGCTCTTCACAGACCTTACGTTTCTGGCAAAGAAAAGCCTCCCAGCATCGGCGCTCCAAGTATTGTCCATCCGTCCTCTCAGGACAACGGAACAGGATGGGGAATCCCGCCTACAGGACCCCGTCAGAGCGCTTAAAGTTACCTGCGCAGAACTAAGCCACTATTACAAGGGCGCTTGTGCCTATTCCTGCCCTTGGCTCCGGGCAGACGAGACCTGCGCAGGCGATCTGATCCTGGCTCCGCTGGGTGATACGGGAGGCATACAAAAAGCTCGCCTCTGCACAAACCAAGACCTTGCATATCAGGGCACATGAAGTCAGAGCAGTGGCAACGAGCATCGCCTTTGACCGCAACTGCGCGGTCAGCGACATTGTGGCAGCCGTGGGTTGGCGGGCCGAATCTACCTTCGCCCGCTTCTATCCGGCCAGTGCGACAACCTGGCCTTACTTACTTACTTACACCTGTCACCCCTCCCCGGGTATAAGCCGTCGACGAGAGACCTCCAGCGACTCCTGTCCTGTGCTTCTCCTTCGATTTTACTCCAGGTGGTTCCCAGTCTCTTGATGTCTGCTTGGAATGTCTCGACGCCAGGTGTTTCTCAGCCTGCCTCTTTTCCTCTCTCCCTGGGGGTTCCATGACAATGCCTGTCTAGTGATAATGGAAGCTGGCTTTCTCAGACTGTGACCAATCCATTCCCATCTTCTTCCTCCAATTTCATTCTCAGCTGTTATCTGCTCTGTTCTCTCCCAGAGTCTGACATTGCTGATCTTCTCTGGCCAGTGGATTTTCAAGATTCTTCTAAGGCAACTGTTTATGAAGATATGTACTATGTTGACTGTGGTTTTTGTCAACCTCCAAGTCTCTGCTTCATATAGGAGAACTGTTTTTACGTTGGAGTTGAAAATCCAGACTTTGGTGTGTTGTGACAGCTCTCTGGAACTCCACACTTTTTTCAGCTGGAGAAAGGCTGCTCTGGCTTTACTGATTTGGGACGTCATTCAGCTAGTGCAGTATAGGTTATCAGCCAGCACCGGCTGGGGGGCCAGCTAAAATTGTCGGGAGTGGGCGCGTAGGTTGGGACCCTCAATTTACGCGCAGAGGCGCTTGGGCGTGGGACAGGTGGCCCAGGAACTGCGGCACCCTCCTATTCGCCATTCTTCCTAGTAGTAATGCTGTCAGTAATGATTTTGAGAAAATAAATAAAAAATTTTGTAAAATGTATTTTTTTGAAAAATACTTACCGACGGCATTACTCAGAGGTCCCTCCCGCCTTCCCCGCTTGCCGCAGTCGAGCTAAGACTCGGAGACTGCCGGGAAACGGTGAGCGCGCCACCGGATAGGGAGAAGGGGAGGCCACCCCGGGCGTCCTGGTAACGATACCCTAGTGATTGCCTCCCCTGTGGTAATGTACACGAGTTGTTTTTTGGGCTAAAATTGTTGAGCTAAGCGGAAGTATTCCTAGTAGTAATGCCGTCGGTAAGTATTTTTCCCAAAAATACATTTTAGACAAAAAAATTATTTTTCCACTTAATTGTCACTGTTTCTGTAGAAAATCCTTTCAGTTTTTTTTTTTTTTACCAAATAATTTTTGATTCACCTGCGAAGCAAAAGCGAGTCAGTGTTTTTGGCAAGTGGTCGTCCGTCCGTCTGCCGTCTTCCGTGGTAAACTTTAACGTTGGCATTTTCTCAGAGACTATTCAAGCCGCAGTCTTCAAACTTGGTCCAAGGATACTTTGTGGCAAGACCTTTGTAAACATACCAATTTGAGTGACCTCTCGCACAGGTCAAGGTCACAGGGGATCAGGAAATAGTTAAACAATAGCTATTCTTTGACATAATTAATTTTTTCTCAAATACTATCACAACTTCAAACCCAGATTTGGTACAAAAGTACTTACTTACTTACTTACGCCTGTCACCCCTTCCCGGGTATAGGCCGTCGACGAGAGACCTCCAGCAACTCCTGTCCTGTGCTTCTCCTTCGATTCTACTCCAGTCTCTTGATGTCTGCTTGGAGGTCTCGACGCCAGGAGTTTCTCGGCCTACCTCTTTTCCTCTTTCCCTGGGGGTTCCATGACAATGCCTGCCTAGTGATACTGGAAGCTGGCTTTCTCAGACTGTGACCGATCCATCCCCATCTTCTTCACCCAATTTCATTCTCTGCTGTTATCTGCTCTGTTCTCTCCCACGTTGCTGATCTTCTCTGGCCAGTGGATTTTCAAAATTCTTCTAAGGCAACTGTTCATGAAGGTCTGTACTCTGTTGACTGTGGTTTTTGTCAATCTCCATGTCTCTGCTCCATATAGGAGAACTGCTTTTACATTGGAGTTGAAAATCCGGACTTTGGTGTGTTGTGACAGCTCTCTGGAACTCCATACTTTTTTCAACTGGAGAAAGGCTGCTCTGGCTTTACCGATTCGTGCTCTGACATCTGCATCAGTGCCGCCTTTTTTGTCTATGATGCTCCCGAGATAGGTGAAGGACTCCACCTCCTCCAACAGGGTGCCAGCAAGCAAGACTGGTTCTTCCCTGGTTGCGTTCAGCCTCATTGTCTTTGTTTTCTGTTTGTGAATGGTGAGGCCCACTTGGGACGAGATGTCAGCAAGCCTCGTGGTCTTGTACTGCATTTGTTGATGAGTGTGGGACAGTAATGCCAAGTCGTCTGCAAAATCGAGGTCGTCAAGCTGTGTCCACAGTGTCCACTGTATTCCACTTCGTCTGTGCTCTGTGGTCATCCTCATGACCCAGTCTATGGCCAGTAGGAAGAGGAACGGAGACAGCAGACACCCCTGCCTGACACCAGTTCTGACCTGGAGCTCTCTGGTGAACTGCCCTTCGTGGATCACGCGACATGTCATGCCATCATAGCTGCTCTTGATCAGGCGGACGAGCTTTGTGGGTACACCGTAGTGTCGTAGGAGTTTCCACAGAGTCTCTCGGTCCACGCTGTCAAATGCTTTCTCATAATCCACAAAGTTGACGTACAGCGGGGAGCTCCACTCCAGAGACTGTTCCACGATGATGCGGAGAGTGGCTATCTGGTCTGTACATGATCGGTTCTTCCTGAATCCTGCTTGCTGGTCTCTCAGCTGGGGGTCAACGGAGCTCTTCATTCTCTCTAGGATGATCCTGTTGAAGACCTTTCCTGGTACTGACAGCAAGGTGATTCCTCTGTAGTTGGAACACTTGCTGAGGTCGCCTTTCTTGGGAAGCTTGATTAGGTACCCCTCCTTCCAGTCAGCTGGTATCACCTCCTCTTCCCAGATCTTTCCAAACAGTGGGTACAGCATCTCAACTGTTGTCTCTAGGTCTGCTTTCAGAGACTCCGCTGGGATGCCATCTGGCCCTGCTGCTTTGCCATTCTTCAAAAATGCCACTGCTTTTCTGATCTCTTCCCGGCTGGGTCTGTCACAGCTGATGGGTAGGTCGGTCTCTGCCGGCTGGATGTCGGGGGGGTCGGGTGGGCTAAGTCTGTTCAGTAACTCTTCAAAATACTCGGCCCATCTGTCGAGTTGGTCTGCTCTGTCTGCAATAGGCTTGCCTTCTTTGTCTTTTACTGGTCTTTCTGTATGGCCATACTTACCCGACAATCTTCTGGTAATGTCGTGGAGCTGTTTCATGTTGCCGCTGCCTGCTGCCTTTTCTGCCTCTGCTGCCAGGCTGTCTGTGTAGGCCCTCTTGTCTGCCCTGATACTCCTCTTCACCTCGCGGTTGGCTTCCGAGTATTCCCCCTGTGCCCTTACTTTGGCTGCTCTCGTGCGACTGTTGTTGACCGCTGCTTTCTTCTGCTTCCTCGCTTCTATCTTCTTCAAGGTCTGTGCCGACAGCCAGTCCTTGTGGTGGTGTTTTCTGAACCCTACAGTGTCTTTGCAGGTTGAGTTCAGCGCCTCTCTAACTGCCTTCCACTGCTGCTCTGTGGTGACCGCCTCCTCTTCATTTACTAGCTCCTGTAGCGCTTGAAACCGGTTGGACAGCACCAGTTTGAACTCTTCTCTAACTCCAGTTTCTCTCAGGAGGCCTACATTATAGCGCTGTCTTCTTGTTGTCTCTGTGCGGCTTTTCTTTAGCTTGAGCTTCATTCTTAAGGTAAGCAGATGGTGGTCTGAGGCGACATCTGCTCCCCTCCTCACTCGAACATCTTGAAGGGATCGTCTAAATTTCTTGCTAATGCAGATATGGTCTATTTGGTTCTCTGTTGTATGGTCAGGTGAGACCCAAGTTGCTTTGTGTATTCTTCTGTGTGGGAAGATGCTGCCTCCAATGACAAGTCGGTTTAGAGCACAAAAGTCTACAAACCTCTCCCCGTTCTCACTCATCTCCGAGCCTAGTCCCTGTCTCCCCATCACCTCTTCGTATCCGGTGTTGTCCTCCCCTATTTTGGCATTAAAATCGCCCATGACGATGGTGATGTCTCGCTCCGCACATTTGTCCACGGCACTCTGGAGTCGGTCGTAGAACTCTTGTTTCTCTTCCTCGTCACTGTCATTGGTGGGCGCATAACACTGGATGACGTTCAGCTTGACCTTTTTCTTGGTTCTAAAGGCTGCTGTTATAATTCTTGGCCCAAGAGGTTCCCAGCCCATCAGCGCTCTCTGTGCCACTGGTGACAGCATGAGTGCTACTCCTTCTGTATGGGGGCATTCTCCTCTTCATGACCTGAATACAGAATCATCTCCCCACTTAACAGCCTTTTCTGGCCAGACTGCGTCCATCTGGCTTCACTGATGCCTAGCAGGGAAAGGTTGTACTTTTGCATTTCCGCTGCTATCTGGGCGGCCTTGCCGCTCTGGTACATGGTCTTGACGTTCCATGTGCCCATGGTTGTATCCCTGGATAGAGAGAGGCGGCTCGGTCCTGTGGCTTCCGAAGACTTCCGGCTTTCACCACAGGACGCCATAAGTCTTCTGGTAGAAGAACCTTCCTCCTCCAGGAAAGGAATTACTGTTAATCTTTTCGTCGGCGTTTTTGTAGCTATTTCCTTTTTTGCAGGGTGGGGAAGCTACCCCCACGACCAACCCCCTTACTAGGAGGACCAGGGGTTTTCTGTCGGGGTCACCTTCCCTTAGACCATGTTGGTTCACGGCACCTTATTTCATTCGGTGCACCCCTCTCACGAGGGACCCCCTATCCACCACCCAGGGGACGCGCCTCAACGCCGTATGGTCCCAGCGCGAGGGTACAAAAGTACCCGATGGTAAAACCTTTCTGTTCATACTAATTTGGTTGATCCCTCCAAGGTCAAGGGTCAATAGCTCAGGAAATAGGTGAAAAATCGCCAAATAGCCATATTTTGACAAAAGATACTTTTTCTCAAATACTATTCACAACTTCAACCCCTAACTTGCTAAAGAGATACCTGATTGTAAGACCTATCAATGCATACTAATTTGGATGAGCCCTCGGAAAGGTCAAGGGTTCACAAGAGCTTAGGAAATAGGTCCAAAATAGCCATATTTTGACAAAGAAATGTTTTTTTCTCAAATACTATTCACAACTTCAAACCCAAATGTGATACAGAGATACCTGATAGTAAGACCTATTTATGCATACTAATTTTGATGACCCCTTGGAAAGGTCATGGGCCACAAGAGGCTGACAAATGTATGTAAAATGCCAATTTTGATAAAATTGTAGTTATTATCAACGTGCTTACAACTTTTCAATCAAATTTGGCACAAATGTAGCTGATGATAAGACCTTCCTATGCATACTAATTTAGTTGACTCATCGCAAGGGTCACGGGGGTGGGAGGGGGGGGGGGGTTGACCGATGTGTGAAAAATGCTTACATTTTGAGAAAACATGGATTTTGCTAGTGCAGAAGCCAGCCCTCATTGTCACAAAGGTGACCTATGTAAATAGGTCATACACTTGAGCCATAATACCTTTGCCTTTCTTGTGTTGTTTTTTTTTCACAAATTAATATCTCATTGACTATTTCCAGTACCTTAAAATTGTTGGACTGTCCCCCATGGAACCCTTGTTCCTGTGCAAGCATGTCTGTACATTATACTTGTACTGCTTTTTCAGTATAATCAATGGGTTTGCCCTTCCCCTGAAAGAAGAGCACAAGATCTTCCTGCTCAAGGTGCTTTTGCCGCTCCACAAAGTGAAGTCGCTCAGTGTGTACCACCCCCAGCTGGCCTACTGTGTTGTCCAGTTCCTGGAGAAAGACCCGAGTCTCACAGAACAGGTATTTCTCATTTTTCTTTTATGAGTTTTCTGATCTCATTTATTTTAATGCATTCAGCCCTAACACAGTATGAGATGCGGACTGACCATGATAGTTCAAGGGTTGTGCCTGAATATATTGTGGACTATAGGCACCAACTATTCTGACATCGCCCTTGAACTATCGTGGTTAGTCAGTCTCAACAGAGGACAACACCAAAACTTTGATGTCTCAATGTTGTTAATTTGTAGTCATAAAAAGCTCCCTAAGAAGTTTATGTCATTTTTTTTGGCTTTTCTCGCACTGTAGAAAGATATAAACTGTCTTTGTTTGCAAGTTCCTATGATTTTGTGTGTGCAGGTCATAATGGGACTTTTGAAATTCTGGCCCAAGGTCCACAGTCCAAAAGAGGTGAGCTACTTTTCTTTGCAGTTGTATTAGTTGTGGGAAATTTTGGGCTCACGTGCGGAGCAAAAGTGAGTATGTTTTGGGTCAGTGGTCGTCCGTCCGCCCGCCATTGTCCGTTGTAAACTTTAAAGTTGGCATTTTCTCGGAGACTATTCAAGTCACAGTCTTCAAACTTGGCCCAAGGATACTTTGTGGCAAGACCTTTCCAAACATACCAATTTGAGTGACCTCTCAAAGGTCAAGGTCACAGGGGCTCCAGAAATAGGTCAAAAGTAGCTATATTTTGACAATTTATTTTTTCTCAAATACTATTCACAACTTCAAACCCAAACTTGGTACAAAGATACCTGATGGTAAGACCTTTCTATGCATGCTAATTTGGTTGATCCCTCGGAAAGGTCAAGGGTTACAAGAGCTCAGGAAATAGGTTCAAAATAGCCATATTTTGACAAAAGATGTTTTTTACAAATACTATACACAACTTCAAACCCAAACTTGCTACAGAGATAACTGATGAGAAGACCATTCTATGCATACTAATTTGGTTGATTCCCTGAAAAAGTCAAGGGTCACGAGCTCAGGAAATGGGTCCAAAATAACCATATTTTGACAAAAGATGTTTTTTTCTCAAATACTACTCATAACTTCAAACCCAAATTTGGTACGGAGATACCCGATGGTAAGACCTATCTATGCATGCTAATTTGGATGACCCTTCAGAAAGGTCAAGGTCACAGGCTGGCAAATGGGTGTAAAATGACAATTTTTTAAATAAAATTGTAGGTATTATCAACATTTTTGCAAATTTTTCAATCAAATTTAGCACAAAGGTAGCTTATGATAAGACCTTCCTGTGCATACTAATTTAGTCGACTCATTGCAGAGGGCAAGGGGGTGGCTTGGGGGTTGACAGATGTGTAAAAAATGCTTACATTTTTAGAAAACATAGATTTTGCTAGTGCGGAAGACAGCCCTTTTTACTTATTGTCACAAAGGTCACACATATGTATATTGGTTGTCCACGTGAGTCATAATGGCTTTGTCTTTCTTGTTTAAAAGTTAGATGGAGCTTCTGCTGTTTTCCACCAGTAAAGAAAAGTACACTTCTTTCAACTGTTTAAAGCTTTATCAGGTTGTTGACAAGACTGCCTGGCCTATACTTCATCTGATTTGGTTAATGTACTGCTATTTTTATGTCAAAGGTCAGTAACAATATTGATTGTGTGTGTACATTGTGCATTTTTGGGAGGCCTTACATATTTTGGGAAGGTATTTGCATCAATGCAGACATCTTTACAGCCCTCAAAATGGCGAGTGATTTTTTATTTTGGCGAGTAAAAAAAAGAATCCACTCGCCAAATGCGAGTGCGCTCGTGCGTTTTCCAATCCGTACTATTTCAGTCCTAAATCCGAAAGTGCCCGAACGTTCAACCTTCACTTCTCGTAATACTAAGCAAGCAATAGAGACAAGTGACCTGCCAACCCCTACACAGCTATGGTAGTAGAATTTTGGACAAGTGGTAGTAGTTTTGGAGAAGTCAAGCGTAGTTTAGCACGTAAGTTACTGTTCGCTCAACGCCGAATGCCGCTTGATGCACGGAAATTTCTCAATACAACACAACTTTATTGTCTGTTAGAATCAAAGCATGACAGAAATTTGCCTTTTATATAGCGATTGGAGCTTTGGCTGGCTGGTACAAACGTTCTTCTTTTCGGGCAATGCGCTTTTCGATTCGGGTTCCTTTCTCTTCGGCATGGTTCAGACCGTTGTTTATCTGACGTGCTTTGCGAATGAAATGATGCACGCTGGGAAAACCGGAAGTTCACTCCGCTCGTTCTTATTGGCCCCAAACCGCATGCTCTTGCCGACTACAAACCGAAACAAAACCAAAAACATTTTTGGTATATTTTATTCTTCAGCTGCTTGCTCTCACCTACTCTTTTCAACATCTTCCTGGAAAGAATCATGACGGACGTTCTGAAAGATCATGAAGGAACTGTCAGTATTGTAAGCAGAACAATTAAGAACTTGCGCTTCGCGGACGACATTGATGGCCTTGCAGGAACAGAGGAGGAGCTAGCTCAGCTGGTGGTAAATCTGGACAGTACAGCCATTGCGTTTGGGATGGAAATCATCGCAGAGAAGACCAAACTGATGACCAATAACGCCAGTGGCATTGGCACCAAAATCATGTTTGGAGGCCAAAAACTGGAAACAGTTGAGAAATTCAAATACTTAGGAGCCATTGTGACAGATGAAGGATCAAAACCAGAAATAATGTCCAGGACTGTGCAGACAACAACAGCGCTGAGAAGACTGAAGACCATAATTATGGAAGGACAGAAACATACTCTGCTCCAAGATCAGACTGATGCGCTCCTTAGTCATCTCAGTGTTCTTATATGCCTATGAGTCATGGACCCTCACAGCAGACCTCGAAAGGAGAATACAAGACACTGAAATGAGATGTTTTCGAAGGCTGCTTGGCATTTCGTACAGAGGTCATATCACGAACGAGGAAGTGGGAAGCAGAATAAAGCAAGCCATCGGGGCCTATGAAGACCTATTAGCCATTGTGAAAAAACGCAAACTGAAGTGGTATGGGCATGTCACGTGATCAGCAGGGATTGCCAAGACAATCCTGCAGGGCACTGCAAGGGGTACGAAGGAGTGGAAGACAGAGAAAAAGACGGGAGAACAACATCTCAGAGTGGGCAGGACTGAAGCTGAGCCATATGCAACACACTAAGAACGGCAGAGAACAGAGTGGAATGAAGGGAGCTGGTTGCCAAGTCATCAGTGGTGCCCCGACGGTCGGCAAGACTAGGGATAGATAGATAGATACTTCAGTGTAGAATTTCATTAATGATCAAGTAGCGTAGTATTGGGAACGTTGGCGTAGGAAAATACGGTGAAATCGTAGTGGTTGGCAGGTCTGGCTATCGATACGTGCGTTTTCCAATCCATACTTTTTCAGTCCTCAATCCGAAAGTACTCTAACATTGGGCGTCAAACACTTATGGTACATTATATTGTTGCGTTGGGCTATTTTCAGTAGTAACATTTTCAGTTTGACTAGTAACATTTTCAGTTTGGCTAGTAAAACTTGGAAGTCGCTAGCCAAAGGCTGGTGGGCAAAATTTTAGACTTTCAAGGCTGCTTTAAGATGACCCAAGATTTATGCCTAGGGCCAGAGATACAGTGGAGTCAGCTGAACATGAATTTCTGAGGACAGAGAAAATTAGTTCGTGTAAAATGTGTTTCGTGTTAACTGTTTTAGATTAAAAATTGTTCACAGTCTGACAGTCTGAAAGAAGGAGTGTTTGGGGGATGTGTAACTGAGTGTGTTCTGCCCAGGAGGTTAAAAGTGCAAACTATTATACTCTACCTGCTTACTCTCATCTTGGGAGGAGAGCAATAGACCACATGCGTACAGCTCATGAATTTAATTTACAATCCATCCGGTAAACAATAATCCATCTGATAAACAGCTCCGTAACCATGTTCAGTGTATCAGTGCAGGGCTTCCGTTTTAGTGCGTCTGTGCATCTATGACGCATTAAAACTCAAAATCACGTACTGAAAATGTAACTAAGGGGTAGTCAGACGCACAAAAATTCAGTGCATCTGCGTCCGATACGCATTATCCTTGCGCCACCGTGCGTACCATAACAGAGGTTGGTGACAGTCGTTCTATTTTTAGTGATGAGTTGGTTCGTTTAGCCGCTCGCTCAGTCGCAGCTGCGTTCAGAATCGACCCGACTCCGGGGTCCATGTGAGTGTAACTGGGCGGGCAAACTATTAGTTTATGTGTGGTGTCAACATGTTATTACAAAGTGCGCGCTACATGTTGAACGCGTTACTTGCTGTGACGTCACCATACATACTATTATGGGATACGGCATCGTGCGTTTCACTTTTGATCTTGAACGAAGTTGTAAATGGCGGAGAAAAAGCAAAGGAAGCTGGAATGCTTCGGATTCTTCAATCCGGCACCATCTGATCTTGATAATCGCTAAGAAGAAAGTTGCACTTCGACTACACCGCCATCTCCATCGACAAGCGACAGTACCAGATATGATACACCTGGCCCGTGTGTGGCACCGCCGCTGCGATGCAGTTTTCAGAGTTCATGGCTGCGCTGCATGTATTTCCATGGCTAAAGCACGACGGCACACGAATGGCATGCGCAATGTGCACTGAGGCAAACTCAAAAAGCAAGTCCAGAAATTTTAACAGAAATAAGTTTGTCAGTTTTTTTTTTTTTAATCGTGGTCAATCCATCTTCTGGTACACAGTTATTAGGCAAAAATTGGAGAAACACGTCTTTCTGAGTGCTTAAATGGGTTGAAATAAATTTTTATGTACATCAGTTCACACACACACATACACACACACCGGCAGTGACACAGAGAGAAAGAAAGAGAGAGAGAGTTAGTTTAGACAAGTCACACTTTGGTTGTCAATCTGCCGCATTCAGCAGAAAACGCTATATTCTCCGTTACAATACATTATCAAACGATCATACAAATAAATAGATACATATGTTTTTCTGTGTGTGAAAGAGAGCGAGGGAGACAGGATTTTGCGCGATGGCTCACCAGTTCAAAAATCAGTATCATGGAAAGGACACACACACTGTCACAACACATTTAAAGAGACGAGAGCGAAATGAGTTAATTTATTTTAAGGAACATACAGATGATGCAGTTTTTCTTAAATAAATCTGCGGACCCTCTATAATGGGGTTCTGTGTACCCTCTAAAATTTATACCTGGGGGTCTACAGACCCTACTGTTGTGAAAACGGAAGCCCTGCAGTGTGCTATTTTTAGCCGTGTACCAATGTGTATGGGCAAAACTATGAACGCTTCACGTTGATCAGTGTCACGATCCTTGGAACTGCAGTTTTCACTCTCAGTGGCACTTTGTGTCTATTGCTTACAAATGAGATCTGTATGTGTTTTATCATCGTCGTATTGAGGAATGAAAAATCAAACACTAAAAATGACTGACTGAATAAATGAATACAAGATCAGCAGAACACAGAAACACTGCCAGTTGAGATGGCAGTTCCCCTATCTCGCTCACTTCCGCCACAAATCACATGGTCAGTCTTTGTAGTTGGTTGAATAAAGAATGGGAAAGGAAGAATCTCATCTACTGATCTAGACTAACTTGCTATGCTTACCACTGACTGATCATTTTCAGAAACAGGGCTTTATTTAAAAAAACGTGCAGCCCTCTCCTCCCTCCATCACCCACCACTACTACCCCCCTCCCTCCCTCTTGCTAGGCAGTGTGTGTACGAAGCCTGCGGCGTGCGTCCGTCAATGTCCTCGGAGGTGTTTACCAAACATGTTAGTGTGCCTGTTGGGCATTAGTGGTTGAAACAATGGATAGCCTCTGCCATCGGTGATGTAGATTGGACTGAGGTGTGAAAGCTAACATGCGATTGTTAAAGCGTATTAGCTATTGCATAACGGAGTTCAGGAGTACTTCTGTAAGCACGTGGAAGACGTGCAGTGTTACACGGAAGACGGCATGGTTTGGATGGTTGTTCATGTTAAACAGGTGAAAATACTAACAATTGTTCTGTTGGGGAAACAAAATCGCCTTCGTGTTAAGCAGGAATTTCGTGTTAAGCATTTGTTTCCTCAAAACACATTACCGATGGTATTACTAATAGGAAAAGGTTCTTAGCTAGACTAATTTTAGCCAAAATTTGTTGTGTACGTATCAGGCCGTGTTGGCAGGTGAGGGGCACCATAGCCTAGGCGGTAACCCGTGTAGCCTCCCTTCCATCCCATGCGCGCATGCGCCCAGCGGAAGCTCACCAGTCAGTTTCTTTGCTAGACAATGGAAAGTTGTGTACGTCAGTGTCTCTAGCTGCGAACTGTATATAGTTGTGGAATCGGTCGTAGTGTTTGGAGAGGTTACCCTACGATGTGCCTTGTGTTAGGCTTGGACGCTTTTCTGTGGGATTTTCCTCGTCGGTATTTGTGATTTTGCTCTGATGAGACAACGGCGTCTCGTGAGCTGTGTTCATGCACTCAGGCCGGTCTGGCCATAGCGTGGTTGCACTGGTGTGTTCTGAACTTTCTACTTTCGGGATAAGGATAGTGAAGAGACAGAAGAGGCTCTCCTGCTTCCTTCGGAGTGCCTGTGTTCGGCTCGGTGCTGTTCCCAGCTTCAGGGACCGGTCGTGCCTGTGAAGCCTGCATGGTCTCCGCTCACGAACCGTGGACTGGGTCGCCTCTGCCTTTGCCGCCTTAGCTGTTGGGCTTCGTTGCGGTGAGCTGGTTGGTCTGCGACCTGTGTGGGTTCCACGGTATCTCCATTATCAGGTACAACCTCGGTTATTGCCTACGACTGGCGCTCAAGTGGGGGGACAGAGCGCCAGGCGTCGGCACACGCCGTGCACTTAACTTCGTTTGTATGGGTTGTCGTGCGGTTTCATTTTGCGGGCCCGCGGGGGCACGCTCGCTCGCTTTTTTTTATGCACTATGTTACAGTTGGCAAGTCCGCTCCTGCTCACTATGTGGACAGTTCCTTTGGCCTAGTGACGGACATGCTCTTGCCTACCCTGTTCCGGCTGTGCGTCCACTCACCCATGCCTGGTCTGCGCCCCTGCCTGGAAGAACAGTGGACCCAGCTTTGGAGCTTCTACCGCCGAGTTCGGCCGACGCCAGCACGGGTAAGGGGTCTAACACTGGTAAGCCCCACAGACCCGACGAGTGGCCCTTACCAGGTTGTAGAGCCTTCAATGCCGCTGCTTAGGCCGCGAGCCCGAGCTCTAGTGCCGGCAGCACCACAGTCCCGTCGAGTGGTCTCTGCCCGGTCGCGGAACCTCAAGCACCACTATTAGGCCTTGAGACTAAGCCCCTGCACCGGTAGCCACCACAGTCCCGCTGAGTGGTCCCTACCCGGTTGTGCCGCCTGTTCGGCGACGATAAGACTCAAGAGCGAGCTCCAGCACCGGTGGCCGTCACAGACCCGACGAGTGCTGCTTATCAGGTTGTGGAGACTCTTCCGCCATGCGATGCTTCAGTCATTGCCTCCTCCTCAGCAAGGCAGAGGCCAGCGCGGGCACAGGGATTCGGCACGGCGCCCCGCTCCAGGTTAGTGATCGGGGACCATGACCGGACAAGTCTGTTGGCCTGACGCACTCCCGCTCCCCAGTAGGAAGTAGGAGACACAGCACGGGCGCGCAACGAGACGACATACCCCGTCTTCTCCCCGGCGCGGACAAGCCTTAGCTCTGTAGAACAAACCAAGCAGACTCCCGTAGCTCGATGACGTTCGCGCTCAAGGTACAGGTGGACTCGTCGACGGACTGCTTCTCGCGTCTCGGAGGCAAGCAGGCACTTTCGAGCGACCGCCAGGATGACCCGGCACCCGCTGATCGTGTTCCCACTGCGCGTCCTCCCGAGACCTCCCTCCGGACCGACGCCCACTGCAACCCAGGGTATACGCCAACACTTGCAGGATAAGATGTCCCGGCGGCACGAGACTGCTGGACCATGCGGCGATGGCGTGCCTTAGCCCGCAGGACGGGGACTATGCTTGGCACTTCGGCCGGTGCCCGCTATCTTGAAGTTCTGATAGGACCCGGTATGAGGATGGCCCACGAGGTGCTGGCCCCCCCAATTCTTGACTTCGTCCAGCACAGATGTTCGGCGCCCCGTTCTAGGCAGTGACAGGGGACCACAAGTGGACAAGACTGCTGGATTATTGTGCTCTCGCTCCTCGGGGAAGGGTAAGCGACGAGTCGGGATCACGTTGAGATTGCTTCAAGCTTCGGCGTCCCACTCCAAGATCAAGTAATATTGTTGTTGCGGGTCAACTCCGCCCAGGTGACTACGGCCGTCTCTGGCGGAGGGTCAGTGGAAGGAGTTATGACCGGACACGTCTGCTTGGTTATGTGCACCCGCCTGCCAGGCTCTTTCAAGATGAGCCGGGTTCACGTTGACTTCGCTCGCCCGTCTACCCTTAGGACGGTGTGGACGGACCATGGAGTGGTAGAATGATCAAGTGGACGTCCGTTCTTCTACGGCGGCTGCGCTTGCGGGTCAGACCGCCGCTACTGCAGACTGGTTCCCGCAACCCGGCTCCGCCCTAACCATGCCGTCGGGAAAAGACTCTGACCAAGATCCTTCCACAGTCCAACGGAAGTATTCCGCCTTGGGCCCCGGGCGAGACTACAGGATACTCACGGGACAGGTCGTCTAGGCCTACACGGGTTACACTGTTTGCCTTCTGGCCCAGCACAGCGGTACGGCGTCCAACCCAGGGATGGTGCCTTTACACTGGACAGGATGAGACTGGGGGCAGTGGGCGCCTCGACCTCGGCTCACCACACCGCCACCAGTGCGACTTCAGCCGCTTGTAGGTTTGGTGGCGTGTACACATGGTAAGCGCTTACAGCTGGAAGGTACTTAAGCGCTGTGAACTATGATCCATTTTATTACTTAGTGGTTCGGCGACGACACAGGGTCCCTGCCGGCGCCCCAGGATGTTAGCTCGGTTTCCACGACCCCGAGTCGTGGTGTGGCTGCTGCGGAGACGGCACTTGGCTACCCTTGTCTCGGCCTCTATCGTTCCTAGCGTCGATGATCGGAGACTCCCTCCTTTAGCCGCGGTTACGCGCTTCCTGGCTGGTCGGTCTTCTCCTACCACACTGCGTACCACTTATGGCGCGACGCCGTGCCTGCTACCACTTCATCTGAAAAGGGACTTCAGGATGGCCCCTGCGCTTCGACATCTCGACCTTCGGAGCGGCTACGACGGTCGACGCGCGCGCCACGCTGTACGGTGACTTCCTAGATGATACGGAGCTGGTCGGAGACCTCCCCGGACTGCGTTGCTTTCTGGTCGTCCCCAGTTAGAGAAGAGGACACCGCCTCCAGCCGTTCCCTCCGCTTTACCTCGCGCACTTACGGCGGTGGCTTCGCAGCCTCTGGGGGTTCTACCGTGGCTGTTCTCCGTTGCAGACAGGACCAGTCGGAGGTTGTCGTGCTCCACATCGACTTTTGTAGACGATCCCTCTTGCGTAACCGGTGGGAGTCCTCCTTGGAGAAGGATTGAGATGCACTCGGGATCCCCTCAGCAGGCGTGGTTCCTGGTCTACGTGGGCAAGTTCAACCTCTCCCCTTCGCACCGCTTCTCTACCTGCAGAGGGAACCTCGCGCCGACCTCACGAATGGCAGCTTCCGAAGCGCCGAACGCAGCACTTGGTGAACCCTGCGCAGCGATTGTCTCTAGAGCAGGTGTACTCCGCCAGATGGGGACTTCGGCTGCGGGAACTGGTGAGTACCAGAGCGGACTTCTTTCCCTCGAATGTCTCTACTGCCCCCGCCTAGGCAGCTCCTGCTTCTCCCTGGGCGACCATCGACAGGCGACCTCGAGTCTCGGGTTCCAGTGCGACCATGGCTACGCCCTCACCTTCTTCACAGGGCGGTTCCAGACTGGCGCGCGACGGGAGTTCCCCTTCCTCCCCTCCTCCCAGGATGTCCGGCACGTCGACGCAAGCCTTGCCTCCGGGAGCGCTCCCCTGTTGCCGAGATCCTACCCTGCCTCCAGCGGATGGCCTCCGGACTTCCTTGTCCAGCTTCGTGTGTCACGTTCCCCATGCCAGGAGCTTCTCGTTCCCTCCTACAGCGCCACGGTGGTCGACTACTTCAGTAGCAAGGCGGGGCACACTTCCTCTCCCTGTACTTCCACCGCTGCCACGGGCTCCGTTGGTGCGAAGATCGTGACGTCGCTTTCGTGCAAGAGCTTCCAGGGGCGTCTGCATGACCGGCCGACTCCATCACGTGTCGCGGCCAGCTTCTCCGCACAGAGGGGACGGGCCGTCCAGACATCGTTCGGGTCACCTGCGCAGCGGACACTTCCCCTTGATCGCGCCGAGGTGACATCGACAGCTTCCCCGCTTCGTCTCCGATTCCAGACTCGCTTGCCGGGACAGTCGATGCTCTCTCCATCCCTGGGACGGCCTGGTCGCCTACGCCTACCCGCCGATGATGCTCATTCCCTAAGTACTATTCAAGCTCACACTGAGAAGGGTGACGTGCTGCTGGTGTCTCAGTGGGAGGCGCATGGACATGATGCGGTCTGAGTGGCCCGTTGGTAGGTTTTCCAGCTTAGTCGCAATGGATGTCTTGACCATGAAACCCACGCCTGAAAGCCGTCTTTCTGATGCAGGCCTGCCTGACCAGTAGAGGGTGTACCCAGCACCAAGTTCTTGGAGGCTGCCTTCGTCCGGAAGGCGTACTTCGCTGAGCGCGGCGATGTCGATGTTTAACCTCCGCAATTCATGGGCAATGAGGGCGGAGCGACGTTCAGGGCGTCTGCTGTCTGCTTTGTCGAGCATGGTTCGGACGTTCCAGCATGCTACGTTAAGTCCGGTCGTGGTCGTCATGAGAGTGGATCCGTTATTCTTTCTTGTTTTTTGACCGCAGGAGAAGATGCCCGTTGACCGCGGCTAGCCAACTGGGGTTGCGAGGGGATGAGCTTTGGTTAGGCCACCTTTTCTAGGCCCCTCTCCGTGTGGAGCAAGCAGTGCTGTCCCTAGAGAAGGCTGCTTGGTCGTTCAGGGTGTGCCGAGTGATGTTGTCATCCCCAGGTCAACATCAGGCGACCAATATCCTGAACCGCCTGCATGCAGGTTTGAGACTGCGGCTTCCAGTGACATCTTTCACCTGCCGTTTCGCCCCTCGCCCGTCGCTACAGGACTTGGAATGGTCAGTGTCATGGTCCGTGGACGTTTCCTAAAGCCTGCGCGGTGGAGCTTTTCGGTGGAGTGCAGTGTGCGCAGTACTGGCCCCACCCTTTAAACCCTTGGTTCAACTGCCATGGCCTAGCAAGCTGGGACGATGGCATTGAGGTCCTCGGGTCGTAGGTTTTATATCAGACTGTCCTTGTCCTAGTCTCTGGCTCAAAAGCCTTCCCCGGAGACACGGGGGCTTTGATGTCAGGGGTTTCCTCCCTTAGCCTTTCCGCAGCCAAGCGGCCAGGCCTGCAAGGCAGCAGGCGACTTGTGGAGGGCGGGGTCGTCTATGTCCCGTGCAGATGTGAACATCTGCCCACTGCCCATAACTGCCCAGTGTGTACTCCCCAACCCTCCTGGCAGAGCCTGCTGAAAAGGACAAGTTTTACACTGACCTGCGCAGCCTCCTACAGAGTACCCCTGCAGACGACAAAGTCATCATCCTTGGCGACTTCAACGCCAGAGTGGGCCAGGACTCTGAAGCCTGGAAAGGAGTCCTCGGCAAGCATGGCGTGGGGAACTGCAATGACAATGGCCGCCTACTGTTGGAGTTCTGTGCGGAGCAGCAACTGGTCATCACCAACACTACTTTTCAGCAAAAGGACAGTCGAAAGACCACCTGGATGCATCCTCGCTCCAAACACTGGCACCTTATCGACTATGTCCTAGTGCGTCAGAGGGACCGCAGTGACGTCCTCCTCACCAGAGTGATGCCCAGCGCAGAGTGCCACACTGACCACCGCCTTGTCCGCTGCAAACTCAGGCTCCACTTCAAGCCAAAACCCAAGAAATGGGGGCCCCCCAAGAAAAAGCTTGATGTTGCCAGCCTTCAGCGTGACGATGTGAAAGCTGCCTTTCAGACAGATTTACAGCGCAGGCTCAAAGACACAGCGGACCCAGTAGACTCCTCCCCTGAAACACTTTGGGAACAACTGAAAACTGCTATTGTAAAATCCTCTGCAGAAGTCTTGGGTTTCGCCAGAAAGAAGAACAAAGACTGGTTTGACGAAAACGATGTAGAGATCCAGGAACACCTAGCAAAAAAAAGAGCCGCCCATCAGGCCCACCTAGCCCAGCCTTCCTGCCCTGTGAAGAAGTCTGCCTTCCGCCTCGTCTGCAGCAGTCTCCAGCGCAAGCTCAGAGATCTCCAGAATGAGTGGTGGACCAGGCTTGCACAGAGGACCCAGCTTTGTGCTGACAATGGTGACTACAGGGGCTTCTACGAAGCACTGAAAGCAGTGTATGGCCCCAGGCACCTGGTACAAAGTCCCCTGCGAAGCGCGAATGGCCAGGCACTCCTCACAGATAATACCTCCATCTTGAACCGCTGGTCGGAATACTTTCAGAGCCTCTTCAGCGCTGAGCGCACTGTTCAAGAAGCAGTCATCCTACAAATCCCACACCTCCCAGTAAAGGTTGAATTGGACGAACCGCCCACCGCTGAAGAGACCCTCACAGCCATCCACCAGCTCAAGAGTGGCAAAGCAGCAGGCATTGATGGAATACCGCCAGAGATCTGGAAACATGGAGGCACAGCACTGCACAACAAGCTCCATGACTTCTTTCTCTGCTGCTGGGAGGAAGGAACACTACCAAAAGATCTCCGTGATGCAGTCGTTATCACCCTGTACAAGAACAAAGGCGAGAAGTCTGACTGTTCCAACTATCGGGGAATTACCCTGCTGTCCATTGCTGGGAAAATCCTTGCAAGGCTGCTCCTGAATCGGCTGGTACCTGCCATCGCTGAAGACCAACTCCCAGAGGGCCAGTGTGGCTTCAGAGCAAACAGGAGCACCACCGATATGGTCTTTGTGCTGAGACAGCTACAGGAGAAGTGCCGCGAACAGAACAAAGGGCTGTACGTAACATTTGTCGACCTAACAAAAGCGTTCGACACTGTGAGCAGGCAAGGCATGTGGCAGATCCTGGAGCGGCTTGGCTGTCCCCCAAAGTTCCTCAACATGATTGTCCAGCTACACGAGGACCAGCAAGGCCAGGTCAGACTCAACAATGACCTCTCAGAACCATTCCCTATTCTCAACGGCGTAAAGCAGGGCTGCGTGCTGGCACCGACCCTCTTCACCATCTTTTTTAGCATGATGTTGAAGCAGGCCACAGTGGACCTCGATGATGACGATGCAGTGTACATCAGGTACCGTCTCGATGGCAGCCTGTTCAACCTCAGACGACTGCAGGCCCACACGAAAACCCTAGACCAACTGATTCGTGAGCTGCTTTTTGCTGATGATGCTGCCCTCGTTGCACACACAGAGAGAGCCCTGCAGCGCATCACGTCTTGCTTTGCAGATGCTGCCCAGCTCTTTGGACTCGAGGTCAGTCTGAAAAAGACAGAGGTCCTCCATCAGCCGGCACCCAAGACAGTGTATCGCCCTCCTCACATCACCATTGGCGAGTCTGAACTAAAGTCAGTGCACCAGTTTACTTACCTTGGCTGCATTATCACGTCAGACGCCAAGCTGGACAAGGAGCTTGACAGCAGGCTGGCAAAAGCGAACAGCGCTTTCGGGCGACTTTTCAAGCGGGTGTGGCACAATCAACAGCTGAAAACAGGCACCAAGATCAGCGTGTACAGAGCTGTGGTCCTCACCACCCTGCTGTATGGTTCCGAGTCCTGGGCCCTCTACCGCAGCCAACTACGACTCCTCGAACGCTTCCACCAGCGCTGCCTGCGTACCATCCTGGGCATTCACTGGAGTGACTATGTCACCAACGTCGAGGTCCTTGAACAGGCTGAAACTGTGAGCATCGAGGCTTTGCTGCTGCGGACACAGCTCCGCTGGGCGGGGCACGTCTCCAGGATGGAGGATCATCGCCTACCAAAGATCACCCTGTTCGGCGAGCTTGCTACTGGACACCGTGACAGAGGGGCACCAAAGAAGAGATACAAAGACTGTCTCAAGAAGTCACTTAGTGCCTGCCAAATCGACCACCACCAGTGGTCTTCGCTTGCTGCGGACCGTGACACCTGGCGCTCCACCATTTACAAGGCAGCTGTCTCCTTTGAGGACTCTCACAGAGCTAGCCTTAAGGACAAGCGGCTCAGGAGAAAAAACAGAGATGCCGCAGCTCAGAACCCTGGCCATACCTTCCCCTGCAGCCACTGCGGTCGAACCTGCCTGTCTCGGATTGGCCTCCGCAGCCACGAACAAGCCTGCAGACGTCGTGGGCAACTCCTATAAAATCTTCGTTCGCGAAGTCAAGCCAAGGATTCAAGCTCAGAGGGTGCACACCATCCTGTTCCTGGTGGCCGCGTTCTGCTGGACCAAGTCGTGCACCACCGACCTCCTGAGCCTCACCACAGCTCCACTGCAGCGGCTTCCAACCCTGCGCACAATGCTCAAGCAACCACGGCAAGCGCAGTACCACCCGTGCCCCTTACGGCTTTTCCTTCCCGCCCGGAGGCTGTGAGACGCTTTCAAGTGCGGCTGTGGAAGCTATCGCTACTGCCTGCAGAATCTCAAACAGACGAGGCTACAAAGGGGAGTGCTGAGTCCTGTGCGACTGGTGTGACGGTGCGCCTCTTCCCCACGGATTGATGGTTCCTCAGCTGGCGGACATTTTCCTCTGGCTGTTCCCCTACTAGCGTTCAGTGCCGATCTCCTTCGCGGCTACCTGACCATGGTCGCTGACACATACCGACACTTGGGACGACCCGACCCTGGTAACTACAAAGACCTCGCCGAACTAATGGCCCACTTCGGTCTACAACGTCCCGCCCTTCGCTCCCTGGTGCCGAGATGGGACCCGCCTTGGGTCCTTCCTGGGCTCAACTCTGACCGTGTCAACCGACCCAGTGGGCGAGGATTCTGGACATGTCGCAGAGGACCTGCTTCTTCTGGCCTGCGCGTCTCTTCCAGGGTCAGCGAGCTACACACCCAGAACGGGTAAGGGGTCCAACACCAGTAAGTTCCACAGACCCGACGAGTGGCCTCTTACCAGGTTGTAGAGCCTTCAACACCGCGGCTTAGGCTGCGAGCCCGAGCTCTAGCGCTGGCAGCCCCACAGTCCCGTCAAGTGGCCTCTGCCTGGTTGCGGAACCTCGAGCGCCGGGAACAGAAAGGAAAGCAGTTGTAGAGCCTTCAACGCCGCGGCTTAGCCCGTGAGCCCGAGCTCTAGCGCTGGCAGCCACCACAGTCCCCTCAAGTGGTCTCTGCCCGGTTGCGTAACCTTGAGCTCCCTGACCCTGCGTTCTCGCCAAGACCCGATCTCCTTGGCTGCCCCGCAGCTGGTCACCATGCACTTTTGAGCGACCCAGGCTCCACCCATGAGTCCAGACAACAGGACCTGTTGAGGTTTTTTTTGTGTGCACCTGCGCCGGAACAAGCCACTCCGCAGGGGTCGCACCCACCTTTTCCTCCCATTATCCCCAGGTAGAATGACATCTCAGGCCAGACGATATCCTCCTGGCTCTGAGGGGGACATGCTCCGCCTACCAAGAGCCCTCCCCTGATGCAGCCAAACGGATGAACATCAGGTCGCACGAGTCAGAGCCTTGGCCGCAACCCTTGCTTTCGACCGCTGCTGTGCTGTCTAAGACCTTGCGGCGGCCGTAGGATGGTGAGCAGACGATTACCTTCGCCTGCTTCTACCTGAGGGACCTCTCCAGCCAGCGCCTGAACCTTCGCTGGTGGGAGACATCGTGGCGGCGCAACGCTCCCTCCCGGGGCCCTAGGTGCCGTAGGTATCTTTGCTAAAATTAGCAGGAGGTTGCTTAGGGAGGGCGGCTCTAGTAGTCTGGTGAGTTAGGGGCGTTATAGTAGCACCCGCCTCCTCTTCGGGATTCTTCCTATTAGTAATACCATCGGTAATGTGTTTTGAGGAAACAAATGTATTTTTTCTTTAAAATGAATTTTTTTGAAAAATACTTGCCGATGTACACAAACCAAGGGGAATCCCTCAGCACTGGACAGACAAACAGATCCCTTGCCCCCGCCTATCAGGCACCCATTCGCCAGCCCACAGAGAAATACGCAGGTATAGAACAAGACGATCATCTGCATCCTCAAAAAGGATGCATCAGGTCTCGCTTATAACCCATGTCTTTCTCCGGAACTTAGGAAGTAGGCAGGAGAAACATACATACACATACACGAACTTCCACTACTATATGTGGTCGGATAAATACCCTGATTGCTCACAGTAGATGCACAGAACATTACACAACAATGTAACGATACAAATTTGCCTCGATACTCACAAACCAGATAGGTGAGGCTAGCGCTGGCAGAATTGTACACTAACCAAGGGGAATCACTCAGCGCTGGACAGACAAACAGTTAGATGCCTTGCCCCCGCCTATCAGGCACCCAATCGCCAGCCCACAGAGAAATATGCAGGTATAGAACAAGACAATCATCTGCATCCTTTTCCCGAGGATGCATCAGGTCTCGCTTATAACCTATGTCTTTCTCCGGAACTTAGGAAGTAGGCAGGAGAAACACACATACACGAACTTGCACTACTATATGTGGTCGGGTAAATACCCTGATTGCCCACAGTAGATGCACAGAACATTACACAACAATGTAACGATACAAATTTGCCTTGAGTTACAGATACTCACAAACCAGATAGGTGAGGCTAGCACTGGCAGAATTGTACACAAACCAAGGGGAATCACTCAGCGCTGGGCAGACAAACAGTTTGATCCCCTGCCCCTGCCCCTGCCTATCAGGCACCCAATCGCCAGCCCACAGAGAAATATACGCAGGTATAGCACAAGACAGGTGTTGATTATAACCCATTATAACCGATGGTATTACTCGAAGGTCCCTCCCACCTGCCCCGCTTGCCGCTGGTCCGCTAAGAAACTGACTGGTGAGCTTCCGCTCGGCGCATGCGCGCATGGGATGGAAGGGAGGCTACTCGGGTTACCGCCTAGGCTATGGCGCCCCTCACCTGCCAACATGGACTGATACGTACACAACAAATTTTGGCTAAAATTATTCTAGCTAAGAACCTTTTCCTATTAGTAATACCATCGGTAAGTATTTTTTGAAAAAATTAATTTTAAAGAAAAATACATTTTGCGTTAACCATGAAATTTTAATAGAGAAAATAATGTCTGCCAGGAATTTAAAAATGTTTCGTGTTAACCAGAATTTAATGTAAAGCATGTTCGTGTTAACTGGACTCCACTGTAGGTCAATTGCAAACCACTTAGCCACTGTGGTGAATCACCCTGTGATTGTTCTAGAAGTAGTAGACTAGAAGTAGAAGTGAATCAAAGCTGTGGTCACAATAAATCGTCAGGTAATGTTGGTGAGCCTTTTTAACTTGGGAAGAAAAGGTCCTCAGAAAAAAAGACTGGATCAGGAGTGTCACACATTTTGTGGTGTGTGATGTGCATTTTTACCAACCCTGTGTGTACACTGGCAAAACTGAAAACACTAGTGTGACCTCTGATATGTGTATCTATGACTAGTGCCAGTATTCATCCTTGCATTCTGGCCTTGTGCAGGTGATGTTTCTGAATGAACTGGAGGAGATACTGGACGTTATAGAGCCTGCAGAGTTCACCAAAGTCATGGTTCCCCTCTTCAAACAGTTGGCAAAGTGTGTCTCCAGTCCACATTTTCAGGTATGTTCCACTGCTTTCGTCCTGTCTGCGTGCTTGGTGAGGTCTGGGCACATGTGTCATCAGTTTTTCCTCTAAGCTAGAAGGGTATGATAGCTGGTTTGTTCACTCTTGGAAATGGCCATATCACAGTTTGTGTCCCCCTGTCTTTTTTCTGAAGTGAGTAGTTGATCTGGCTTGTAATGCAATCGCCAGTACGGTTTACAGTTACAGTACCAGTGGCTGCCTGCAGTTACTGGTACTGTAAACAGTACATGTGGTTGCATTGCAAAGGGATCATACCTGGGCATTTATCGAAAACCATTGTGAGTGTGGCAGTGACATTTAGAAAATGTGTTATCACCATGAAGTTTCTGTCGGATGGCAGAACACACCATTTCTTCGTGTGTACAGTAGAGGCTAGAGAATACTCATTTTGCAGTGTTGCTTTTCTTTGACAGTGGAAGGGTGTCAGCAAAAGCTTGGGTGGGTTGTGAGACTTAGTTTCATTTCAGTTACAGTTGCAGATCTATGTTCTTCGTTGTCTTGCTCAATTATTGGCATTGATTTGGTCAGATGTGTGTGTGCATTTGCAGGAGGATGAGCCCATTTAGCCTGCCCTGTATGTGTGTGTGTGCAGTTTATTTAACCCTTACCATTCGGAATACACCAATGTGTGAAATAAGTTTGACTAAAATAGTTCAACTGTGGTGCCAGAATAGCTTAGCGCCTCTAGGCGCCAAGCTATTCTGGCACCACCCTTGAACTAAAGCCATTGGTTTATATCCTTAAATCTGTAAGTACTATAATGTAGCTTGCATATGGCAGTGTACAAATTTGAAGCTTTTAGCCTCAGTATGATAAGGGTTAATAGTGTGTATATGTATGTATTTGTTTCCTCAAAACACATTACTGATGGTATTACTAATAGGAAACGTTACCTAGCTAGCCTAATCTTAGCCAAAATTTGCTTGTGTCCATATACTATAAGGGAGTGTTGGCAGGTGAGGGGCACCATAGTACAGGCAGTAACCTGAGTAGCCTCCCTTACGCCCCATCCAGGTGCAAACTCACCCGATATGCCTCAGTTTAGTTCTTAGCTAGCCTGTAGACGGTTGTGTCCGTACATCGCTCTTGGGTTGCTGTGTGGATGTGGCCGGTCGACTTGTGACTTGTTTGAACTGTTCTTGCTTCGTTGGGATCTTGACAGAGCTCACTTGGTTGGGCTAGTTGTAGCTCACTTGCGTGGTGCCTTGTGCTGTTTTGAACTTGAACTGTGCGCTGTAACTTGGACTTAGCGTGCCTGTGGACAGTCTTGACCGGGCTGGTGACTGACTGTGAGTCCTGTGGCGCCTCAGGTTGTCGCTTCTACCGGCGTGGGTTTGCTTCTCGCACCGCCATGGCCAGGTAAAATCTCGGTGACTGCCCTTGACCGGCGCTCTAGGGAAGGGAAGAGCGCCGGGCGTCGGCACGCTCTGTGCACTTGATCGAGTTCGTTCTCACCCTCGCGCGTGTAATTGTTGGTCCGCGGCCTCAGTGGCCACGCTCGCTCGTTCTTCATTATGGCCTCTATGTTGCAGTTACCAGGTTCGTACCTGCACGCAATGTGGCGATTTTCAGTGGCCCTGTGACGAGCATGCAGTCTGCCTGCCCTGTTCTGGCTGTGAGTCAACGCACCCCTGTGCTGTATGCGCCCCCTGGCTGGAAGAGAGATGGTCCCAGCTGTGGGGATTCTACCGTCGTGAACGCCCGACACCTATCAGAGAGCAGCCATCAGTTCCCGCTCAGAGTACCACGATGGGGCACAGTAAGTTTCCCATAAACGTGATGAATCGGACCGGTAGGACGACTAATGCGCAGAATACCACAGATGGGGCTATTAAGTTACCCATGACCGTGACGAATTGGACCAGTACAACTACCACTGCGCAGAATACCACGGATGGGGCTTTTAAGTCACCCATGACCGTGAGGAATCGGACCGATCCTACTACTTCCAGGCAGACATCGGCAACTGATATTACGACGATCTTAGCTCCGGGCCAGACGGCGGGAAACAGCCTGGACAGAAAGAAGGTGTCACGCTTGGAGTGTCGGGAAGAAAGACACGAGACGCACTCACGACGGGATACCGCCACTAGGGACGAACGCTCGGCTTCTCGATCGAGGTCAGTGATGAGCGTCCACGACCAGACAAGCTCCCTACACATATTGGTGCCAGCTCCCGACACAGGTTAGACACGAACCTGCTGCATCCAGGTACCGCCAGCACCACAGGGCTGCTGCACATTCCACGTCAAGATCCCAGGTCAGTGGTGATGTGCCACCGATCGTGGAGACGAGATGCAGCGCTGAGAGGAGAGAGTTTTGACCCCACGTCGGGACCCTGACCCCGCCCTCGGCCACGATCAGACAGTTCGCCTGACTCCAGAAGCGCTCGCTCACTACACAGAGACTGGAGACACAAGAGGAGCATGAGACGACGTGCCACTGCCATTGGGTCGCTACATGATGGGAAGCCCGGCGTGCCTAAGACTCTTCGTCGCCGTTCAAGTTCGCGGACTGTTTAAGGACCAGCCTCCGAGAATGCGCTCTTCCTCCCGGACTTCGCGGGACACCCGTCATGCTAGGTCTTCGTCGAAGAAGACAGGAGACAAGGTATCCCCTACCTTGGCCCGTGCTGTAACGACGAGAAGCAGTACACACCGAGACGCTCGTTCGATACCTTCCCGTTGTCCACGCCGCAGCCGCTCCCCTCGGGACCGCCGGTCTGCCCCTAGCAGTTTGGCCTCTTCATACAGGACTCCGCGGGACTCCCCGGCGCGTCTCCACTTGCGGCATCGCCACAGAGAAAGACGATACCCTCCCAGTGCTGTTTCCGCTTCTCGTCGGACGATTCTGTCAGCTTGGCTCCAGTGTTTAGGCGTTGCTTGGCGATGACGGCGCCTCCACTTCAAGACGCAGTCTCGAGATGAGATGGATTCGCCGCCAGCTACGTTGAGCCATAGGATGGAGACTCTTCTGGCCTTGGACGAAGCTGCTCGCCTCATCGCATTGTGTCTTCCAGCGGAAGACTACCCTCCTTCTCCCCATGCCAAGAAGAGAGCTTCGGCTTTCGTGGACTCCGAGCGACAGGCCAAGCGCTTCAAGTCTCTTCCTCAACCGCTCGGGTTCCGGGACCTATATGACGCCTTCTCCTCTCACCTGCTTCAGGGCGCCTTGGGAGACACCAGCTTCTTCGCTGACAACAGGTGGCCGGCGGACTTGTCTATGGCCTTCTGCCAGAGGTGGTACGCGGGACATTCGCAGAGCTTCGCCTGCCCACTCCCGGCGGTGGACCCTCCGGTGCTGTCCTGCGCTGGTTCTCTTCGATGGCGTGATTCCACTCCTGGACTTGCGCAGACCGCTTCCCTCATCCGCAAGTCCCTGGCCTCTGCGGGGTTCCTGGACCTGGTGACGCAGGCCATCGTCTGCCGCGTTCAGGAGGCATGGAATCCTACCATCTCACTGCTTTTGGTCGACATCCTCGCCTTGGCAGTTCCGGCAACCGGGCCGCTTACCACACCGCTGTCAACGCCATGGCTGCGGCTGCTAACTGTGATCTGATTCGTCGAGATACCGTCCTGCATGCCTGCTTGCTGCCGACCGAGTTGAAGAATCAGCTACGCCGGGCTCCTGTTCGTGGAGAACTACGTTTTGGCCCCACCTGACGCTTGGAGATCGCTGTTTCCCGACGACCCGTGGATCCTGTCGACCATCTGCGAGGGACTACAACTTTCGTTCCGGTCGCACCCCCCACCCCCTCTACGCCGTTCGCCTCTCGACTACGGTGCCTTCAGATCAGCTCAGGGCTGACGTGCTTCGCAACGAGGTCGCCGCTCTACTACAGAAGGACACCACGGAGGTGGTGACGCGACACGACACTCCAGCTTTCTACAGCCGCCTGTTCGTGGTTCCCAAGCCGGGCGGCAAGTGGCGACCAGTCATCGACCTTTCCGCCCTGAGCAAGTACATAGTCGCCCCGTTCTTCCGCATGGAGACCGCGCGAGCCCTTCGCGCTGCAGTGCATCCCATGGTCAGTCTTGATCTGTCGGATGCGTACCTCCACATCCCCATGCTTCCAGCGGCCAGACGCTACCTTCGCTTCGCCTCCACTGGGGTAGTATACCAGTTCCACGCGCTTCCTTTCGGCCTCAACCTCAGCCCGTGGGTGTTCACCCGGATCTGGTTGCCGTCGTAGCCAGGGCCAGAAGGACGTCGTCCAATCCCACGTCCAACTACCTCGACGATCTTCTCCTGAGGAATCAAGTGGACTCCGCCTTAGAAAAGGACCAGGATGCGCTCCTCGCTCTGCTCAGCTCACTCGGGTTCCTCATCAACGCAGGCAAGTCCGACCGCAACGAAGTGCGGCTCCCAGAGGCGCGTATCCAGAAGTTGGGGAATCTGGTGCGGCAAGTAGCTCAAGAGGACATCGTCACTGCCCAGGTGTGGTTACAATTCCTGGGCCTGATAAGCGCCGTAGCGGATCTCCTTCCTCTAGGACGTCTCTACTGTCGCCCGCTGCAGCTGCACCTGCTCCTACACTGGCGACCCTCGAAGGACAACAGCGACTCCCTGATCCTGGTGCCCCCGATGCTACATCCTCACCTCCTGCGCTGGGGGGGATCCCGCTACGGGGGTCCCACTTTACTCGCCACCTCCCCAGTTGTTCGTCTGTGTCGACGCAAGTCTCGCCGGTTGGGGGGCTCACCTACTACCGATGTTCACCACAGCCTCTGGTCTTTGGTCCCCAGATCTTCGGTCCCGGCACATCAACTGGTTGGAGCTGAAGGCAGTGTGGCAAGCCCTTATGACGTGGGACTCTCAACTCCGGTGCCAGGAGCTCCTCGTCTTGTCTGACAACTCCACTGTCGTAGCCTAAATACAGAGGCAGGGCAGGACACCCTATCCCTCTCTGTGCATCCTTCTCTGTCAGGTGTTCCGCTGGTGCGAGGATCAGGGCATCACTCTTCGTGCGAGACACATTCCGGAACATCTAAATGTTCTAGCCGACTCTCTTTCATGCCGCGGCCAGTTACTCCACACCGAGTGGACGCTTCGTCCAGACATCTTCAGAATGTTTGGGACCAGGTGGGAGGCTCCCATGATCGACCTCTTCATGACGAGGTGGAAACGCCAGCTACTGCTGTTCGTCTCGCTGGTTCCAGACCCGCTAGCTTGGGCAGTCGACGCGCTATCCATCCCCTGGGACGGACTCCTCGCATACACTTATCATCCGTCGGTGCTGGTGCCCAATGTCCTCCTCAAGCTCCGCGGCTGCAACGTGACCCTGTTCCTGGTGGCCCCCTTCTGCTGGACCAAGTCGTGGACCACAGACCTATTGAACCTTGCCACGTGCTCTCTTCTGCAGCTCCCCATTCCATGCATGATGCTCAAGCAACCGCAACAGCCGCTGTTCCATCCGTGCCCAGAAAGTCTCCTCCTCCACGCCTGGAGATTGTGCGGCAAGCCCTCGCCAGCAGAGGCTTCTCTAGTGCGGCAGTGGATGCTATCGCTGCAGCCCGCAGACCCTCAACCAGACGAGTTTACGAGGGAAGATGGCGAGTGCTGTGTGCCTGGTGTGGTGACAACCTTCTCTTCCCCACAGACTTGACGATGCCCCAGCTGGCGGAGCTCTTCCTCTGGCTATTCTATGACCAGGGACTGGCTCCGATTACCATTAGGGGCTACTTCGCCATGATTGCCGACACCTACCGGCACTTGGGCCGCCCGATCCTGGTAGTTGCAAAGACCTCAACGATCTGATGGCCCACTTCAGTCTGCAACGCCCGGCCCTGCGTACCAAGATGGGATCTACCATGGGTGCTTACATGGCTCAACTCAGACCGTTTTGAACCACTTCAGTTGGCGCGCATGCCGGACGTGACGCGACGCGGAAGACGTGCTTCCTGTTTCCCCCTCTGTCCCCAGGTAGCTAGACGTGACATCTCAGCCCAGACCATTTCCTACTGGCTCCAATGGCTGATTCGCTCTGCCTACCAGGATCTCACCCCTGATGCAGCCAAACGTATGAACATCAGGCACACGAGATCAGAGCCATGGCCACAAGTCTCGCATTCGACCGCAGCTGTGCTGCCAAGGACATTGTGGCGGCCGTGGGATGGCGATCTGAGACTACCTTTGCCCGCTTCTACCTGAGGGACCTCTCCGCCCAGCGGCAGAACCTTTCGCTGGTGGGAGACATCGCAGCAGCGCAACACTCCCTCCCGGCGCCCGTAGTATCTTAGCTAAAATTATCGGGAGTTTGCCTCGGGAGGGCGGGTCTGAGGGCCAGTGTCTTGGTTAGGGGCGCTATAGCGGCACCCACCTCCTCTTCAGGATTCTTCCTATTAGTAATACCATCGGTAATGTGTTTTGAGGAAACAAATGAATTTCTCTTTAAAATGAATTTTTTCGAACAATACTTACCGATGGTATTACTCGAAGGTCCCTCCCGCTTGCCGCCAGTTCGCTAAGAAACTAAACTGAGGCATATTGGGCGAGTTCGTACCCGGATGTGGCGTAAGGGAGGCTACTCGGGTTACTGCCTGTACTATGGTGCCCCTCACCTGCCAACACTCCCTTATACGGACACAACCAAATTTTGGCTAAAATTAGGCTAGCTAGGTAACGTTTCCTATTAGTAATACCATCGGTAAGTATTTTTCGAAAAAATTCATTTTAAAGAAAAATTCACATTCATAAGGTCTGCCAAATTGTGTGAGTTGTCATGCACATAGGCCATTTGGGCATTGCCATTGTTTTATTTGGATTACAAAACTGCCATGATAGTTCAAGGGTGATGCCAGAATAGCTTGGTGCCTATGGGCATCAAGCTATTCTGGCATCACCCTTGAACTATCATGGTTGATGCATTTTTATGATGGCGTTTTTGTCATTGTTTTTCATACGCTTGTACATGATGATTAGCCTTATGTTTTTATTTCGTTTGTTGTTAGGGATGAGACATTGTCTGGCTAGCCTACCTGTGTGCTGATACATTCTTATTTTTGTCAGATGCCCACATTGATGATGCCTTTTGCCAGTTGATTTTACATTTTTGTAAGGGATGAGACCTTGTCTGGGTAGCCTACCTTTGTACTGATAAATTCCTATTTTTGTCAGATGCCCACATTGATGATGCCTTTTGCCAGTTGATTTTACATTTAATTTGTGTAGACATCAGGACCACTGTTTTTGCCTGTACAGTGTCAAGTCTGCCATTGATGACCTTGAGGAGTAGGAAGGAAGTGTTCTTTGTAAAAACAAAATAGTTTAAGTAACTTTTTACTGCTGATAATTCTGGCCTGTTTAATTACATGGGTGAAAGTTAGCAGACTGAAAGACAAAAATCCATACATCAAAATCGTGTGTATGCCCATAGTAAAACTTGAAATTTGATCAAAATCTCGTGTATGCCCATAGTAAAACTTGAAATTTGATGTCTTGATTGCAGGGGAAGCCATAAACAAAAAAAAAAAAAATGAAATGCAAAACAATCAGTGATCAATGCCTAGGTAGACGCTAGACTCTACTAACTTGCACCCATGTGTATCTAGCAGAGGTTAGCTATGGCAGATTTGCAGCATTTGTTGAAGGAATGCTCTCTCTCTCTTAGTGCTGTGCATCCATTGTCTTTGAGCATGCTCACTGGAGCTAATGGCTCATGGCTTGGGTGCTTGCTGCATTTGCAGGTGGCTGAGCGAGCACTGTACTACTGGAATAACGAATACATTCTCAGTCTCATCAGTGACAATGTAGGAACCATCCTGCCCATCATGTTTCCGGCCCTGTATAAAACAAAGCAGCACTGGAATAAGTAAGCCTGCTGGCAGCATCTGGTGCAAGCTGTGACATCCCACCTCTCTCTTTATTTTGGTTGTTGTCCAGTTAGCTTTCTACAACAGCATGACTCATCAGTGTGTACCTATAGCATTCTGTACTCCTTTTGTTGATTTAACTTGCTTTATGTTTAATTTTAGCCTGAATAAATGGTCACCCCTTCCCCTCATTTTTTGGCTTGTTCATGTGCACAATTAGTGTTAATGCATGTACTTGTGTTGCAAAATAGAATAATTTGTGTCTGTTGCATTATTATTCGCTCAGCCACCATTAAACAGTTGAACTGCACATTTTTGGCTCACGTGAGATAGCGAAAGTGAGTCTGTGTAATGGGTCAATCAAAATTTGGAATGAAGGTAGCTGATGATAACACCTTTCTGTGTATACTAATTTAGTCGACCCCTCACGGTCACAGAGTGTTGACAAATTTGTGAAAAATACATATATTTGGATAAAACGCGAATTTTGCTGGTACAAAAGCAACCCTTTACTGATGTTTAGGCACTTGAACACTTCAGTGAACATTTCAGTGACCTGTTGGAAAGGTCAAGGTCACACTATGTGGATTGGTCATACACGTGAGCCACAAGGGCTTTGCCTTTCTTGTTCCTAGAAGTTTGCTCATGTGACATAGTTTTGAACATTGTGTAGGCTTCAGCTGCTTAACCCTTTTAGCCCTGACATACTACGGCAGGAGATGGATCAACCATGATAATTCAAGGGTAGTGCCAGGTTAGCTTGGTGCCATCAGGCGGCAAGCTAACCTGGTACATGTATTACCCTTGGATTGTCATGGTCAATCTGTTTCCTGCAGCTGCTGCTTAGTGGTTAGGTGACACCTCCAAAATTTGGGAAGTGTGGTCGTGGGGTTTAATGGGTTTAAATCATTTGGATTTATGATAAATTGTTTTAGACCAGATCATTCTGATAGGTTGTGGGTTATTTCTCAACAGGATTAGAAATACTGACACTAACTGATGATGTAACTAAGCTTTGTGCACAAATTACAGAACATGCTAAGGAGTTGCTTGTAGGAATTGTGTTCTTTTCAGAAAGAGAAACGGGCCAGCAGTATTCACCAATCTCATTCAATTTGGAATGAGATTGGTAAAGACCCCTCACCTTTCCCTGTAGTCTAAGCCTGACCATGCAGCTGTCCCCTCACTCTTGGCCCCCCCCCCCCCCCCCCCCCTCAAATTCCCACCCAGGTCTGCCCTGGGGGACTTAGATGAGGTTAACTAATTTTCATTTCCCAGGGTCACCCTGGTCAGCCCCACTCTTCTTTTCTGGGGCATATGTTTCTGTCTACCCTTGGACCATTCACCCGTATTTTCCTTTTTTAAACTCTCCCTGCAGTTGTCTGTAGTCCTTCATATTGGATGAGTGTTGCTGAATGGTCTGCTGCACCTAAGAGACGATAAGTCATGTGTTTGCTGTTAATGCATTTTTATATATCATTTCCTTGTACATATTTTGTAATTGTAATGATTTTTAACTCATTTTTATAAACTAGGGTACGATAAATTAACATGATGGTGCAGCGTTCCCAGCATGTCTCAGATTGTTGTTTTTTCACAAGTAGAGCAGGCACGTCCTGAGAAAGTCTTTTTGTTGTCGGCAGTGTACAACCAACTAGTTGAACCACTCTTGCCACCCATCCTAACCCATTTATCCCCAAGGTCCTGCAGCAGTAGATGGATTGATCATGATAATTCAAGGGTAGTGCCAGATGAGCTTGGCACCTGAAGGTGCCAAACTCACCTGGCACTACCCATGAATTATCATGATCGATCCATCTCCTACGACTGGTACATAGTTGTTAAATAAAACCTCCCAAATTTGGGAAATGTGGCCGTGGGATTATATGGTTAAATGTAGCTTGGTGAATGATGAACCAAAGTAAATGTGCTGTTGTTTGATGTGTAATTTCAATGCTTCATCAGCATTTTTATCTCTAGTTAACTCGCCGAGCCTGAAGGTCGATATTTCCAAACTTCAGGGTTGTCATCTGATGACTAACATTACAATTCAGGAGACTGCCCATTGCGCAAAGGCTATTGGGCTGCCGTTGGCCCGCGTGCGAACCAACGGCGGCCGACGTTGGCCCAATGTCCTTTGGCGCATTGGGTGGTTGACCATGGCAGATGCACTAAGAAGGCTTGCGCCCAGATGAATGCTGTTGGCACCACTCTTGAACTATCATCGTTGATCCACAACTTGCTGTAGTGTGTGGGGCAGAATGGGTTCAACTGTAGTCCACTGAACTGTTGCTGGTTGTTCAGGCTTTTGTGTGTTGTGCGTCATTTTGATACTGACTACAGCACTGCTGTTGCTTTTCCCCTCACTCGTTTCACCATGCTGCTTGCTGCACCTTGCTGCTTTCTTGCCACAGCTTGTCAGTGTCATTTTAACCTATTTGTGTCTGCCGGTGCTTTGGCTGTTGGCAGCACTTTGTGTCGAGTTGATTCCTACAGGAATCGCCTGTAAAAAAAAAAAAAAAAAAGGGCTGCCGACAGCCAAAGGGTCAAATAGTATCTGTGGCTGCATGCACAAAGGGGTTAGTAGTAGTTTGTATATCATCACCTCCTTTTTGTTTATTTCAGCTTGTTGATGCTGGCAGTGTCTATGAGTGAGGACTGCCCAGCTGCTTCTGCCACAGTTTCTCCTTTTTTGACATGTCCATAATGTACAGTCACACCATGTTGTGCTGAGTATTGTGTTGTGTTACATGAATGTCATGCCCGTTTTGTTTTATTTTTGGTGGTGCAGGTGGCTGAGCGAGCTCTGTATTTTTGGAATAATGAGTACATCTTGAGCCTCATCAGTGACAATGTATCCAGCATTATGCCAATCATGTTTCCCGCCCTCTATAAAAGCAAAGAGCACTGGAACAAGTAAGCCTGCACCTTCCTCATTTTTAGACAACTTGAACATGTTTGTTTCCCCACTCTGCATTTCCCCATTAGCATTGGCTGGATAGGTATTTAGTGTACAAGTTGTCTGCTTTGTTGTAGTTTTTTGTAGCAAGCTCCTTACATCAAAGTGTAGTGCTTTTGGACTTGGTTAAAAATCAAGCCTCAGTTGCATGAGCAAGCTTAGTCCTATGCAAGCCATTAAGCAAAGTGCTCCGCTATAGTGGAGCACCTTGCTTGGTGGCTTGCGCAGGATTTAAGCTCACTCATGCAACTGACCCAAGGTATATACTACAAGTAGCAACCTGGAGTGACATGAAAAGTTGATCTGTTTGGCATAGGGAACTGGACACAACTTTTTTGCATGTTTGTTGAGATGCATGCCTGTGTATAAATACTGTTTTGCTTGGTCCTGAGCACCATTTCATTTGCATTTCAAAGACCTACATGTTCACAAGGCAAAAGGAATGAGAATAAATTTGAGCATGATTACCTTATGAACAGTTCAAATTGATTAATTTGACCCTTTTCATCCTGATACACTATTGCTTAAAATAAATTTGACTATGATAGTTCAAGGGTGTGCCAGAATAGCTTGGCACCTGAGGCGCTAATCCATTCTGGCAGCACCCTTGAACTAAAATGGTTGATCTATCTCCTCATCTGGAATGTAACTTTCATAGGACAATGAGCAATTCTTTTTTTATAAAAGTCAACCTCAGGATGTAAACAATACAGCTGAATAGTGTACTTTTTCGTCAAATGTTTGTGGTGTACGTGTGCCAAAAATACAACTACTTTTTACAATAAATAAAAAATATCAAGCAGTATGTACAGGACTAGAAATTTTGACTGATTAAATAGAAAAATACCAGAGGCTTTGGATTGTTCTCTTTGCCCCATCCTTGCAGATCATTACTTTACTTACTTACGCCTGTCACCCCTACCCGGGTATAGGCCGTCGACGAGAGACCTCCAGCAACTCCTGTCCTGTGCTTCTCCTTCAATTCTACTCCAGGTGGTTCCCAGTCTCTTGATGTCTGCTTGGAGGTCTCGACGCCAGGAGTTTCTCGGCCTACCTCTTTTCCTCTTTCCCTGGGGGTTCCATGACAATGCCTGCCTAGTGATACTGGAAGCTGGCTTTCTCAGACTGTGACCGATCCATCCCCATCTTCTTCGCCCAATTTCATTCTCTGCTGTTATCTGCTCTGTTCTCTCCCAGAGTCTGACGTTGCTGATCTTCTCTGGCCAGTGGATTTTCTAAATTCTTCTAAGGCAACTGTTCATGAAGGTCTGTACTCTGTTGACTGTGGTTTTTGTCAATCTCCAAGTCTCTGCTCCATATAGGAGAACTGCTTTTACATTGGAGTTGAAAATCCGAACTTTGGTGTGTTGTGACAGCTCTCTGGAACTCAACACTTTTTTCAACTGGAGAAAGGCTGCTCTGGCTTTACCGATTCGTGCTCTGACATCTGCATCAGTGCCGCCTTTTTTGTCTATGATGCTCCCGAGATAGGTGAAGGACTCCACCTCCTCCAACGGGGTGCCAGCAAGCAAGACTGGTTCTTCCCTGGTTGCGTTCAGCCTTATTGTCTTTGTTTTCTGTTTGTGAATGGTGAGGCCCACTTGGGACGAGATGTCAGCAAGCCTCGTGGTCTTGTCCTGCATTTGTTGATGAGTGTGGGACAGTAATGCCAAGTCGTCTGCAAAATCGAGGTCGTCAAGCTGTGTCCACAGTGTCCACTGTATTCCACCTCATCTGTGCTCTGTGGTCATCTTCATGACCCAGTCTATGGCCAGTAGGAAGAGGAACGGAGACAGCAGACACCCCTGCCTGACACCAGTTCTGACCTGGAGCTCCCTGGTGAACTGCCCTTCGTGGATCACACGACATGTCATGCCAACGTAGCTGCTCTTGATCAGGCGGACGAGCTTTGTGGGTACACTGTAGTGTCGTAGGAGTTTCCACAGAGTCTCTTGGTCCACACTGTCAAATGCTTTCTCATAATCCACAAAGTTGACGTACAGCGGGGAGCTCCACTCCAGAGACTGTTCCACGATGATGCGGAGAGTGGCAATCTGGTCTGTACATGATCGGTTCTTCCTGAATCCTGCTTGCTGGTCTCTCAGCTAGGGGTCAACGGAGCTCTTCATTCTCTCCAGGATGATCCTGTTGAAGACCTTTCCTGGTACTGACAGCAAGGTGATTCCTCTGTAGTTGGAACACTTGCTGAGGTTGCCTTTCTTGGGAAGCTTGATTAGGTACCCCTCCTTCCAGTCAAGCCGGCATCACCTCCTCTTCCCAGATCTTTCCAAACAGTGGGTACAGCATCTCCACTGTTGTCTCTAGGTCTGCTTTCAGAGACTCCGCTGGGATGCCATCTGGGCCTGCTGCTTTGCCGTTCTTCAAAAATGCCATTGCTCTTCTGATCTCTTCCCGGCTGGGTCTGTCACAGCTGATGGGTAGGTTGGTCTCTGCCGGCTGGATGTCTGGGGGGGTCGGGTGGGCTAGGTCTGTTCAGTAACTCTTCAAAATACTCGGCCCATCTGTCGAGTTGGTCTGCTCTGTCTGCATTAGGCTTGCCTTCTTTGTCTTTTACTGGTCTTTCTGTATGGCCATACTTGCCTGACAATCTTCTGGTAATGTCGTAGAGCTGTTTCATGTTGCCGCTGCCTGCTGCCTTTTCTGCCTCTGCTGCCAGGCTGTCTGTGTAGGCCCTCTTGTCTGCCCTGATACTCCTCTTCACCTCGCGGTTGGCTTCCGAGTATTCCCCCTGTGCCCTTACTTTGGCTGCTCTCGTGCGACTGTTGTTGACAACTGCTTTCTTCTGCTTCCTCACTTCTATCTTCTTCAAGGTCTGTGCCGACAGCCAGTCCTTGTGATGGTGTTTCCTGAATCCTACAGTGTCTTTGCAGGTTGAGTTCAGCGCCTCTCTAACTGCCTTCCACTGCTGCTCTGTGGTGACCGCCTCCTCTTCATTTACTAGCTCCTGTAGCGCTTGAAACCGGTTGGACAGCACCAGTTTGAACTCTTCTCTAACTGCAGTTTCTCTCAGGAGGCCTACATTATAGCGCTGTCTTCTTGTTGTCTCTGTGCGGCTTTTCTTTAGCTTGAGCTTCATTCTTAAGGTAAGCAGATGGTGGTCGGAGGCGACATCTGCTCCCCTCCTCACTCGAACATCTTGAAGGGATCTTCTAAATTTCTTGCTAATGCAGATATGGTCTATTTGGTTCTCTGTTGTATGGTCAGGTGAGACCCAAGTTGCTTTGTGTATCCTTCTGTGTGGGAAGATGCTGCCTCCAGTGACGAGTCGGTTTAGAGCACAAAAGTCTACAAACCTCTCTCCGTTCTCACTCATCTCCGAGCCTAGTCCCTGTCTCCCCATCACCTCTTCGTATCCGGTGTTGTCCTCCCCTATTTTGGCATTAAAATCGCCCATGACGATGGTGATGTCTCGCTCCGCACATTTGTCCAAGGCACTCTGAGTCGGACGTAGAACTCTTGTTTCTCTTCCTCGTCCCTGTCATTAGTGGGCGCATAACACTGGATGACGTTCAGCTTGAGCTTTTTCTTGGTTCTAAAGGCTGCTGTGATGATTCTTGGCCCAAGAGGTTCCCAGCCCATCAGCGCTCTCTGTGCCACTGGTGACAGCATGAATGCTACACCTTCTGTATGGGGGGCATTCTCCTCTTCATGACCTGAATACAGAATCATCTCCCCACTTAACAGCCTTTTCTGGCCAGACTGCGTCCATCTGGCTTCACTGATACCTAGCAGGGAAAGGTTGTACTTTTGCATTTCCACTGCTATCTGGGCAGCCTTGCCGCTCTGGTACATGGTCTTGACGTTCCATGTGCCCATGGTTGTATCCCTGGATAGAGAGAGGCGGCTCGGTCCTGTGGCTTCCGAAGACTTCCGGCTTTCACCACAGGACGTCATAAGTCTTCTGGTAGAAGAACCTTCCTCCTCCAGGAAAGGAATTACTGTTAGTCTTTTCGTCGGCGTTTTTGTAGCTATTTCCTTTTTTGCAGGGTGGGGAAGCTACCCCCACGCCCAACCCCCTTACTAGGAGGACCAGGGGTTTTCTGTCGGGGTCACCTTCCCTTAGACCATGTTGGTTCACGGCACCTTATTTCATTCGGTGCACCCCTCTCACGAGGGACCCCTTATCCACCACCCAGGGGACGCGCCTCAACGCCATATGGTCCCAGCGCGAGGTGCAGATCATTAGCTGGTGATATATTGCCAGACAGAAAGGATTGAAGGGATTTTTTTGTTACACATGTTGTATACTCAAACAATTAGAATATGATTATATATGTACCACTTCCCTATGGCACCAAATTTCCAGCTGGCAATTTGGTGCCTTGGGGAAGTGGTTAAGGTATCTTAATTTTGAAGTGTTTGTCCAGTGAAGAGTAATTCCCCTTGGTATACACAAATGTATAGTCGACATGACCAGTCAAAAGGTAGCCATTAACTCATTCGAGACATGCAGCATCCTGTTATACCTGAATGCAGCATGCCTTGCAGTTGAATGTGTTAACCCTTTTAGCCCCACAGGTGCATTTCCTAAATTTTGGAAGTGTTACTTAACTCCTTCTACCCCAGACACACCACAGCAAGATAAGGATCGACCATGATAGTTCAAGGGTGATGCCAGAATAGCTTGGCGCCTATGGGCGCCAAGCTATTCTGACTTCACCCTTGAACTATCATGGTCGATCTGTGTCCTGCACTGCAATGCAGTCTTCAGAGGACAAGGGCAAAATTTAAGGATTTCAGTGATGGGGTAGAATGAGTTAAAGACTATGTACCAGTTACATGAGGTGGATTGACCATGATAATTCAAGGGTAGTGCCTGAAGGCGCCAAGCTAATCTGGCACTACCCTTGAATTATTATGGTCAGTCAATCTCCTGCTGTAGGGTGTTTGGGCTAAAAGGGTTAATTTGTATTTCCATGATTATATCAGTCTGCAGGTGGCCGGATGCTGATCTTTATCTGATTTTGTTGCATTTGCAGGACAATTCACGGGTTGATATACAATGCACTGAAACTGTTCATGGAGATGAATCAAAAACTGTTTGATGACTGCACACAGCAATACAAAGCTGAGAGACAGAAGTGAGTGATGTTGTGATCTGTTTTTTTTTTTTAGAAAGTTCTCTTTTCTTCTCTTATTTTTGCTTTTTCCAAATTCACCCACATAAAGCGACCTACTCCAGGTAGTAAAGGGTGAATAGTTCACAGTATCTCCTTTACACATGGTCTTACAATAATGCTGGAAGAAAGGGTATACCTTAACTCTTTCGAGATGTGCCTCATCCGGATTCGCGGCATAATGCCGCAAATCCGGATGCGGCACTGTAACGCACGCAGACTTGCCCACAGTCGCACGTACAGACTCTCACGCAACAGACGCATACACCGCCACTGACTCAGACGGGCGCATTCATGTGGTAAAACTCAACACACGGGCTCCCTTTCTAAAGTAACCTTTATACACTATTAAACAATAAAAGATTATCAAACTATATACACTTCTCTACTGACATCCGAACATCACACACACACAATTCACAATATCTCGCCAGGCTAGGTGTTAGTTCTCAGTTTCCAACCTGTTTGATGTTATTGCCTGGTTACGTTGGTCCTTCTCACGTCTAGGCGTGCAAGTCCATTGTATGCTCTTTCTTGCCGTCCTGTCTCTTTGGCACGGACGTCCTTGTACTCGCACCGTAGCGCAGTTCTCGCTGTGATCCGGGTATCTTGGTCCCGATCAGACTCACTCTGAGTGAAGAGCTGGAGGGATGACCTCACGTTAGGTCCCACCTGTGACTGACGTCTCGGCGTCCGTCATTCCACTCTTTACAAGCACTCTCAATACGACAACAAAAGTCCCAACGTAACACTTGCTAAACACACAACATATTGGATCAATGAGAAACGTCACGTAACCTGGCTGATAAAATAACTTGCATGTTCATTCACACACACACACGTACTTCATAAACTGTCTACTTCTGTAACACCCCCATATCTCTGTCACTATCTTGAAACAGACTATAGCCTAACACTCTTGCTATACACTACTCTGTACACTGGAAAAGACTATGCTTAACCATCCACATACCACCTTCATAGCGACTTAAGCATACACACCTTACATTCCTTTAGTCATCCACCTCGGTAAATAACTGTATACCAAAAACACCGGTTACTTCACTGAATTCTAAACCAACATAACTGAACCAAACCGGCCAACACTATACAAGCAAATTACTCTTAGCAACGCATACTGTCTTTAACTAAGCAACTATCAATACTACATATATAAAAACATACCTGAAATCTAGGCTTCAGAGTCTTGGAATACGGGCTAGGTATCTCAAACACATCTGACTCCTCTGACAAGAAAGCCCGTATTAACGTATTTCTGCTCTGCAAGACAGCTTTTGCCTAGAACTCACTAAACAGAACTCACCAAAACTCCGTGCTAACCATGTCTTACAGATTTCACGTGGAGCCTCATGCCACCCGGACTATCAGCACAAACAAACCGTTAACAAAAACCGTACCGTACTAACCCTAATGTATGAGCACTATGCACGAGCATAGAGCTTCATCACAGGCACGTCTCGAAAGAGTTAAATTACGAAGTTTGAATGTCATAAAATGAAAGACTTGTCAGTTTTTCAGCGCTTTGTATGCAGGCGAGTTCTTCCTTCTGTTACATGTGCTTACTCTTTTGGATGTATGAAAAGGGTAGAAAAATCTTAGTTGGGGCAAGACAGCATTGATAAATGTATCGGCAGATTTTAACAATCAGAGCCCAGCATGGAGTAGATCGCTTTAACCCATTTAGCCCCAGGACCCTGCTGAGGGAGCGCCAAGCTCATCTGGCACTACCCTTGAATTATCATGATCAATCCACCTACTGCAACTGGTACATAGTTGTTCAGTAACACTTCCCAAATTTGGGGAAAGCACGTTTATGTGTTTGTACCTGTATAGTTCTGCTTGATGTACCTTCTAGAAACGCATGCTTTTGAAGGCAGTCTCTGAACGCTGAAGTCAAACTTTTTGCCGTTATTTTCACCTATAATAAGGTGGGATATATCAGACGGGGAAAATAGTGTTTTTCACAGTCTCAACCACCTTTTGAAAATAGTCACGTTACAACTCTCAGTATAACAGTAATACATTTTTAACAAATTGGGACCGCTGGCACTTAGTTATATTCAATCCTCACGACATAGTGGTAGCTTTTGTCATGATGCTTTCACATTTGTTGTGTTGATTGGCCTTTCAAGGGGTCAGGTTCACACATCAACAACAGTAAGCTGAGCTGTGCACGTTAGTCCTAATGAATTTGTCATTCCCGAATATTTGAATTGCATGTTATTTTGTATAGAGGTTGCTATATCAGTCTGTTTGATCCCTCTCTGCAGAGAAAAAGAGAAGCTGAAACAGCGTGATGAGGCGTGGACCAAGATCCACACTTTGGCAAAAGACAATCCACAGGTAAAGGTAGTATGCCTTGACTTATCTTCATTCACAAAGAAAATGCACAAAGAAAATCATTTATCATTTCATTTATTTCTTGTGCAACATCATTCACATATTAGAAATAGAAACTGTTTTCTATGTTTAACTCATTCATGGCGCCCCTCATCAATAGCTGCGAAAGTGTAATAAAGCATTGCTGCCAGCAATACTATAGAACACTTCTGCAGCTCTTGATGCAAGGTGCCTTGAATGAGTTAAACGGAATGTACAAGCATTAACCCCCTTTGTGCATGCAGCCACCTGTTTACAGCACTGCGTGCGCAGTGGGGTTGAAAATGGGGAAATTCATCCTCTCACGATACTGTTATGCCACTTACCGGTGCGGTAACTGTACAACATGAATGTCTGATAGTGATACCTTATTTTATCAGCGTGCCTGCATCATGAGATATGCATGCCTGCCCATGTTTGACTCAGACTGTCCCTTTCGATTGAAGCGTTTAACCCATTTAGCCCCACGGGTGCATTTCCCAGACTTTGGAAGTGTTACTTAACGACTATGTACCAGTTGCAGGAGGTGGATTGACCATGATAATTCAAGGGTAGTACCAGATTAGCTTGGCGCCTTCAGGCGCCAAGCTAATCTGACACTACCCTTGTATTATGGTCAATCTCTTGCTGTATGGTGTTGGGGCTAAAGGGGTTAACTGATACATACTCTTTTCTCTCCTTTTTTTCCCATTCATATGGTTCTTTACATAAGAAGAACATAATGCTACTACAGTGGAGTCCAGTTAACACGAACTCGCTTAACACGAATTTCCGGTTAACACGAACCGCTTTTGCATTCCCGGCTGACGGCCTTCTTATTATGTATTAAAATTTCACTGATAACACGAAATGCTTAACACGAAATTTTGCTTAACACGAAGCTGTTTTCGGTTCCCGACCAGAGCAATTTCACTATTATTCACCTGTTTAACACGAACACACATTCCAGTCTCAAACACCGAAAACCGACTCATGAAAGGGGCACTGCACGTGTCGCTCTCGTGCTGTAGTACACACGACACATGAACGAACTCTAGCCTGTGATTGGCTGAATAGCCTTCAGTCGTATGGCTAGTGTTTCTGAACTGAATTCATGCATCATTCGTGTACCAACACTCCCTCAATTCAGTTAACTACCGATCACGGCTACCCCCAAGGTAAAACAGAAGTCGACTACGCTTGAAGTGAAAAAACAAGATTAATGAGATCCACGATTGTCTCTCTACACGGGCTGTCAATAACGCAAGACCGACTTCGATCATGGCCCGTTTTTTAAATGACTTTGACTGTGTTGCTTTTACCGATGCCAGATGCCCGTGTTGCTTTTACTTTACTATGGATTTTACCTGATGGATTTTACATTAACTACGTGAGCTGTACACATATCCTTGTGTTTTCCTAGCGAGCTGAACGTAATGTAAGCATATATAGTACAATAATATGCACTTTTAACCTCGTACTCATTCATGCACGCATCTCTTACACACTTTTTCCTTGCCGGGAGGGCCGTGATCAATTTTGAGGCCATATTGGTTAACACGAAATACGGTTAACACGAAGTGATTTTCCGTGTCCCCAGAAATTCGTGTTAAGCGGACTCCACTGTATTCTTAGAGGGCCAACCAGCATATAAACAGCACACAGATCTTGCACATCATTTGATGCTTGGCTGTCGGCATGTAATTAAGCATCATTGATGCCAGCACTGCGTGTTCAGTTGATTGTTGCTCCTTTAAGTAAAACAGTTGTCAGTATTCGTTCCAAAATTTCCATACAATGTGGAAAAATTGGAAGGAATACTGGCTGTTTCCGTCATTTATAAATTGAGTTTTGTCCTGTCAAACAACACGTTCATTCGCCTCCCAGTCCATGTGCCTGAACTTTGCCATTGTTAATTTCTTGGTTCGATCACAACAGTTAAATTCTCAGGTGACAAGGTTACTGGTAATTTGTACTCTTGTAGAGCTTTATACGAGTTACTTAAGGTCAATTCAACTTTTGGGTATGGACCAGGGATTGCAATTATTGCATTTTGTGGGTGTAAATCATCCATTTTGGGGAGGCCTTGTGCATTTCTGGGAGGGGTCTGCCAATAGGAACACATCTTTGAGATGACCCCCTAATTGCATCTTTGGTTTTTAAAAGATGGGCCCTAAGTAAGGCATGCCTCCTGTGGGCATTCTAGAAGTGATTGCAAGTGGTGGTGACAATGAAACATTTTATGCCAATTAAAGTAGAGTTAACTCATTCAGCCCTGACCACACGACAGCAATAATAAAATAATAATTATGGTATTTATAATGCGCTTATCTTATAATAATTATAACTCTAAGCGCGCACTCACAACTCACGCACGCATGCGCGCGCTTTAGACAATGACTTGCGTACCACAAACAGTGGAATACATTACGACGGTCAGCTTGGGGTGGGGAGTGTGGTGATATAGTGCTAAAACTGTTGAAAGAGGTGAGTTTTGAGGGCGGACTGGAAGGAGGAGAGAGAGTGTTTCTGACGGAGAGAGAGTGGGAGAGTGTTCCAGGTGGATGGACCGTAGACGGAGAAGGAGCGGGGGCCGAAAGTGTTAAGTTTGGTGTGAGGGATGTGGAGGCGGAGAGGGTCAGAGGCAGAGCGGAGGGAGCGGGAAGGTGTGTAGGGGTGAAGTAAGTTGGAGAGATAGGCAGGAGCGCAGTTGTTCAGGGATTTGTAGCAGAGAGACAGAATTTTGTATTGGATGCGTTGGGGGATGGGGAGCCAGTGAAGGAGTTTGAGCAGGGGTGTGACGTGGTTGGATTTTTTCTTTCTGAGGACGAGGCGGGCAGCATTGTTCTGAACGCCTTGGAGAGTGAAAATGGTGGAGTGAGGGAGGCCGGAGAGGAGAGAGTTGCAGTAGTCGATGCGAGATAAGATGAGAGAGACAGCAAGTTTGGTGGCAGCTTCGGTAGTGAGGTATTTTCTGATCTGACTGATGCGGCGGCGGTGGAAATAACATGCCTGGGCCGTGGCGGAAACGAAGCTGGTCATGGACAGAGAGGAATCGAGGATAACGCCGAGGTTCTTGGCCGAGTCAGAGAGGGAGATGGGGGTGCTATCGAGTTGAAGGTGGAGAGAGGGAGGGAGCTGGGAGAGTTTCTGACAAGTGCCTACCAGCATGGCTTCCGTTTTGTCATCGTTCAGTTTTAGCTTGTTTGCTGTCAGCAAGACATGGATTGAGCATGATAGTTCAAGGGTGGTGCCAGAATAGCTTGGCGCCCATAGGTGCCAAGCTATTCTGGCACCACCCTTGAACTATCATGCTTGGTCTGTCTCTAGAATTGTAATACAGAGGAAAACTTCAAAATTGGGGATTTTGGTCCTGGGGCAGAACGTGTTGACCCCTTTTTGGCTCACGTGTGAAGCAAAAGTGAGTATGTTCTGGGCCAGTGGTCGTCTGTGCGTCGTCGTCCGTGGAAAACTTTAACGTTGGCATTTTCTCCGAGACTATTCAAGCTACAGTCTTCAAACTTGGCCCAAGGATGCTTTGTGGCACGACCTTTCTAAACATACCCTTTTCAGTGACCTCTCACAAAGGTCAAGGTCACAGTGGCTCAGGAAATATATGAAAAATAGCTATTTTGGGACATAATTTCTTTTTTCTCAAATACTATTCATTGACAACTTCAAACCCAAACTTGGTACAAAGATACCTGATGGTAAGACCTTTATATGCACACTAATTTGGTTCATCCCTCGGAAAGATAAAGGGTCACAAGAGCTCAAGAAATAGGTCCAAAATAACCATATTTGAAAAAAGATTTTTTTTAAACTTGCTACAGAGATACCTGATGGTAAGACCTATCTATGCATACTAATTTGGATGACCCCTCGGAAAGGTCAATGGTCAGAAGAGCTCAGGAAATAGGTAAGAAATAACCATATTTCGACAAGAAACGTTATGTCGGACGTGTGGATCGGTCGATACACGTGAGCTATATGGGCTTAACCCTTCTTGTTTCATATCTGCACCTAGACCATTGACAGCTCAGGCAGACTGAGGTTTACCTAGGATATTCAGCATTTATGAGCTCAGGCAATGATTATTTGGTGATCCTCCTTATTTTTGGCTCTTGTGCGAAGCAAAATTGAATCTATGTTTTGGGCCAATGGTTGTCCGTCCGTCGTCCATGGTAAACTTTAACGTTAGCATTTTCTCAGAGACTATTCAAGCCACATTCTTCAAACTTGGCCCAAGGATACTTTGTGGTAAGACCTTTCTAAACATACCAATTTGAGTGACCTCTCACAAAGGTCAAGGTCACAGGATCAGGAAATAGGTCCAAAATAGCTCTATTTTGACATAATTTATTTTTTCTCAAATACTATTCACAACTTTAAACCCAAACTTGCTACAGAGATACCTGATGGGAAGACCTTTTTATGCATACTAATTTGGTTGATCCCTCGGAAAGGTCAAGGGTCACGAGAGCTCAGGATTAGGTCTAAAATAGCCATATTTTGACAAAAGATGTTATTTTCTCAAATACTATTCACAACTTAAAACCCAATTTTGGTACAGAGACACCTGATGGTAAGACCTATCTATGCATACTAATTTGGATGACCCCTTGGAAAGGTCAAGGGTCACAAGAGGCTGGCAAATGTGTGTAAAATGCTGATTTTTTATAAAATTGTAGGTATTCCCAAATTTTTGCAAATTTTTCAACCAAATTTGGTACAAAGATAGCTGATGATAATTTAGTCGACTCATCACAAAGGTCAAGGGTCACGGAGAGTTGACAGATGTGTGAAAAATGCTTACAATTTCAGAAAACATGGATTTTGCTGCTGCAGAAGCCAGCCCTTGTCACAAAGGTCACACATATATATGTAAATCGGTCATACACGTGAGCCATAATGGCGTTGCCTTTCTTGTCATTATTTTGATTACACCGTGAACTTCTACAAATAAATGCCAAAGTGTGAAGAATTACAGTAGCATGCTTTTGGTTGCAAAACATAGAGATGTTCTTGAACATTGCAGTAGCTTAGAATTCAATTTGAATATTGTGCAGTTCACATATTGCATTACAACGGATGAGTGGGAATTTGCAACCCACATTTAATTTGAAGCATACACCAATAATCAAAGGAGGTTCTTGATTTTGTTAGTGTCTCATTCTTAACCCCGTAACTGCCAGCTGTGTTTTTGAAATCTTTGTAAAGTCAACGTCAAAGCTCCCCGCAGTCAAAGGAACATGAATTCAAAATGGTTTCAGCAAGTGGCATTGATCCTCATGAGCTTGTGCAACTGGATGGGCTCATTAGGATCTGTGCCTCTTGCAGTTGGGTGGTGTTCAGGTTTTCAAGGCTGATTTTGTCAAATTTGCTTATTGTCCTGTGAAGGCCCCCGTTACAGATCAGGTGATAGATCAACTGTTTTAGTTCAAGGATGGTGCCAGAATACCTTGGCACCTCAGGCGCCAAACTATTCTGGCACCACCCTTGAACTCAAATTGATTTCAAGCAATGGGTGTATCAGGATGAAAAGGGTTAAATGTGCACAAGTGTGGCTTTGCTTGCTATCTGCTCAACAAGTAAGCCAGCTTGCTGGGTGCATTTAGTACAGGATATGGCCTGACTGTACAGTGCTAGCCAGTAGCATTTTGCCTCTTTGGCTTGCATTTTTTTCTCTGCCAGTAGTTTTGTCCTATTTTGCACATTTCTGTTTCTGTAAATGTAGGCGTCTGAACTGCTACTGTGACTTAAGCTGCAATATTTCGGAGGTGTACTGCTTAGTTACAGTCTTCATTGAAAATGTCGTCTGACATTGAAAGCACTCAGGTGTTGATTTTGCAGTCTGATTATAGTAGTCACCAAGCAGTACACTGTATATCAGGGTTCACCCCTGATGTTGAAACAAAACAGACAGTTGAAGCTGTTGAGGTTGAGTTCTGTTGTGTGGACCTACCAACGTCGTTGACTGGGCACATGTTTGTTTAAATGTACACTTCTTGAATCTGGGTGTCTCTCGCTCATCCAAAGCTCCTGTACTGTGTTGTTTGGATTGTATGAGGACTAAGTGACTAACTGTAAAACTGTAAATCTGTGTCCAGTAAGCTCACACAAAGTGTCATTCATATCTCCCGTTCCTGTTCCTTGGAAGTGATTCCAAAGGTGGTAAAGTAAAAGCTCAAATAAAAATATTTCTTACCTAACAGTATGAGTACAAAAGCACTTGGATTTCCGCATCAGTACCCACAGGCCGGTCACATTAGGATGCCAGTGCAATACTTAAAATGACGATTAGTCTTTTTCAAGTAGAACTTAAAAGCTTTTTGTTTTATAACTGTTTCTAAGCATGTCACAATATTGGAAGACTTGCCTTGTCATTAATTTTGTGTGAACCTGTATGATTGCAGTGCAGCGCCCCCTGTTATCTTACTTTTTAACCTTTTTGTTTATAATCTAAACAAAATGTCCCAGTTAACCTTCAGTGCCCTAAGCATCTCGTTACACATGTTCTGTTGCACCTTTGTTGTAATTTCCTTTTTCAGTTTAAAAGTTTATTGTCGTCCACGGTTTCCTCAAATAACAACAATTCGTCTACGCCATCCTCGGCTGCGAATGATGAGGAGAGTGACGTGATGACCACAATGGAGAAACTGGAGGCTGAAGCAAAAGATGTAAGTCAGTACCTTACACGTTTTGCACGGCTGGCAGTTGGGCTCCTGGGTTAAAATCACACAAGTCTTACAAGTACAGTCAAATCTGTGTAGGGTGGTCATTCAAAGCCGACCATATACTGTATAATGATCATAATTATAAGGTTTTCCAGGGAAACTCGGTACCGATTACAGCGGTGGCTGTCCAAGTAAGTTGTTAAGGTACCTGCCTCGACAGGTTTGACTGTATCATACGCAAACAAGTGTGCAACACCTGTAAGATGTTCCTTGCCTCGACAGGTTTGACTGTATCATACACAAATTACCAGATTGTACAATGGCCTTAGGCTTATCAAGATTGTACAATGGCCTTATTTCAACCTTTTGGCCTCATCTGACAAAAGTCGCTGCCAACAGCCAAAGAGTTAATTAAGCCCACATTCACTTTTGAAGGTGTTCAAAACAACCCATTCAGCCCTAATACACTGCAACAAAAAAAAAAATCCACCATGATACATGTTCAAGGTGGTGAGAGAAAAGCTTGCTGCCTCTAAGTGCTCTGGCAGCGCTGTTGAACTATCATGGTTGATATTTTGTCTCCTGAAGTGCAACGTAGTGTTAAAAGGACAACTCGCAAATGTGGAAATGTGGTGTCTCTAGGGCATAGTAAATAAAGCTGAGGAAGTTGAAGTAAGCTTGCCAGATGGCATGTGCTGATAATTGATGTAAGCCTTTGAAGGTGTTGCTGACTTGATTGATGTGAAGACTTCTGCCTTCATAGTATCGCTGCTCTCACTTGTGCAGCCAGTGGTTTGCAAAACTTGACCAGTTTATTCCTAACCTCCTTGTGCATGGAGTCACTGTTATTGTAAACAGTACTGGTGGCGTACACAAGGGGGTTAAAAATAAGATTTCTGTGGAATAGGTCATGAACATTTTCCTATAAAAAAAATTCTTAGGAAAAGGTTTGGACTTCATGGAAATTTCACTGGTTTAGTGAGGGTGGATGGTGGCAGACTTGACAATTCATTTATGGTGGTTTATACTGTAAAGATGAGCAACAGAAATGTGACGCCACTGAAAGCATTGTAAAGACTGAAATGTACACTGAAGTGGACGCAATGATTCCAGTAATGTTGCTTTTCTTTCTAACTGATCTGCGAAAGAAATGCAGATCACTGGAATCATCAGAAACTTTAGTTGTCACATTTCTGTTGCTCATCGGTATAATACATATACGGTAGGAAGGTGTTTTTTTAAGATGTTACATGTTCCATTTATCAAGTACTCTGTGTCTATAAATTGTTTTATGTATACTTCATTTTTGAAGGTGCTTTCTTTGTTTTGTACACAGTAAACAGTATGCTTTCTGTATGGCATTTTGGGGTGACCAGTGTCAGTTGTAATGGGCAGGGTGCATACTCAATAACACTAGCAAGTTGTCCAATGCAGGTCAGCATCAATGGCAGTAGGAGTATCTGGGAGCCCAAAGTCAGACCGCTGACCCTGTGACCCATAGGGCCTCTTAAGGCTGTCCATTATCACTTCAGTGCCCTGTGCGTTAAACCCCAACTAATTAACAGGCAGCAAACAGCAAGCCATGGGCCTATGGAGTTTATGAGAGCAGGAAGGTGCATGTCATGTTTTTTGCATGCTGAATCAGTACTAATAGTTTCTGTGGCTGTTCTACTTTTCCCCTATCTTTCTTATGCAAGAAGTGTGAGTGACCGTTAACTCATTCAGCCCGGGACGGGCCGTATTTCCCAAATTTTGGAGGCATCATCTGATGACTATGCATCAGTTGCAGGAGATGGATCGACCATGTTAATTTAAGGGCAGAGTCGGATTAGCTTGGTGCCGACAGGCGCCAAGCTAATCTGGCACTACCCTTGAATTATCATGGTCGGCCCGTCTCCTGCTGTAGTGCGTCAAGGCTGAATGAGTTAAAAACTTCACATTTTGAAAGAACATTTGACATCATGACATAAGAGAAGGAATCCAGAAGAAATAAGTAATGAGGGGAATGTATGGTGTTGGATTTCTTGGAAATTTTTAAAGAATTTTTTTATTTGGTTTAAATCACAATCATGTCAAGGTGCGGCCATCTCACTGGCACCCAGCACCCAACCCCTACTCCCTTCCTTCCAGCTCCAGCCTCTTTACAGCTTTGCAGTCTCTCCAGCATTTCCCCATAGCTGTTTTATTCCAGCAATATTCCAGCCCTGCAAACATTCAGATGTTTAGTATAAGTGTATTTGTGTGTCTGGTTATTTGTGTGTGTGTGTGTTTCTATGTTGCTCCTTTTTGTCCTTTCAGCGATGCAATCGGTAGCAAGAAAGGAGCTGTGACAGACAGTACATGTATGTGTTTGGTAGGGCACACAACAGTTTGCGTTCTGTTCAGTTTGGCTTGGAGTTCCATAATTTTGTTACAGTATGACTGAGGGTGGAGTTGGTACAGAGCTTGGGGGAGATTGTTGTCATAGTTGCTCTTTGTACAGTCTGGCTGAAAGTAGGCTGAACAAAGTGTACATTATTCTTTGTCGTCTTTTTCCCTTCTTTTTTTTTCATTTGAAACATGATTTTTTTTTTTTTTAATTTTTGTTCAGGCGGGTTTCATCAATCAAGATGTATGTAAAACCATCGCTTCTTTTTCTGTTTGTTGTGGTAATAATCTAGATGAAAGTCCGATATCTTTCCACGCAGCAGTTGGCTTTCCTTGTGGGTTAACACTGTCTTGGCTCACTGGTGTTCAGTCATTCTGCATCTGCCCTGTGTGGCTCCTTGATTATATGATATACAATGACAGAAAACTACCAGAAATTTGGGAAGCAGTTCTTTTCTATTTTTACTCACTTTGTTATTTCCTGAGTTTTTGATTTAATAGAAGTCAGTGAAAAACTGATGAAAGGGCACATTATACCTAATTTGACAAAATGTTTGCTACTGATTGAACAACTGAATAATGCAAAGCACTGGTAGTTGAACAGGGGGCTGATGTGCTGCGTAACTAGTGTTGTCTGTATTTTGTTTGGCTTTCTAACAGAACTGCTTTCAGCTTTCTTTTTCTTTTACCTTGAAGGATGATGTACATTTTTGAGACTTGTTGTCTTGTGTGTAGAGTTTAGTGCTTGCTCTCCCAAATGTTTGATTGGGGAAGATATTAAATCTGGTTCTGGCAGAAGAAGCATGTTTTGGATGATTATTGTAGTAGTCAGAAAGTGTCAGATGAGATGGCCGACTCCACCCTTATTTTTGCTTGCAATAATCTGACCACTAACCACACTCTTCTACGTCTTTGCAGTGATGCACCATTGCGTTTGTGTGTGAATATGTGTGTGTGAATGTGTGTGTGTGTGTGTGAACATGCATGTTTGTGTATGAGTGAGACGATCCTTCGCAAAGTTCATACGGATTAACTTAAAATAACTGCACTTAACATTCATACCAGCTACACTACCCAAACTTGAGTGCATAGATAATGAAAATAATATAGCTGGTACCTTTAACAGCTCCAAATAGTAATTTATTATTGTAGAAGTTTTCAACAACATACATTTTGTTTGATTTTGAGCAATAAATTTAGTTTCTTGTGCCATAGAACATCGCTCATTTGAGATGTGCTTCATCCGGATACGTGGCAAGGAAGCCGTGTATCCAAATGTAGCACATCTGGAATGTAATTAATCTTTGTTATTTTTATTTTTTTTTTTTGGTTTGTTTTGCGGGTAGTCTGTGCATGCTTTATTATGTGTCTGTTGTCATGCCAGTACGCAAAGGCAATCGGGCCGACGTTGGCACCCGCACGGCTGTGCATGGGCCAACGTCAGCTTATGTCAGCCTGATGGCCTTTTGCACATTGAGATACTACCTACCTTCCCCTCCCCCCAGACATTGAACTCTCTTGTGCATATAGCCACCCGTACATGTACCAGTGGGTTAACTCATTTGTGGCCAGCCACATAAGGATGTGTGGCATAAGCCGGATGTCCGGATGCGGCTGGCTACGAATGAGTTAATGTTCATGTTGAATGTGTAATTTGATAAGTGTTCTGTTTGTGTTCTGTTCACATTTCTTCAAATTTTCAAGTTTCTGTCCCCCAAGTGGTGACCCGTTCTCCTTTACAGTTGACAGTGTTTTAAAGGTTTGAACATGTAATGGGCCACCTTATTTAAACTGTGATTGACATTTATAGAAACACCAGTATAATAATTATGTTGATGATACCAGTCATAAAATGAATGCAAAGCATTTCACGTTAAGCGCACAGCGTACATCTGCTGTTGTGGTTTGGTAGATATATAATGTTGTGCATGTATTACAATAAACATAGCTAGTGTTTTCGTGACCTTGGCACGTCGTGTGCTTCAGCCATAACTTCAGTCTTGAGTTAACCCATTTAGCCCCGGGACCCTGCAGCAGGAGATGGATTGACCATGATAATTCAAGGGTAGTGCCAGATGAGCTTGGCACCTCAAGGTGCCAAGCTCATTTGGCACTACCCTTGAATTAACATGATCAACCCATCTCCTACAACAGGTACATAGTCGTTGGACAACACCTACAAATGCGGCCGTGAGGTTAAGAGGCTGCCTCACACGGAGAAACGAAATGAAACATTTCGTCGAAATGTCCGCATTTCATACATTTCTCCAACATTTCACCATTTCACGAAATGCGAAACGACACATTTCACGAAATTTTACCTGTTTCCCAATCAGCGCCGTCCGCTCGGTCACACCCCAATCTGACGTCATTCAAGCCCAAACACTGAGGACTGCAACGGTAAAGCGATGCCGTGGAGTCAGGTCTATTATGGCTAGAATTGCATGATGTGATGCACGATTCTGTAAGATTTAAGCGGAGAAATCATTTTCGAAATGGAATCTATCAAGTATCATCACTAAAGTACCACCAAAATATGATTTTAGGTCAGTTTTCTAAACCCCACTTTCATCGGCTGCTCTGCGAAGGCGCCTACAGGATGGCGGCTATCGCTTCGAGACGGCGGCATCCTCAATTCACTTGAACCAGCCTTGTTTACGCATTCAAAAGCGCTTACGTTTATTCGATATGGTCGGCAATTCACTCTCTTAATCACCTATAACGCCCGTAAACGCCCTTCGGGTCTTTACCTAAAGCGCCCATAGACGCCCGTCCTCGGTACTAAATTTAGAAGTCATGTGATACGTTGGTGGGTTCTTCTGTGAAGAAGGTGAGATTGTATACCGTAGGGGGCAAGGTCAAACTAACTTTAGACACTGGGCATGCGCTCTAAGCCACTGTGTCAAATTGGGAGAGTTTTACCGTGCACCTGGCTGCTCGCTAACGCACGTGTTTGCAAACATGGCGACATACACGACAGTGACCCAGAGTTTACCGCTATTTCAGAGTAAATTGGCAATTATCCAGTTTCAGAGCCAGAGGGAAGTCACATAAGTGTGTCTAGTGTACATCTAGTGTACATACTAGCGATCTGTCGGACTGGGATGACGAAAATACCGGAGTATTTCAGCAGTGTTTACCGAGGCTGGACGACTGCAAGATGGCGGCGGCGATGCTATCTGGCATCAGCGGCCAATTTCAGACTGTTTTGCAGCCTTTCACGCGATATGTGGGCCCAACAACTCCACTTGAGTTGGAAGCGACACCACTTGATTATTTTTATCAGTATTTCCCTGCTGAAATGTTCAAAACTTTCGCCCAACAGACGAACTTGGCGATCAATTTGTAGCAACATCCGCCGACGGGGATACGTGCACTTCGATTACCTGAAGGATTATCAGTGGATTGCCTGGTAATAGTGATCACGAATGTAAAATTATCTCACTCCACTATCACACACATTCATATTTTCGCCCACCGACACATTTTTCAGTTTTATGTCTTTTGTTTGTCATTTACAGATATCAAAATAATCAAGGTGCATTTTTTTCAGTTAATTTACCTGTAATTAATTACAGTAAATAATATAAACATGTATCAAATTATACTCCACCACAACATAAAATACTATCCATCCATATGTCAGCTAAGAAAAAAAAAACAGACTTAAATATCTGTCTATTCAAAAAAGTTATAGATGCTTTGGTGAAGTAACCCATTTTCTCAGTAATTTTCTTACTATCTTCTAGGTACAGGAGAATAGACAGTGTATGTTCTTATAGGTGATTAAGAGTTAATTGTGTAAGTGAAGGCACACATGTCTTATATGTTTAGTTTTTAAGCGTCAGTAGTCGGAAATATGACCCGATATCCACCGATACAAACCAGAGCATGTGTCAGTGAACAGTTACTTCCCCTGTACCGGGCAAAATGAATTTTCACCGCGTTTCTGCGTGTGCGGAGAAGGCATTTCGATGCAATGAAAATGTTTCGTTTCTTGTGCATTTCGTTTCTCCGTGTAGGGAAGCCTTTAAGGCCATAAATGACAGAAAGAGTGGTACTGCTACTATGATAGTGTTGTCAGTTGCTAAAGCTTGCATAGTAAAAGATAACAGTAAGCTGTGTGAATAACCACTGTCATACAGTTTGAAAGAGATACTGAACCTTGCATTTTTGGCTCATGTGAGAAGGGAAAGTGAGTCTATGTTCTGGGCCAGTGCCCCACCCGGGTCTGCCCTGGGGGACTTGGGTGGGGTTAGGTATTTTTTAGTTCCCAGGGTCACCCTGGTCAGCCCCACAGGGTGGGGTTTTCTCTCTATTCTGGGGCATGTGTTTCTGTCTACCCTTTGTTCATTCACCTGTGTTTGACTTTTTTAAAACTCTCCCTACTGTCTGCACTGCCTGTAGCTCGATATTGGATGTGTGTTGCTAAATGGTCTTAGCTTTATTTAGGCCCCATGTGTTAGGTTTATTTAATGTATTTGACCGGCCGGCGACATACATTCAATGTTCTGTTTATTTTTTTTTCACAAGCAGTGCAGGCACGTCCTGAGAAAGCCTTGTTGCTGTCGGGACGTTAAGCAATGTACAATCAATCAATCAATCTGGGCCAGTGGTCGTCGGCCGTCATCTGTGGTAAACTTTAACGTTGGCATTTTGTCGAAAACTATTCAAGCCACAGTCTTCAAACTGTGTAGAATAAAATTGTGCAATCCCAAAAAGGTGACTGCCAAGCAGAGAAGAACACAACAAAAGAAGAAACATGCTTAGAAAAGACAGTTACAACACAATTTATAATATTTTGTGTAAATACCCTTCTTCAAAAACAAGTATAGAGATCAGTCGCTACTTATCGCAGAAGGAATGTGGCAACTCGGTTTATAAATTGTGTTCTGTCTTTTCTAAGCGTGTTTCTTTCTCCATTGGGTTCTTTAGAATAGAATTATTGTTATCAATATTTTAAAAACTTTTAATCAAATTTGGCACAAAGTTTGCTGATGATAAGATCTTCCAATGCATACTAATTTAGTGAACTCATTGCAAAGGTCAAGGGTCACAGGGGGTTGACAGATGCGTGAAAAATGCTTAAATTTGAGAAAATATGGATTTTCTGGTGCAGAAGCCAGCCCTTTACTGATTGTCACAAAGGTCACACATGTAGATTGGTCATACACGTGAAGCATAAGGGCTTTGCCTTTCTTGTTTCAAAACTTTTCAACCAAATTTAGCAGAAAGGTAGCTAAAGATAAGACCTTTCTATACATACTAATTTGGTTCACTATTCACAAAGGTCAAGGGTCATGAGAGGTTGACAAGAGTGAAAAATGCGTAAATTTAGAGAAAACATGGATTTTGCAGGTACAAAAGCCAACCCTTTCCTTATGTTAGAACATTTGGACACTTGCTTATTTCAGTGACTGAAAGGTCAAGGTCACAAAGATTAGATTAATTATGTTGATGCACTCAAGCCTTAAGAGCTTTGTCATTCTTGTTCATTTTCCTTTGCTGTGAAAGCTGAGATTGTCTTTTTTGTTCCATCCCGCATGTGTTTTTACAAACTTTCCATGACCTAGGTAGGGCCCTGAGCTCACCAGATGAGTTAGGCAGTTTGAACTTCGTCAGCCATGGGTCTGTATTAAGGCACGCAACATCTGTAGAGTCCAGTCCAAGGCTCACTGTAAACAGAGAATGAGATACACTGAAGTCACAAGGAAACTTCACCAAGGCCTGCACAGGAACTAATCCTGTAGCACTAGCAGACAATACTGACAACCAGCCAGAACCGGAGAGCCAGACTTTATGCATCTGTATTCCATAGCAGCAGTTGTCACAGCCCTATTCCACAGGTGCACATGAAGTGTGGCTGTCAAATGTATCGTCAGTTATTAGTCAGTATCAACTGCTACAGGAATGGATTAGTTTGTGTGTAGGCCTCTGTAAAGCTGACAGTGGTTCACTTGTGACTGCAGAGTATCTCATGTTCTGTGTGCACTGGACATCACTATGTGTGCCTTATAAAGGCCCTGGGCTAACAAAATTCAAACTGTGTGAACTCGGTTTGACTGATGTAGGGGCAATATATATCATTATCAGAGCCCTACCTGGGTCCCGGAAAGTTTTTCAAAACATGAGCTGGACACAACAAAAAGACACAACCTCATCTTTGTCGTCCATCAACATTCTGCTGGATATGTATGTTGGTTGTGGAAACAGCCCTTTGTGTTGTGCAGACATTGTTAATCTTCTTATGTAGGAAAAATTCAGGTTAATTGTCAGAAGGAATGCACTCAAACAAAAACACCCACATTTTTTGGCTCGCGTGTGAAGCAAAAGTGAGTATGTTCTGGGCCAGTGGTCGTTCGTTTGTCCGCTGTCATCTGTGGTAAACTTCAACGTTTTTCTCTGAGACTATTCAAGACACAGTCTTCAAACTTGGCCCAAGGATACTTTATGGCAAAACCTTTCTAAACATACCAATTTGAGTGACCTCCTTTAAATGTCAAGGTCACAGGAGTTCAGGAAATAGGTGAACAAAAATCCATATTTTGACCTAATTGATTTTTTTTTCCAAATACTGTTCACATCTTTAAACCCAAACTTGGTACACAGATACCTAATAGTGAGACCTTCCTATGCATACTAATTTGGATGACCCCTCAGAAAGGTCAAGGGTCACGAGATCAGGAAATAGGTCACAAATAGCCCTTTTCTGACAATTTTTTTTTTCTTTTTTTTTTTCCTCGCAAATACTGTTTACAACTTCCATCCAAAACCTGGTACAGAGAACCTGAAGGTAGGACCTTCCTATGCATGCTATCTTGGATGACGGTTTGGAAAGGTCAGAGGTCACAAGATCAGCAAATGATGTGAAAAATGTCTAGTTTTGGTAGTATTTTTGTTTTTATCTGGATTTTTGCAAAACTTTTAAACCAAATTTCACAGAAGGGTAGCTGATAAGTCCTTTCTATGCATACTAGTTTGGTTCACTACTGGTACTCAGAAAGGTCAAGGGTCATGGGAGGTTGACAAAAGTGAAAATGTTTAGAAAACATGGATTTTGTGGGTACAAATGCCAACCCTTTCCTTAAGGTGCTCGCAGACGGTTCAAGTTTTGGGCTTGAAATGCTTGAAACAGGGCTTAGCGGGGATTAAAACAAAGTTGAACGCCACTCCCAAGAGTTGAATTCTACTCCCTATCCACTTTCAACCCAAATAGAAATGGTCCTATATTCTTTCAAGGCTCTTTCAAGTTGAAACACGCTAGCCAATCGCTTGCCGTGTTAGGGCCCACGTGGTGTAGCTATGCAAACAACGCCACTAGTGAAGCCGATTATGGACCCGATGAGTGCGCGAGATGCACGTTGAAGTTGATCAGATTGAGGGCAAATTAACTGTTGAACTTGCTCGAGACATTGAAGTGTCTTCTATCACCTTTATGTTATGTTAGAACACTTGTACACTTGCTTATTTAGGTGACCAGTTGCAAGGTCAAGGTCACAAAGGTAATTATTTATGTGGATCGGTTATTTACGTGAGCCTTGAGGGCTTTGCCATTCTTGTTATGATCAATGATCAAGGGACATAACTCATGCAGGGTAAAATTTGCCAGTGTGATCAGAACCATTCTGCGCTCACACACACACACACACACACACACACACACACACACACACACACACACGCACACAATCTCCCCACGTAAGGTTTGTGACATGTTGCAGGGGTTGCGCTGATCCCTCCTGACTTGGGTATGCCAAATGCCTGCATGCGTTTGACATACACAAGTTTGATCAGAATTCTTCAATATGTCATAAACCTTAACCTCTCCACTGCCGAGAAAAAGTAAACGGGATCCAACTGCAAGAGATACAGAGCCTTATGAGCCTGCACAATTGTGAGGGCATGTGAGGAGCTATGCCTCTTTCTGACACCGCTTCTAATTCTATTTCCTGTTCCTTGGACGACTGGGGTTCTTTGCCATTGAAATAACAAAAGATTTTAGAAACACAATCTGCATCCACTGGCAGTGCTTTCGTTCATATCAAATGTTTAGTTTTGCTTCTAGGTGATGGCAGCAATTTCTTCTTTTCTTGTGAGGTTGTCTCTAGCTAGATACTTGATTGTCTACTACATGCTGTCTGCGCATTAAAACACGCATTCTTGCATTGCACATTCGCTTGGTGGCTTTAAAATGTGCAGGAAATTTGTCACTTTGTCTTAGTTTTGCATAGGCAACGGTTCATTGGTTAACCCCTTTGTGCATGTGGCCACTGGCACTGTTTACAATACTGATGGTCGCATGCACAAGGGTGTTGAAGCTGCCCTTAAAGAATATGTATACTTGATCTTAACGACGTTGTCGGTGGATGCTACTACATGTACATGTGTATGACTAAACGTTAGAGTTGTGTTAACCCTTATCATTCGGAATACACCAGTGTGTGAAACAAGTTTGACTAAAATAGTTCAAGGGTGGTGCCAGAATAGCTTGGTGCCTCTAGGCGCCAAGCTATTCTGGCACCACCCTTGAACTAAAGCTGAACTAAAGCCATTGGTCTAATCCTTATCTGCAAGTACTATAATGTTGCTTGCAGGCAGTGTACAAATTTGAAGCTTTTAGCCTCAGTATGATGTGGGTCAGCACAATTCATTATTCAGAAGTAAGTTTTCTTTGACCTTTGATTGATACCGTTAGTTGACATTTTTGAAAGGCTATCAATGATCTGTGGCCTTGCAATGTTCAGCATTGGGCTTTTGACCCCATTGTGCAATGCAGTCATTAGTGTTTACAGTACCAGTGGCTGCATGCGCAAGGGGGCTAATAGTTAACAGGAGTATTATACAGCTTTTTTGTTGTTGGCTGGCACAAGGAAACATACAACTGCATGCAAAAAAGAATGCAGTCCTCATCAAGTTGCTCTGTTCCCGCCATCACAGATGTATTGTTTATATGATCACTCATCGCTGTCCTTCAGCCTCTCACTGCTCCAGCCTAGCACATCCATGAAGCAGTTTTCACCCTCTTGTGCACGCATACAGCCATTGGTACTGTTTACGGTAATCCAAAGGTACTGTAAACAGTACCGATGTCTGTTTGCATGCACAATACCTGTATATTAACCAGATGAAAACTAAATCAAGATGGGTGACTCTTTGAAGCATGAAATGTAGAATAGTGCATGACATTCACAACAGTGTTTGATACATACACATGAACTTAAACTGTGTTAATGTATTGCATTAGTTTTGTATACCAGTAATATGAACTTTTTGTAACACACACAAATATAACTTGAACATTAGATTGTTAGATTTTCATATTCACTTAGGGTTACTGCTTGTATTATTCAGGGATAATAATATGATTGAAAATGTAAAACTGGAGCTGTGAGCAGTAAAAACTACTTGTCATAATTTGGTTGTGAGATGTCTAGTTGGTAAATGGCTGGAGAAAAGTTGGCAATGAAAAAACAAGAATCTGTTGGATTGTTGGTGTTATTTTCAACATTGAAATCTTCCCAACAGTCTTACACTAATACATTAAATTGAAATTTCATGCCTAGATTGCATGTCTGGATCGCAGGAAAGCCACAAAAAATGCTTTAAAAATTTGTCTGTTTTTCACATTAGCGAACTTTCACCCATGCAATTGTTCTTGTGGTTTTTTTTTAAATTGTTGTTTTTTAAAGTGTACCTCCTGATGTTTAGTTTAAAAGTTTTCCATACAAATGTACATTTGCTTTGTTCACAGAGATGAAATTTGAGATTACAGTACTTCATTATTTACAGACAAAAAAGTCCTCTGTAGTTACTGTGTAGTGCAATGGAATGAGATGCCAAACTATGTTAGTGAGCAAGGTCCAGTGATTCCACATTCTGCAGGAAACACTAAGAGCTATCAGTCTAAAGCTGAAACAGCAACAGCTGCTGGCCAGCAATAGCTACTAGCTTGCAGCAGAAACAGCAACAGCTGTTAGCCTAGCTGTAAAGCCACCCTAGCAGGTAGGCTAGTAGCTGTTGCTGTTTCAGCAGAATGTGAAATATTTTAGTCACAGAAAAGTTGCTGAGTGACGTGCCTTTTTTTCTGTGCGCAGCTGAAGAAGAAGCCTCGTGACAAGCCATTGCTGCGACGCAAGTCTGAACTGCCACATGACCTGTCCATGGTGAAGGCACTGGAAAGCCACAAGCGGGCAGACGAGTACCTTGTCACCTCCACCGAGAACAACTGACCCCCGCACTACTTTAGACCATCACTACTGCCTCGCCTCACCTCCCTCATTTTGTCATCTTTTGGTTTGGTTTTGTCCTTACCCCCCCCCCCCCCCCCCCCCTCACCACCACTACCACCACCACCACGTTGACCCTTGGGCTGTTAAAGCTTTTTATCAAGGTGATTCAGCAAGTCACCTTGACAAACAGACCTACCAACAACCAAAGGATTTAAGTTGTGTATGAAGAAACACTTTTTTTTCACATATTCAGCAATCAAAATTAGAGAGCATCGGATTTCTGCACCTGACTGTAACATTTTATCCAATAATTTTGTATAAATGTCAGTCATTCTGAAATGGAGGGGAGGGTGCAAAGCCTGATCATATAATACGCTGGTACGTGTACCTTGAGCATAACTGTGTACGTCGTCTGTATTCATGGGTCATTTCACTGTGGAAAGGGTATCTGTTAGTACTGTGGTATCAGTTGTTACTCTAGTGTATTTGTGCATCCTGTATGGGCAATTCTTCATGTGTATATTGTCTGTCCAAGTCTAGAATGAAGGCTATGTGGTGGTTGTGATGACTGCCACTTTCAGTCTGTTCTTGGAGATCAGAGTGGTATTGATCATCTGTGTACAGTTACATAATGATTTATGTAAAGGAGGCTCCACTAAAAGTGTATCTCCTTCAGTACCTGTGAACCTAGCCATTTACTTCTGTTGTTTTCTTACATGCTCATAGTCATCACCATCATCATCATCATTCATCCTCGTCATGGTCATGAAGGCCATGGTTATTGTTGTGATTGTCATGCTGGTCACCCTTCACGGACAGTCTTGTTGCTTCAAGTCACTTTTTGTAGACGAGCATCAGAAGAACAGATTGGCTGGCTTGGCTTAGCGCGCATTGTGTTGTCACTTACAATGTCAGTTGTTGTTCAGTGCTTTACAAGGAGTTTCGTACAGTGTTTCTAGATAAATACAGCCCGCCATGAAGAATGCGATTGTACGCATGTGATTGTGACAAATATTCCTTGAGGTTTGTTTCCCGTTTTTAATATTTTTGTCATTAGAGAGATTAGCCAGCCAATCTGATCTTTGTTCTTGTTATACTTGTATGAAAAGTATGTGTGGTTGTTACTAGTGAATGTATGCTGGGAAATGTGCTAGAAAGAGAGAGACTGTGAGATGAAAGAAAAACTGTGTTTATGGGTAGTTAGTGAGTGAGATGCATTTCTCAGGCCGTTTATTTCATAATTTATTGCTGCCTTCCTGCACATCCTGTTCTAGTGTTTCAGTGTGAAGGGGTAGCTATTAATCCTGCAACTGACGGTAGCGCTTTTGTCAAGGTCATCCCGGCAGGAATCGCCTCAACGAAAAGTGCTACCGACAGCCAAAGGACCAAACACAAATGATGTAGAATGACAGTATTGTTGAAGGATTAAACTGCGTGTAGAATGGTAAACTTCATCAGTTCATGTGACCGTCATAGTCTGTTCACACCTTCATTTTGTTATTGAGTTCCAATAGTTGACGACCAGCAGTACATGTGGGCCAACAAAGTGTCTTTTGTTCACTTTTTGTTACTTTGGAATTGTTATGTATTTGCGCTTTATTTAGAATGTGCTGCTAGCTTACCATACAAGTTTGTGCTGGACACAAGCTGTCGATACCATGCTAGATGTGATGTCCTCCAACATCAGTTGACATCCTTACTACGTGTCAGAAAAAAGCTGAATTAGAACTAGTTTGCAGAAAAGAAAGTGGCAACAATGTACTATATGGCTCTTGTTGTCCCTGGTCTCTCTTCACAGCATTTGGTTCTTCTTACTCGTACGCCGGAGTGGAGATGGGCTGTGGTACACGTATCTGTAATATAGGTCCGCCTGGGAATTACATGCAAACGCGTATCCTGAAGTCAGTTTGACATCGTGACACTGTCTCTGCCTCCCAAGTGGATTCAAGATACAGGTCAGCAAAATGACCCCAGGCTAATTCCAGCCTTAATGGGCATGCGCAGACGTGCAGGCCAGCAAGGGCTGATGCCAACCCGAGAACATTTTACCATTTCAGTGTTTTTCTTCTTTACAAGCCTATATATATATATATATATATATATATAGGCTTGCATTTTGTGTCGTAATATGCATATATATATATATATATATATGCATATTACGACATTAACGTGAAAAACACAGTCTTGCTCATAATACATGTATACTGAGGCTGACCTGTAACACCATGTGCAGAAACTAGTACAGAAACTGCTACCAAACGTCGCAGGGATTTTGTGGATGGGATGTGTGGCTTACATGTCTGAATCTGGCCAGCTGCAGTTGTGCGATATGCCTGTTGTTGGGGCAGCCTTCCTATGCCCATGCAATTTTCTTTGTGCAAATCCCTCAGGGGAATTTGTCAGTCTTTAGTGGGAGTGCAGCTTTTTTTTTCTGTGTGGATGTGCGTGTGTTTTATCTCAAGAGAGCAATAGTTGGTACAAAGAGAGTGCTTAGGTGTGTGTGTACTGTGTGGGATCAGTAAAATATCTGTTGGCGACATGATCGAACTATTCAACAAGTGATCAGAATATTTACACAAAATGCAAGCACTGACAATGAACGTTCTAAAATTTCCATTCTGCTCTATGTTGTTTTTTTTCCTGATCTGAAGCCTGTGTATGCATTCTAATCCTGAGACATGTTTTACAAACCAGGTTGCTCAATCATCTACATCAGTCATGCTACACTCTGCCGTCTGGGACCCTGGGTCCCAACCGGTGATGTATAGGAGCAAGCACACCAAGAGAGCAATACACATTTGAAACTGTCCAGTTTGGAGCAGCAGCTTACCAAGAAAAGATCTTTGGGTGGATTTTGACCACAGTTCACCCACACACAGCTGTGTGTGGGCCAGCTGTGGCTAAGGTCTGCCCAAGGAACTTTCACTTACTGGCTTATTTCTTTACAAGGTTAGTTTTTAGTTGGTGAGCTGTAAATTGGTACAGTTAGCATCTCAGTACCGGTACTGTTTGAACTTTCTTCGACATAGTATTGTGCAGTTTACTCCATTGTGAAGGCAGCACTTTGGCTTTTTTGTTATTGCAAGTAGGATGCTGAGCTTGGGTATATGAACGCAATTACTATCTGTATGATTTTTTTCACCTCCATGTTTCTTTTTTTGTGAAATTATTTTTTTTGCTGCAGATTTATTTTTTCCTGCTTTAACTGTAGGGTCTCAGCTTTTCGAAATGTCCTCGACACGTTCACTCAAGGCTTTAAGAAATCATTCACTGGCAGAGTGTACATGTGAACATTCAGCAGCCAGTGCTCATTCACATTAGTCATACACAAGAATTGATAGGAAATGCATCATGTTTTGGGATGTTTGGCAGAAAGATTTGGGATGTTTGGCAGAAAGATGTGAGGTGGATGTATGTGTGAATTTTATGAGTGTTTTGCATGACTAACAGGCCTTAGAGCCAACAGGAAATTTTTTAATTTGGTCGTTTTTAATGTTATTCTTGTAAAAAATGTAATAAGTGTACAGAACTGCGTGTGTTGTGTATGTGTGTTACAGTAGCTAACAAGCAAGCATTTGTGTCAATATTAGCAGCAGCTGTTTGGGTTGTGTATGTGGAATTGTAACTGCATGGTTTGTGGAGCCATGTCAAGTGTGACTTGGATGCAAGAGTGCAATGCTGCAGTCTTTGTCAGTGCTGAAGAGCACTTTGGGTTGACATCAGCTGCAGTGGGCCCACGCATAAATGTGCGTGGGCGAACTACAGCTGTTGTCAGCCTGATGACCATTTGCTTACGAAGTTGGTGTCTGAGGGAGCAACCATAATTGTTTGGCCACAAGAAGGGTATAGTCTGCAAGCCATGTACAGTCGACAGAAGAAAAGCTGATCTTCACCATGCATAGTGTCTCCTCTCTCTGTACCCTTGAAAATGGACATTTTGACATAATGCAATCGGGTCCTCCCTGTAACAGGGCCGACTCCAGATGAAATGAAATTGTGTTAATGGCCGGTCTTGTGTTTTTGTGTCAGCTTTACTTTCCACTAAAGTGTATAGTATAATTGCGTTAGGTTTTTGTGTGGTCATTTTGTGTTTCACCTCCCCCCCCCCCCCCCCCCCAATTGTTTTTACCTCACTGTCCAAGCATAGTACCATTGGCCAGCTGTGATTTACTACCGGTTCATATTGGAACAAAAAGATTTTTTTATGAGAGAGGGGAAGATTACTATTAGTCTTCAAATGGAACATGTTTTTAACTTGTCTAGCCAAGATTCAGTACTGTAACAGTAATCAACAGTTTTACACGCTTGTAAAGGTATCAGAGAGGATAAAAATGTCTGTCAGTTGATAATAAATTAATGAAACAGATAAGTTGTCTTTTATTTTGTTCCCATGATGGCATGCTATACATTTTTTACAACAACAGCTTTGCGCCAGTGAGTGAGCAAAATGTCTGGACCGACATTGGCCACACTTGGCCTCAGTCTGAGGATCCTTCTTTTTTACTAGGGTACAGATTTTCAGCAGACAACCTGGCAGGGAGGGTCACACTTTCAGCTGATCATATGGTATAAGCACATTTTTGAGAATGTGGTGGGCAACGTATGAAAGATGGAGTTGATTAGTACATTATTCTACATGTGAAGCAAGACATTCCTGGAAAATCTGAAGTAGCTAAAATAATTAACCTTATTTTGATAAACCCATTGCTTGAAATAAATTTGACTACTAGTTAAAGGGTGGTGCCAGAATCGCTTGGTGCCTCAGCGCCAAGCTACTCTGGCACTACCCTTGGCCTAAAACAGTTGATACATCTACTCTGTAATGTAGCCGTCATAGGACGATAAGCAAATTAAGTATTCTGAAAAACGGGGGAAAAGTATTTTGGATTTTTAATATAGCATTAGAAAACGAGCAAAACATCCTCCATTAGTGCCGTAGGATGCCAAGCTGGCGAAAATATTTCTTTGTAGGACTAATGACCATCTGACTCGATACATAAGACTAATTATACACGGGACTCTTGTCAGGCTGCCAAAACGTATGGCCAGGTGATGGCAGTTGCTCAAATGAGCAGAGGGTAGGTCTTTTTCAGCTCGGTGTTGCAACAGTTTTGAAATGTATTTTTCTTTAAAATAAGTTTTTTTGAAAAATACTTACCAATGGTATTACAACTAGGAAATGTTTCTTAGCTAGTCTAATTTTAGCCCAAAATTGTTGTGTACGATAATGGCCATGATGGCAGGAGAGCGGCGCCATAGGCGGAAACCCGGTAGCCTCCCTTCCGGTTCAACCACGCATGTGCTCAGTGCTCAAACCACCAGTCAGTTTCTTAGCAGAGCAGCGGCGAGCGGGGCAGGTGGGAGGGACCTTCGAGTAATACCATCGGTAAGTATTTTTCAAAAAAACTTATTTTAAAGAAAAATACGTTTGTTTTCTCAAAACACATTACCGATGGTATTACAACTAGGAAGAATCCCGAAAAGGAGGCGGGCGCCGCTAAACCGCCCCTACCCCTGCGATCGAAGCTACTAGAGTAGTCCAACCCAAGCAACCTCCCTCTAATTTTAGTGAAGATACTTAGGGCGCCGGGTGGGAGTGTTGCGCCGCCACGATGTCTCCCACCAGCGCTAGGTTCTGCCGCTGGCCAGAGAGGTCCCTCAGGTAGAAGTGAGTGAAGGTGTTCTCTGTTCGCCAGCCCACGGCCGCCACGATGTCCTTGACCGCACAGTTGCGTTCGAATGCGAGGCTCGTGGCCATGGCTCTGATCTCGTGCGCCCTGATCCTCATGCGTTTGGCTGTATCAGGGGCGAGTTCATGGTAGGCGGATCGTATCACCCACCGAAGCCAGGAGGATATAGTCTGGGCTGAGATGTCCTTTCTACCTGGGGACAGAGGAAGAAAAAGGCGGGTGCGTCCCCTGCGTAGTGGCTTGGTCTGGCGCAGGTACACACGTAAAGCTCGAACCGGGTCCTGCTGTCTGGACTCTCGATTGGAGCGTGGTTCTCTGAGTGGTAGTATGGTGACCAATTGTGGTGCCAAGAGTGGAGATCTGGTCTTGGCTAGGAAGGTCGGGTCAGGAAGCAGCTGCACCGAACCATCCATCCGGAACTGCAAACAGGTGGGGCGAGTAGAGAGGGCGTGCAGCTCACTGACTCTGGAGGCTGAGGCGAGGGCTAGCAAGAAGCAGGTCTTCCTCGTCACGTCCGGTAGTCTCGCCAGCTGTATTGCCTCAAAGCGGGCCGAGTTGTGCCAAGTAAGCACCCAAGGTAGGTCCCAACGTGGCAACAGTGTACGTAGAGGGGGACAATGAAGACCGAAGTGGCCCATCAGATCGGCAAGGTCTTTGCAGGAGCCCGGGTCGGGACGTCCCAGATGCCTGTAAGTATCAGCGATCATGGCCAGGTAACCTCGAATGGTGATGGAAGCTAAACGCTGGTCGTGAAAAAGCCAGAGGAAGAAATCCGCCAGCTGAGGGACTGTCAACTCGGTGGGGGAGAGGCGTCTGTCGTCACACCAGGTGCTGAGAACTCTCCACTTGCCTTCGTAAACTCGTCTGGTCGAGGCTCTGCGGGCTGTAGCGATCGCGTCCACTGCCGCACCTGAGAAGCCTCTAGCAGTGAGGGCTTGCTGGACAACCTCCAGACGTGGAGGAGACGTTCTGGACAAGGATGGTACAGTGTCTGCCGAGGTTGCCTGAGCATCGTTCATGGAGTGGGGAGCGGTAGTGGGGGGGCCGTTGCCAGATTCAGGAGGTCGGTCGTCCATGACCTGGTCCAACAAAACGGGGCCACCAGAAACAAGATCGTGTTGCTGCCTCTCAGCTTGAGAAGGACCTTGGGGACGAACACCGTCGGTGGGTAGGCGTAGGCGACCAGCCCATCCCAGGAGATGGAGAGGGCGTCCACTGCCCAGGCCAAGGGGTCTGGAATCGGCGAGACGAACAGAGGGAGTTGGTGATTCCATCTCGTGGCAAAAAGGTCGATCATGGGCGACTCCCAGGTAGCGCCGATCATCCGAAAGATGTCTGGACGCAGTGACCACTCGGTGTGTAGTAGTTGACCGCGACGGGAGAGGGAGTCGGCCAGCATATTCAGGTGACCCGGGATGTGACGCGCGCGGAGAGAAATGTCCCGATCCTCGCACCACCGGAGCACTTGGTAAAGGAGGATGCAGAGAGATGGGGAGCGGGTCCCGCCTTGCTTCTGGATGTAGGCGACGACCGTAGAGTTGTCCGACAACACCAGTAGCTCCCGGTGAAGAAGGCGAGACTCGCACACACGAAGGGCTTGCCAGACTGCTTCCAATTCCAACCAGTTGATGTGTCGGTCCCGGAGATCCAGGTCCCACCGGCCGGCGGCCATCTCGAAGGAGGGTAGAAGGTGCGCTCCCCAACCGGAGAGGCTCGCGTCTACGCAGATGGAGAGGGAGGGCGGTGGCGAGAACAGTGGCACTCCTGTCGCGAGCCAGAGGGGGTCCGCCCAGCGTAGAAGGTGAGGACGGAGCAACGAAGGAATCGGAACCGGAGACTCTAGGTCGTTAGTCGACGGACGCCAGTGTAGAAGAAGGTGCAACTGTAGCGGCCGGGAGTAGAGACGCCCTAACGGAATAAGGTCTGCTGCAGCGCTCATCAGACCCAGCAGCTGAAGCCACTGCCTGGCGGGGATCGAAGACATCTGGGATACCTGCCGAGCTAGATCCGCCAGCTTCTGAATGCGGGGTTCGGGCAGCCGGACGATGTTGCGGTCGGTGCAGAACTCCATGCCTAGGTGAACGAAAAGGCGCGACGGAACGAGGTCGGACTTGCTGAAGTTGACTATGAAGCCCAGCGTCTTGAGGAGCTGAAGCAAGGCACTTCCAAGGCGGCCGGGGTCTGATTCTTCAGTAGAAGGTCGTCCAGATAGTTGGACGTGGGGCTCGTGGAAGTCCGTCAGGCCTTGGCCACCATGGCTTCCATGATGCGTGTGAAGACCCATGGGCTGAGGTTGAGGCCGAAGGGAAGTGCGCGGAACTGGTATACCACACCCTCGAAGGCGAAGCGTAGATAACGTCTGGACGCTGGGTGCATGGGCACGTGAAGGTACGCATCCGAGAGGTCCAGGCTGATTGCGAAGTCGAAAGGTTGCACCGAGGCACGAAGGGCCCGAGCTGTCTCCATGCAAAAGCGAGGAGCTATTATAAACTTGTTGAACGCCGACAGGTCGATCACAGGACGCCACTTGCCGCCTGGCTTGGGAACTACAAAGAGTCGGCTGTAGAAGGCTGGGGAGTCGAGTCGCGTCACCACCTCTGTCGCTGCTTTCCGAAGTAAGGCGGCCACCTCGTTGCGCAGAGCGTCTGCCTTGAGCTGATCTGTTGGAACCAAGGTCCACGCCGGAGTACGTCGCAGTGGGGGCGGGGACCGAAATGAGATCCGCAGACCTAAGGAGATGGTCGAGAGAATCCAGGGGTCGTCCGGAAACAGCGCCCGCCAGGCGGCGCTGTGCAGCGCGAGCCTCCCGCCGACCGGAGATCCCAGCGCGGTCAACGGGGCCTGAAGGGGGAGAACGTCGGTAAGCCCTGCCCCGCCCGGGGCGCCGGGCAGGCTTGGGCCAGGTCCTGGAAGCGGGAGCCGAAGTGGATCCTGCAGTAGGGCGGGCACGGGGGAAGGCAGGGGGCCTGGGGGGAAGACGTCCACCTCTGGTGTAAGGCCGGGAACTGGGTCTGGCCGCCTGCAGGGGGCGACCCTGGGTCCTGCGGGTATGCTGAAAGGGAGTAGGAACTGTACGACTTGGCCAGGTGTCCTTATTTGCTTCCTTAACTGCCAACCACGTGGGGCTGAAGAGAAGTTCTCCGCCAAGGGGCGCCTGACGAAGTTAAAGCTTCAGGTCATTGGGGAGAGGACAGGAGCGGAGGAGGAAATCCCGACGCAAAAGGTCACAGTTGGCCGCTGCAGCCATAGCGTTGACACGGGTGTGGTAGGAGGCACGGTTACCAGAGACGGCTAGAGCGAACAGATCTCCCAGCAGCGGCGTGAGGGACGGATGCCAAGCCTCCTCGACGCGACGAACCATGGCTTGAGTCAGAAGGTCAAGGAATCCCGCGGAGGCTAAGGCGTTGCGTATGAGATTAGCTGTTTGATCGACACCCGCAAGCAGAGGGGTCCGTGCCGGAATAGCCGCCAGGGCCCAAGCAGCCGGGTCCAGTTTGGGTAGGGCGCAGGTAAAGCTCTGAGTATGTCCCGCGTACCAAGATTGCCGAAAAAACGTGTAGGTCTGCCGGCCACTTAGAGTCATTGAAGAATCCAGCAGCACCCAAGTGTCCCTGAGCGAGTCGAGCTGAGAACGCATCCCGTAGGCTGCTGAAACCCGGAGGTTGAGGAAGAGTCTTAAAGGTCTTGGTATGGAGTTCTGCATCTACATAGGCCGCGGCCTTCTTCTTCACAGGCGGAGAAGGAGGACAGTCTTCCGGCGGAGGAAGGCACGCCGAGATGATGCGAGCTGCCTCGTCCAGGGCACGCAGAGTCTCCAACCTGTGTCCTACCACCGACGGATGTTGCTCCTGCTCATCTTGATCCAAGTCAGGGGGCGCCGGGATAGAGCGCGTGGGGCTGTCGTCCCGAAGTAACACCGAAACCGAGTCCTCAGGAGCTAGGCTGAGAGCGTCATCCTCTAAGTGCAGTGTGAGGTGGGGGGGGGCCAGTTCAAGCTAAGAGTGTGGGCCCAGCCTCCGCGACGAGCCGGGAAGTAACCGAGGCCTTAGTCGGAGAAACCCCCACGGAGCGGTGACGACACGAACGGACCGGGGAAGTTACTTGAGACCCAGACCGAGAACGATGAGCGTAGCGTCGAGGCGATCTCCTATCCCGCGGGGAGGGCTCACGGCGAGAGCGGGGACTCCTAGAACGGGAGTGGCGGCGGTAAAGGCGACTGACTGGACGACGACGGCCTAGAGCGTGGAGTAGAAGATTGGCGGGCTCTACGAGGAGAATGTCTCTCATCTGGGGAATGCGGTCTGGACCGACGAACCACTTGCGGAGATCCGACCCCGGACACCGTTCGCGATGGCCTACTGGTACGGGAAGATCGGGAGGCATGTCTACGCCACGGTGACCTGCCCCTAGAAGGTGAACGGTGGCGAGAAGAGCGGGAGACCGTTCGGTGCTTCTGCTCTCTGGAACGAGGTGAGTAACGGTCCGTACCTGAACGCCGAACTCTGTCGATGCGTGGAGGAGGAGTATCCTTCTGCTGGGAAGCGGGCATCTCCTGTGTCGAGACCGCTACCGGTACTGAAGCCTGTAACTGTACCCTCTCTCGAGCCGAAAGGATCGGCGGAGCCGGACAGCGTGCACTAGTCGGTCTGTGCCTGCTGCCGGTGTAGTAGAACGAGCTAGCGACTGAAGTCGCGATGGAGAGCGTTCTAACGTCTGGTAAGCACCACTAGTCGGGTCTGTGGTGATTACCGGCGTGTCTTTATTGTTCAAAGAAGCGGGCCTGACTGAAACTTCAGTTCTAGTCTCTGCTACCAGACAACGCGCACTAGTCGGGTCTGTGTTCGCTGCCGGCACAGGAGGACGGGCTCGCGGCTTAGGGCGCGGCGTACACTGTCCTCTCACCAGGTAATACCCACTAGTCGGGTCTGTGGTTCTTACCGGTGTTTGGCCCTGTATCCGTGCTGGTGTCTGAAGTTCACGACGGTAGAAACCCCACAGCTGAGTCCATTGCTCTTCCCGCCAGGGGGCGCAGACCAGGCACGGCTGTGAAGAGGTACAGGTTGAACAGGGCAGGCACACCTTATGTCCGTCACTCGGCCACTGGAATTGTCCACATCTGATACAGGTGCGGACTTGCCAACTGCAACACAAAGCAGAACAATCTATTTGAAGGTAAACGAACCTGCCGCAGCCGGCAGGCAAACGAATCGTGGAAACGAACGAAGAAGATACGGCGTATGCTGGCGTGCGGCGCTCTAACACTCTCCTGAGCGCCGTACGGAAGCAGTGACTGAGATTTTACCTCGCCATGCTGGAAAAGGAGAGGAACGAAGAGCGGTGCAAGCAGTGAAGCCCGAAGCCGTCCTACCAAATGGTGCCAACCGGTTCCGACAGGCCACGCAGGGACTGGTGCCGGGCGCAGAGACGACAGTCACCAGAGTCGACAAGGAAAGCGCCGCCAGCCACAGAACCAGGGCCTTCCCGCCACGAGGTAGGCCAAGGTCGAAGCCCAAGGGCACAAGAAGTTGAAGGCGACCGGCCGACCAGTGAGTACAGCTCACCAGCGTCGTCTAAGAAGTCCTCTCGAAACAACGCACACACGAAAGCGTCCAAGCCCAAAGGCCACAACCCCTCTCTCACAGTAGAATTCTCGAAACCAAGTCCAACGATGGCCAAAACGACGCCCGAAGGGGGACACAGGCGTACACAACCGCACGCGTCTAGCGAAGAAACTGACTGGTGGTTTGAGCACTGAGCACATGCGTGGTTGAACTGGAAGGGAGGCTACCGGGTTTCCGCCTAACCTATGGCGCCCCTCTCCTGCCATCATGGCCATTATCGTACACAACAATTTTGGGCTAAAATTAGATTAGCTAAGAAACATTTCCTAGTTGTAATACCATCGGTAATGTGTTTTGAGAAAACAAATAATCCCGTACATATTTGGTGAGTATAAAAGCTGAGACATGCCTTTTCAAATCTTGGACACTCTTGATTTTCACTTGGCAAAGTTTAGTGTGCAATTGAAAACTACCCATGGTCACTGGTGTACTTTTTCTTTTAAGTTGGGAATGCAGAATGTCCAAAAACATTCATGCAATCACAATGTTTTCAAATATTTTCTGTTTGGATGTAGTTTCAATGACACAAGTGAATTGAATATGCCAACTAAAAAAGTGTCATGACTGGAATGCAGTGAGAACATCATGACGTTGAAAGGCAGCCACTGGATTTTGCCAAAACATTCCATTTACAAACTGGCCAACTTGCACACATAAAATAAACGAAACCATGCAACACGTTGCATAATTCTTTCTTACATTTAGACAGCATGCACTTGTTCACCAACCAATATCTATCTCCTGAACCAATCTTAACCCCAAGGCTCTATTTCAATTTTGGAGGTGTCACCTGACAACTATGTACCAGTTGCAGGAGATGGATGGACTGAATTAAAGGGTAGTGCCAGATTAGCTTGGTGCCTTCAGGCGCCAAGCTAATCTGGCACTACCCTTGATTTATCACGGTCTATCCATCTCCTGCAGTAGGGTCTTGGGGCTAAATGGGCTAATGTTTTTACAAGCCTGTGAAATGGGCACTGGAGCACACGGCACTGGCAAGCGTGAGCCTCCCTACAAATGGTAACCTAACCATATGCCTCCATCGGCTAAACTGTTCCACTGCAATGTTGAGACCAATACATATACACTTTGGAAACAAACATGTTCATAGTTTGAGGCTACAAAATGTGAATGGTGCATGGAATGTTTTCAATATCACTTTTTTTGTGTGCAGAGAAGCTATGAAAAATATTCACTGGCAAAGTGGAATATGGAAAGTATCCAACAGTCAATCCACCTTCTGTGGTAGGGCTTCGGGGCTAAATGGGTTAAACTAATATAGTCAGCCTATCAGCTGAATTGGCATGCAGTCTTTCGAGAATATCGCCCACATTTGGGAGTTATGCCCTCCGGTTGAATAAATGCACCAAGAGATGCAGGGGAGAACTGCACCATGAACCTGGGAAACAATCGGTGCAAGGTTCTTCCATAAAGTACACTCCTGCAATTGGAACATAAAATACATATTAATATTCACCTCTGATGTTGAATAAAGACATGGAGTCACTGCTGCTGGGGCTGAACACTGCTGCCTGTACCTAACAAAGTGGGTATTCTTTGACAGGTATATGGTTTGTTTTTTTTAAGCAAAAGCCTTTCTCTAAACCATAAAAATACTGCGAAATCCATTTTAACCCATTACATACCAAAGCTGATTTTTTAAAATTAATGTTTACCAGTATTGTCCTTTGAAGGCTACATTACAAATTAGGAGATAGATCAAGCATTTCACCTCAAGGGTGGTGCCAGAATAGCTTGGTGCCTCAAGCGCCAAGCTATTCTGGCAACACCCTTGAACTATCGGTCAAATTTATTTCAAGCAAAGGGTGTATAAGGATAAAAAGGGTTAAACAGGCTGGCTCAAAACAACTTGGGTGTTCAATTACAGATGACCTCAGCATTCACAGAATGACATTGCACAAAAGCTATTTTGCTGTGTGTCTGTGCAGTTGACAGTGACAGAGTTTGAAAATACAGGCCAGCATCAATAATACACACTCCAGCATACCACAGTATCTGATGACACGCATCTCTGGCTCCCACAGAGATGCCTGGTGTGAACAAAAGGGCCCCAGGCCAATAACAGCTGTAGCCAGCCCGGGCTAGCTAAAGTTGATGTCAGCATGGGGACCTTTTGCTTACCAGTGACTTTTCTTCACAGGTCTATGTAAATTCAGTATAACAATAATGCGGTATGACTGTATGGCTCCCTGGCACCCAGATAAACTGATGCGCACTCTCTCTGGTTGCCACCTCATACATGTACAAGTATGACAACACATAATGTCTTTACTTTTCACCAGCAGCAGACTGACCATGAGTATCACACTTAGGGTTTTGTTCAGCATCACTGCTGCCACTGTCATTTGATGCTCCTGCAGTACTAGGCTGGCCAGAAGAAGCTGGTGATCGCAGTCGAGCGATGAGTTGCTGCTTCCACTGGTCCTCGGGAACATTGTGTGCCCAGTCCGGGATGTTGGCGGGTGGCAGCTTGAATCCAGCCATAGCAGACTTCACATTGGTCACTTGTTCTGAAAAATACACAGCAAGCAATGCAGGGATTGTTTTCTGTGTACCTAACACATTGATCCCTCAGGTCAAAATTCCTAGATTTTGGAGCTGTCCACTGAAGACATTAGAAGAATGAACAACCTTGATAGTTGAAGGGTGGTGCCAGAACAGCCTGGAGTCTGAAGATGCCAATTCAACTAATTTGACTCTCTCACAAACCAGATAGGTGAGGCTAGCGCTGGCAGAATTGTCAGTACTCAAACCAAGGGGAATCACAGCGCTGGACAGACAACAGTTAGATCCCCTGCCCCCGCCTATCAGGCACCCAATCGCCAGCCCACAGAGAAATACGCAGGTATAGAATAAGACAATCATTTCCATCCTCAAAAAGAATGGATCAGGTCTCTTATATAACCCATGTCTTTCTCCGGAACTTAGGAAGTAGGCAGGAGAAACATACATACACAAACATGAAGGTGCGCTACTATATGTGGTCGGGTAAATACCTAATAATAACTAATTTGACGCTTCTCTTGAAGTTTCATAGTTGATTTTTACATCTTGTTTCCACTGTTTTCTTGTTGATGTCAGAGATGAATGAATATGAAGATGATTCAGTGAAAGACACTCAGTTGACTGCAAACCTTCAGTTGGGTTTCTGATTTTTCAATTTTTCATGCAGTGGTCAAAAAAGAATTTCACGATCCTTTGAATGTGGGAGACAAAGTCGCCCATGGTTTTCATATAGGCAATCTGCTGTTTATCCTTATCTGTTGGATGTGGGCACCTTAGGCGCCCGTGGTTTTCATATAGGCAGTTTTCTGTTTATTCTGATCTTTTGGATGTGGGAGACTTAGGTGCCCATGGCTGCTACATAGGCAAACTGCCATTTATCCTAATCTGTTGGATGTGCCAGTTAGGAGCCCATGCTTTTCAAACAGGCAAAGAGCCATTTATCCTGATCTGTTAGACATGCTAAAATTCACATAGATGCGTGTTACTTTGTTTCTATGCCTCGGCACTTTTGCCAGTCAGTCCGGTTTTCCTGTGGCCAACGTGTACACTACACCCTTCACAACACTAACCCTTACCCTGGCCGATAATAACGAGGGATGTTGAATTCAGTGAAATATTCACCTCCACCCCAATGAGCACATACAAAAGACAAAACTTAAACCTGAGACACATTGATCTCCCCAAAACTAAGCCAGCTAAATCTGACACAACACAGCCCACTGAAAAAAACAACAACAATGCAATACAAAAAAAAGGCAAAGCCATTATGGCTCAAGTGTATGACCGATTTATATATGAGTGACCTTCGTGACAAGGCCTGGCTTCTGCAGCAGCAAAATCCATGTTTTCTGAAAATGTAAGCATTTTTGAGGGATCAACCAATTTAGTGTGCATAGAAAGGACTTCCCATCAGGTATCTCTGTAGCAAGTTTGGGTTTAAAGTTGTGAATAGTATTTGAGAAAAAACATCTTTTGTCAAAATATGGCTTTTTCGGACCTAATTCCTGAGCCCTTCGTGACCCTTGACCTTTCCGAGGGGTAATCCAAATTAGTATGCATATATAGGTCTCACCATCAGGTATTTCTGTTCCAAATGTGCGTTTGAAGTTGTGAATAGTATTTGAGAAAAAAAATCTTTTGTTAAAATATGGCTATTTTTCACTTGTTTCCTGAGCTTTTGTGACCCTTGACCTTTCCGAGGGATCAACCAAATTAGTATGCATAGAAAGGTCTTACCATAAGGTAGCTTTGTACCAAGTTTGGGTTTGAAGCTGTGAATAGTATTTGAAAAAAAATAAATTATGTCAAAATATAGCCAATTTTTGACATAATATTTCCTGATCCCCTGTGACCTTCAACTTTGTGAGAGGTCACTCAAACTGGTATGTTTAGAAAGGTCTTGCCACAAAGTATCCTTGGGCAATGTTTGAAGAATCTGGCTTGAATAGTCTCCGAGAAAATGCCAACGTTAAAGTTTACCACGGACGACAGACAACCACTAGCCCAAAACATACTCACTTTTGCTTCGCACTTGAGCCAAAAACTTAAAGGCTATGAAGAAAAACAAGAAAGGCAAATCCCTTATGGCTCATGTGTATGACCGATCCACACACATCTGACAATAAGTAATGGGATGGCTTCTGCACTAAAAAAATCCATGTTTTCTCAAAATGTAATCAGTTTTCATACATCTGTGAAACCCCGGTGACCCTTGACCTTTGTGATGAGTCGACTCAATTAGGATACATAGGATGACATAGGAAGGTCTTATCATCAGCTACCTTTGCCAAATTTGATTGAAAAGTTTGCAAAAATCTTACCATTCCAACTGGTAAACAGTGTTTCTGTCAACATTGCTGACAGCAACATTCACTTCAAAACATCAGTCAGGTATCTTGGTGTCAAGATAGACCACACACTATTAATGCACAAGCAAATCAGCAGTGTTTGTCCAGCCTCATTTCTGAGACGCATTGCATCTATCCGACCGTATCTTACTAAATGCGCTTCGGCTAGACTAGTCACTGCGCTGGTAACTTCCCGCCTTGACTATTGTAATTCCCTCTACAGAACAGCGCTGCACGGCTTGTTCTGAAGAAACGTAAACACGACCATGTGACACCCATGGTTAAAGAACTGCACTGGCTGCCGGTAAAGTTTCGATGCCAGTACAAGATGGCAACTATGGCATACCGTCACTTTGACGGGTCTCTCCAGGCTTACCTTTCTGCTTCAGTCGGCACATACCAGCCTTCACGTTCTCTGCGGTCCTCCAGTGAGAAACTCTTGAAGGCTCCTAAACATAACTTGAAAACTGTTGGTGAACGCTCATTCAGCTTCATTGCACCTTCAGTCTGGAGCTCGCTGCCTGCCAGTTTGCGAAATCTCCCCTACTCTCTCAGTTTTAAGGCTCAGTTGAAAACTCATTTCTTCCAGCTTGCTTTTCCTCAGTCGTAGATACATGGTCCTGTTGTATTTATTTGTAATGTTTCATATTGTCTATGTCATGTTTGAATGCGTGTGTTAGTGCAATGAGTTCTTGTCACAAAAAGATTTTGCGCCATACAAGAACCATTCATTATTATTATTATTAACAACTATATTTATTGGCATTTTATACACATTTATCGACCTCTTGTAACCCTTGACCTTGAAGTTGTGAATAGTAATTGAGAAAAAACATTTCTTGTCAAAATATGGCTATTTTTTACCTATTTCCTGAGCTCTTGTGACGCTTGACCTTTCCAAGGGTCATCCAAATTAGTATGCATTGATAGGTATCTCTGTACCAAGTTTGGGTTTGGAGTTGTGAATAGTAATTGAGAAAAAATATTTCTTGTCAAAATATGGATTTTTTTTTACCTATTTGTATTTCCTGAGCTTTTGTAACCCTTGACCTTTCCAAGGGGTCATCCAAATTAGTATGCATAGATAGGTCTTAACATCAGGTATCTCTGGAGCAAGTTTGGGTTTGAAGATGTAAATAGTATTTTAGAAAAAAACATCTTTTGTCAAAATATGGCTATTTTGAACCTGAAGGGAAAAAAAGTTACTGTCTTTGCTAAACAGCAGTAGGTTAGGATAGCTAAACTCCTCTTTCCATCGTCACTTTTAACTGTGCTCAGTGTTCCTAAACATATTCCTGTTGATTGACTTTTCATCATTCCCACCAGAGTTTAGCCGCAATGCTTAACGCCACATTTCGTTCTAACTAAAAACACCTGGCAAACGCACAGAAAACTACATGCGGCCTGGTATGTTTGCATATAAAATGTAGGTTTTTGTTTGTTTGTTTTTATAAAGTGCGATCCACAAGTTGCACAAGTTGTGTCACTCGCGTGTGTATGGTCGACCAAATAAACAGACCATTTCACTGTATACTGTACAATGTCAAACACATCTTACATCTTGCGGCTGCAGACACTGACTGGAAGTACTACCGTTATTGTATGGGCACCTAAAGGCGCAGCTCCACGGTCCGTTCGTGTCGTGCGACTGTGCGGGTCGGTCGGCCGCCTGATCGGAAGTCTGACGAGATGGAGCGCTCCACGTTCCCGCATAGCCCGACCCGCATATGCCACTGCCTGCTGGAAATTCCAGACGAGGTCAAGGTCTCTGCTTCAGTAAACAATGGCGGATTCACACGGCAGCAGCGCCATTTTTTCAAAAGAGAGGGGTGTGCGCGAAACTCGCAATGTGATTGGTCATCCGGTGCCAGCCGTCAGACTCTGCGGGATGAAAGTAGCGCCAGCCTCTACTCGTCCCGCAGCCCGCGCGATCCGATGGTGACGTCAGAAATCTGATGGTTGCCCTGGAAACCCATCAGATCGCGCACAGTCGCACGACACGATCTGACCGTGGATCTGCGCCTTAAGGCGCCCAGGGTCATACAGTGACGAATAACTAACTCAAGGTCTCAATAATGGTATAGGCGCTTTAGTCACCAACTTCAGAAGGATCAGGATATTCACTTTGTTTGTGTTTGTTTACTTGTTTGTTTACAACTTATTCAGTGTTGTGTTATGGTCATGTCATGGAGATATACATTGTATATCTGTCATACCTATCTGTCTCTGTCTATCTGTCATACCTATCTGTCTCCTTCTACTGGCACTGTCGATCTTTCTGAGCTTCTTCATTTGTACACACCTTCAAGACAGCTCCGTTCCTCAGCAGACATTGAACTATTAATGCTTTCTGACTGTAAGAACTAAGTCTTTTGGTAAGAGGTCTTTCTCATACCAAGGACCATTTCTTTGGAATAAACTCCCATAGTCCCTCAGATATGTTGAATCAGCCAATAGTTTCCAGCAGTCTTTAAAGACACATTTATTCCTTTAAACGTGCATTCACCGTTATAATTCTTCTTTTTGTCAACATTTTGTTATCAGTGAGGGCTGTCTGGTGTATCCGTTGTTGGTTTTATGGTACACGTGTCTTTTTGTGTGTGAGCATATTTTGTTGGTGTGTTCTTTTGTTATTCTTATTTTTCTTGTATATCCTGTTGCGTGCGTGTGTATGTATGTTAGGGACTATATATATGTGTTGTAGGATGCAAGGTGTATGGATGTTATTATATCATTTGTACAGCGCCTAAAGCTTTTCTTTTGAAAGTATAGGCGCCTTAAAAATATACATTATTATTATTATTATTATTATTATTATTATTATAGTTCAGATGTCACCAGAAACAAAGAAACTGTGAGTAAAAAGCAAACAGCATGGATGCCTTTGTCCCCCAGACCATCGGTGAAGGTTAATGGCCTGCAGGCTATTTCTCTGAGAAATCATCTTCAGATTCCAAATGCAGTCAGCAACCAATAATCTTACCTAAGTCCAACTGCAGACGGTTTGTTTCACACTGAGTTTGATTCCATAGAACATCCTGTTTGCTACTTCGTGGACGATCAGGTATCTGCAAAAAATTATATGCAAGGCTAAATTACAGAACTTGCTTACGTAATGTATAAAACAATTCAGAGGTCAGCTAGCTAACAAATCTGAAATTTTCTGTTTTTGTTTTTTTACTTTGTTAATAATAATAATAATAATAATAATACATGGTAATTATATGGCGCATTTGTCATATTTATAATATAACTCAATGCGCATGTGAAAACAACACGCACGCACACACACACATACACAGAGTCTGCAGGGTGTGTGTACAGAAATACCGTAGAGATTACACGAAAATCTGTGAGAAACAGTAAGTTTTTAACTTTGCTTTAAACTGCGTAAGGGTGGAGGCATTTCTGAGCTCAGTCGATAAGGCATTCCAAATTAAAGGAGCAGTACATCTGAAAGAGCATTCACCGGCAAATTTGAGATGGAACTTTTGAACTTTGAGAAGTTTCTCTCCCGATGAATGCAGTGAGCGAGAGGGCTGGTAAGTAATTAGACTGGAGGAAAGGTATGACGGAAGACTGCCATCAAAGTGGCAGTGTGCAAGGGTCGCTATCTTAAACTTCATGCAGGATTGGATTGGAAGCCAGTGAAGGTCTTTCAGTATAGGGGTTACGTGGTCTCATTTTCGCCTGTGCTTCACAAACCTTGCGGCATTATTTTGAACTCGCTGAAGGCGGTTAATCTGCTCTGATGGAAGACGAAAAAGCAGAGAATTGCAGTAGTCAAGATGGCTCATGACTAAAGCATTCACTAACTTTGCAGTGGCAGATTCAGAAAGACTGTAGGACAGAGGCAATGCGTCTCGGAGAGTATGACAGGTTTCACTGACATGATCCTGCATGCTCAAAGTCTTATCGAGCTTGACACCAAGATATATGACCGAAGACTGAAATGGAATATATCAGTGTCATCTATGCGTAAAGTCAATTTGTTGTAGCCGGGATGCGTGTCAATTTGTTGTAGCCGGGATGCTGAGCTAACGGGCAGTAACTCTGTTTTTTGTGGGTTTAACATAAGTTTGTTACTGTCCATCCATGTTGTGACATTGTCGACACAAGACTTGATGCCACTTTCAACAGACTGAAATTCCCCAGGTGGACTACTCTGAGAGATTTCAGTGTCATTAGCATACTTATGATAAGAACACTGATGGCTGAAAATAACATTTGACAGTGGTTGTGAATACAACGTAAACAATACAGGGCCTAAGACTGAGCCCTGATGCACTCCAAACTCCAGAATGGAAGGTCTAGAGACACTGTCTTTTACCCCTACAAACTGGTACTGATCGGAAACGTAAGATTCAAACCAAGAGAGAACCATTTAACGCAGGTCAAAGGTGATTTCAAGCCTCTTCAGGAGATTGGAATGGTCCAGCGTATTGAGTACAGTCTTCAGGCAGTTCACTTTGTTAAAATGTGTTGTACATCACATAGTAATTATCACTTCATTCAAGTTTCCCACAGCTCAAATCATTTTCTCTTCATCTCTTTCTCACTTATTGTTGTTTGTTCGGTTGGTGTTTTGTTTGTCTGTTTGTTTTGTTTCCGTTGTTTGTTGTTTTATTTTTGTTTTTTTTTGGGGGAGGATGTTCTTTCCAGAACCCCTTCAAATCTCACACAGGAGCAGATTTTTTTTAAATGCATATTGGCTGTCAGTTTACTCCATTTTAATATCTACATTACATTACCTTACCTACTAATTGACAAAAAATATGTACCATTGCGTGTATGTTATACTCACCTGTAAGTGAACTGGAACTTTGTTATCTGCGAAGTTGGCCATAAACGCTGGATGCACATTTCCTTGTGCAACAGATGCTGATATATCCACGCCTGCTCCCCTCACCTCTGTCAGTGACTCTTGGGACAGAATTGCAGCATCCACTGATTGCGGTGAGGGTGGCCCCATCCAATCTCCATCCCCACCTCCATTATCATCTGGCTCCTGCGGCAGCAACATGTAGCCATTATTCTCATCTTCCTCCATGTCGCTGTTATTTTCTTCATCGCTGGAGGACGCGCTGGCCGCAGGTGGAATGATGTCTGGAGTTTCCAACTCATCCTGCTCCTGGCTGGGATCATAGTCGGCCCCCGTGTGTTGATTATCGTCAGGAATGGGCGACATGTTCACTCGAAAGATTTTACCTGACACTCTAAATTGTAATCTGGCCAGCTGTATCAGAATGCAGTACCAAGAGAAAGTCAAAACACGTCACAATAAACACGAGAACTGTTAAAAGTAATCCATGGAATAAGTGTCAACAGTTGAAACAAGCAGACGACACGGGGCGTGTTTGGTCGAATCTGTACGTTCGCACCACATTCTGTCGCTGATCTGCTGATGTTACTTTCTGGTGTCTGCGGAGGGACTATTGTTTGGATAGCCAGAAGCCACGAATAGTTCTGCAAAATTATACATCGATGCTTTAAATATGAGTAATATGATCGCCCGATGTAATCACCTGAAAGCGGAAGTTAGATCAAGTTTAAGCTAACGACCTACGAATAATTTGATCTGTATACGTATAAATGTAAATACAACTTCTTAAATGCATGTATGCAGCATTGATATGGAATATGTATAATTTATTCGATAATGGTCACTTACTAATATTTCTAAGCATAGCTTGAAATTGTGACAGTAAACTTTGAATAGCCTAAATCTAACTACGTATGTTGGTATCATGGCGTCTGCTCTAAGGTTACTCGTCGTAAGTTTCACTATCTGCACTTATTTAAGTGAAATATAATGTTTTACTGTCGATTTTTATTTTGACATTTACGTAATTAGATTACACTGTTTGAGAATAAGATACAAGTGGACCAGTTATCCCATAAAGCATGCGATGAAAATACAGAACTGTACAGCGAGTAAGCCAAGTGCTGCATGGGTGGGTACTACGACCGAAGACAAATCATAAAATACAATAATGAAAAAGTCTTAAACATTAAGGCTTCCGTACCTTCATTCGTGGCTGGGTGTATTTCCTGTCGCAGAGACACAGGCAATTTGTGCAGCGTGTTCTGGGTAGTCACCTGGGGACCAAGAGCCAGATATGCAAGACCTGTTTGGAAACGTTTACCAGGTATGATGGTAAATGTCCTTAGTGTTTCGACGCTAATAAAGTGACTGTACCCCCGGTACTTCTCCTCCAGTCTCTGCTCTCATAACCCTTCCCGTAGCCTACGTTCTTGTTGCCAGAAATTACTGGTCTAACCGAGAATTAACTTGAAGACTGCAGGTGCTCGGTCTTTTCAGTACCAGGTCCATCATGTGTGGAACTCACTACCTCCCCATGTACATCAATTCCCGACACTCTCAGTCTTAAAAACCAACCTGAAAACGTATCTTTTTAATTTGGCATATCAGTGTTAATTTTCTTTTGCTTCCCATCATGTGATTTTTGAATGGTGTTACTGTAAACAGAATGTGTTCGTTGTGTGAAAGACTGTGGTTAGTATAATAATAATAATAATAATAATGTATATTTTTAAGGCGCCTATACTTTCGATAGAAAAGCTCTAGGCGTCGTACAAATGACATACTAACATACATACACCTTGCATCCTACAACACATTATATATGAGTTCATCTACAGTAATGGGCACCAAAAAGGGTCAGTGTGGTGCTATTCAGATTTCGATCAAAAAAAGGCATGTAGTGACATTTCTGTTGTTGCAATGCATTAAGATAATGTTAATGTATAAATTTGTATATTTTGGGCTATCTGTATGATGAATTTAATTGTGAACTGATAATAAAATGTTGAAATAGTGGCCCAAAATGGCTTCCCAATAGAGGAATGGTATCAGTGGGTGAACTCAGATGAAGATTGCGACTACATCAGTGCATCACTACAATAAATTATTTTTTTAAATTTAGATTTCACACATTGAAAAATCAGTGCTAAACCTTTTTTTTTCACTTTAGAACTACATATTGACACAGTTATGGACGAAAAGTGGCGTTTCCGACGCATAACGAAGTGTCCCACTGCATTGTATTTTTTCACTTTCCCAAAGTCAGCAACAAGATAAAATCAGCTTGTCCACTATGTGCATCAACAAACTATACCCAAAATACTTCATTTTGCACTATAATAGGTTACAAATATGTGATATCGCAGTGTCCCAAATGTCATGTCTGAAACGCAACCCAAAACAATCGCAGAAACTCGTTCAAAACTCGCTTTCCAACCGGTTTGCTTGTGTTGAGGGAATTCCCCGGGAAATTCCACACAAACTGATGATGTTTACACAGAAAATCCATAGACATTTTAGCCCTGTTATGCAAAAAACAGTGCTGCGTCCTGACTTCCGACCACCGCGCGTCTGAAACGCTTGCGCCTCATTTTGACAGCATACGGTTCTGCAAATTTTAACAATTTTCTTGGACCATCAGCATTACAGGTTGGCATTTTTATATTCTTTTATGTTCCATGCATCAATCTAAATCATTATTATTTGCATGTTTGTATTTTTATAGCAGATAACAGTTTTCCCACTTTTGGTGCTCAGTACTGTAGATAAACTCACACATATATTCTCTAACATACACACTCACACAACAAAATATACAAGGAAAATAAGCTTAGCAGAGTGAACACACCAACAAGAAATGCTCACACACACCAAAGATATACGTGTACCATAAAACTAATAATGGATACAGTAGGCAGCTGTCACTGATGACAAAAAATTATAACGGTGAATGCACGTTTAAAGGAATAAATGCGTCTTTTAAAGACTGCCAGAAACTATTGGCTGATTCAACATATCTGATTTGATTGGTTGGTTGTACAGTGCTTAATGTCCTGACAGCAACAAGACTTTCTTAGGACGTGCCTGCACTGCTTGTGAAAAAAAAAAACTAAACAGAATATTGAATGTATGTCGCAACCGGTCTAATACCAAGACACTCAATGACTATCGCCCTGTAGCTCTCACCTCTATGGTAATGAAGTGCTTTGAGCGTGTTGTCCTTTCTAGACTGCTCGATCAGGTCAAGCCCTATCAAGATCCTTTCCAGTTTGCATACAAGCAAAACAGATGTACTGATGACGCCACACTCAGACTCCTGCACCATGCATACACACATTTAGAAAAACCTGGCTCTTTTGTACGCATTCTTTTTATAGACTTTTCTTCAGCCTTCAACACTATACAACCCTATCTCATAGCTCAAAAACTTCTCTGTTACAATGTAACGCCAAGGCTTATCCTATGGATTGTCAACTTCCTTGTAAATAGGACCCAGTCAGTTCGCTTTCAAACAGCTCTCTCATCCCCTAGGTCCACTTCCATAGGCGCCCCTCAAGGTACAGTTCTCTCCCCTGTGCTGTTCACACTGTACACTAACGATTGTAGTGGCACTGACTCTACCCTTCTTATAAAATACTCGGATGACACTGCCTTAGAAGATCTCTCCAATAATGATGCGACTTACTTTGCAGAAGTAGAACGTTTTAGTGTTTGGTGTAAAGATAATTTTCTAGACCTAAATGTGAGTAAGACCAAGGAACTACTGATAGACTTTCGAAGAAACCCTGCCCCTGTCCCTGTTCTGATGATCGATGATGTGTCTGTTGAGCGTGTGACTGAGTATAAGTATCTTGGAACAGTCATAGATGATAAGTTGTCCTTTAACGCAAACACCTCCCTCATACACAAGAAATGTCAGTCACGCATCTACTGCCTCCAGAAACTCAGGAAGCTGAATGTGAACCCCTCTGTCTTCAAACTTTTTACTGCTCTTTTATTGAGTCTGTCATCACTTTCGGTTCTGTGTGCTGGTATGGAGGTCTGAGTGTGAAGAACAAGAACACCCTGGCACGAATGGTAAACATCTGCAGCAAAGTGACTGGCAGTAAGCAAAACAGTGTGGAGTCCCTGTATGAACAGCGTGTGGTGAGAAAGGGTAGGCGGATAGCTTCAGACAGATCCCATGTCCTTGCCCACCTCTATGAACTCCTCCCCTCTGGCCGCAGACTCCGCACGCACAAAGCTAGAACACTTAGACTACAGCACAGTTTCATCCCCAAGTCCATCACTCTAAGCAATCTGTAGGTACATCCACGCATACCCAAACCTAACTCCTCCCCCTATCCCCCTTTACCTGTGCAATCAGTAGGAATGGAGCTTGTTGATTTTAGAAAAGTGATTATATTGTGTTTCATTTGGTGGTGAACATGGACATACTGGGATTGTTGTTACTGAGTGTTTACCCACTAATTATTTTACTATGGTAGACTTTAATTATGAAGCTTGTGTAATAATGTACTGAGATGTTTGTATAATAAGTAGTGAGGGTTAGGACTAGGTTGAAACACGCGTATTATGTATGCATATGTAGAGGTGGGTGTGAATGTATAAGTGCCGCTCAGTTCAGTCCATAAAAGATGTTTGTGTGAGATGTGTAAGAGTTATGTGTAAAGATTTTGTAGTGTTTACTTTATCCATTTTGGAATTTGTAGCTGTGCAAGTGCAGGGAGAAAATGTTCATAATTATGCTATAATGTTTTTATGTCTTGTTAGTACTATTTGTTATAAATGTACCACAACCGAATTTCTCTTTTCGAGATAATAAAGTACTCTTATTCTTATTCTTAAATAAACCTAAGACCATTCAGCAACACACATCCAATATCAAGAGCTACAGGCAGCGCAGACAGTAGGGAGAGTTTAAAACAGGAAAATACAGGTGAATGGACCAAGGGTAGACAGAAACACATGCCCAGAATAGAGGGAAAACCCACCCTGTGGGGCTGAACAGGGTGATCCTGGGAACTAAAAAGTAGTTGATCCCACCCAAGTCCCCCAGGGCAGACCCAGGTGGGGGTTCAACATATCTGAGGGACTGTGAAAGTTTATTCCAAAGAAATGGTCTTTGGTATGAGAAAGACCTCTCACCAAAAGACTTAGTTCTCACAGTCGGAAAGCGTTAATAGTTTAATGCCTGCTGAGGAACGGAGCTGTCTTGAAGGTTTGTACAAATGAAGAAGCTCAAAAAAATAGACAGGGCCAGTAGAAGGAGACAGACATGTATGACAGATGGACAGAACTTTGTATTGTACTCTAGATGTGATAGGCAACCAATGGAGTGAACGCAGGATGGGTGTGATACGCCTGAACTGTTTTTGTTGTTGCGATTTGTAGTTTATTGTGTGTGTTTATAATTATTTGTAAAGCGTTCTGAGCCTGGTAAGTGAGGAAGGATGCTATAAAAAAAAAAGTGCTGTGTTATTATTATTATTATTATTATGGATGAGGGTTGCTATAAGTGCGTGTGCTGTATGCAACTTGTACTTGTATGCAAAGGTAACAGTCTGCGCAATGGCCTCAAATTGATCCTCTTTGTTTAACAAAATGCAAAGCTTTTTTTTTGCAGTAAGATGACGTACTAATGTAAGGTGTGTCAGAGACATGTATATATTAGTATATATATATATATATATATTAGTATATATTAGTCTAAACACCGGCGCTGTACTATGGCGGCGACGGGCCCCCAGGTGCTGTTTGACCGTTGTTCAGTTTTATGTTGCCGATCGGAGATCATCTCCGTATCGACGCGGGTATTTTGTTTCTGTTGTTAACTTGTTTTATGTACTAGTTTTAGCCAAGTAGGAACTTCAGTAATAAAGAACATTATAATAGTGTGTTCAGGGGACATAGGGCTGTCTTAGCGGTATTCTGTTTTTGTAAGGGAGGTTCGGGTCGGGATGAGGCCACTGGCGCCGGCCATTAGATGCCTTGGCGACGGGCTTCACCCGTTCGAGTCATTGTCCATTGTGTAGCGCTGTTATTGTTGTGGAATGAGCGAGTGAGTGAATGTAAGCAGCACCTGTGGTGGCAAAAATGTGAATTTCCCCATGAGGGATTAATAAAGTATTATTGTATTGTATTGTATTGTATTGTATTGTATATATATATATACTAATGGTCAAAACGTAAGGATCAGTTTTTATCGCAGACACACCGACAACACCATACAAATAATGTATCAATACTTGGAGTCAGACTTTGCAGTTTTGAGTAAATCAAGCAATTGTAACAACAGCAGTACGTTAGAATGTTCACCCACCCATCATTTGAAAAGTCACACAAGACTGGTCCAGTCGGTAGCGAGTGTACCCACCGTTTGCAGCCAAGCATTCAATGCAGCATTGACGCATGGAGTTCACTAGGGTTCGGAGAACATGTTGTGGGATCGCTTCCCACTCTTGATGCAGGAACTGAGTCAATCCAGACCAAAAAGGTGACTGCCAACTGAGTCAGCTGGGGGACGCCTTGAGGTGGGGGGGTGGGGGGGGGAGGGGTGGTTGCTGACTACACGTTGCCCCAGCACGTCCCAGAGGTGTTTGATGGGAGCCAGATCAGGTGAACGAGCTGGCCACTCCATCTACATGATGCCCCGTTGCTCAAGGTACTCATCCACCACACGGGCACGATGAGGTCGAGCGTTGTCGTCCTGCAGAACAGCATTGTCGCCTATGGCTTGGAGAGCTGGCTAGATGAAGGGCTGCACAATCTTGTCCCGATAGCGCAGTCCAATCAGGGTACCTTGGATGACGTGGAGGGGGGTCCTGCCTTCCCTGCTGAAGCCTGCTCAGACCATGACTGAGCCTCCTCCCTAGCGATCCACCTCTTGGACGCATCCATCCGTGAATCACTCGCCCTGGCGTCTCCAAATCCTCACCCTGCTGTCGTTGAAGGACACAGTGAACCGTGACTCATTAGTAAACAGAACCTGAGTCCACTGGAGTCTGTTCCATCTCACATGTTGACGACACCAGGCAACCCGGGCTCTGCGATGAACTGGAGTGAGGGGTATTCTCACTGCTGCTCTGTATGAAGCCAGGCCAATTTTGCGCAGACATCGGCAGACTGTGCTTCTGCTGATGTTGATGTTTGCAGCTTGCGTCGGTGGATGTCGCAGAGTGGTTGATGTGACAGTTTGGTCACGCAGAGCCACCACACAGAGCTATATGTCTTCCTTTCTGCTGGTGCAGCACGGGCGTCCTGAGCAGGGTCATCGTTCTGCCCATCCAGTTTCTTGGAATCGTGCCAGCAGCCTCTGGATCACTGAATGTGACACCCCAAGACATCTCTCAACTTCTCGTCCGGAAATTCCATCCTGCAGCCATGCTAGCGCCCGGCCTTGATCTACTGGCTTTAGGCTTCGTGGTGGTGGCATGGTTAGGAAGGTCACAATTATGCCCCTACTGTACTCGTATTTGTAGCAAAACAGAAGTGCTCGGTGTTCAAGACTGATCCCTTTAGCACGTGCATCATGACGTTACCGAGTTTTTCCGCTTGCCTGCCTTTGGTACGCTTGCCAATATCGCACAGCTTTTCACAAAAACTGACAATGTTTCACGTGCATTTGACATGTTCATGAAAATTGATGAATTGTTGTCTATTGTTCCCTGTACAGTAGACTGTCTAAGGTCAACTTTTAACCCATTTGGATCGAAAGAACATTGCATTTTATTAGCGTTCTTGCGACGATAAACAATGACAGAAAAAAGTGGGGTGGCCCTTACGTTTTGACCATTAGTATATATGAAAAAGTTACTTATGTCTCTGAATGGGTGCAGAAACGGATGAATGGCAAATTTTAGGCATGAAAATTGTAATTCTTTGTGCAAATACAGGTCAGTCAGCCTTAGTATATCATGGCACCTGGGAGCTACAAAGTCAAGACTGCATTATTTATGATCACATTTTTGTATTGATGAATTTACATGAAGAATAACGAACTTGTGAAGAAAAACCACAGCTGTTTGCGGGCCACCTACAGCTGACAACAACCTGAGGACCTTTTGCTCAGTGCAAGGTATACCTGTGGGAGCCAGAGATCTGTGTGCATTATATCAGATACTGTCCTATACTGGACCACATAATAATTTTTTATACTGTGACACATTGAACCCCAAGAAACCTGCTGTATCAATGGCACTGATGAAGACAGGAAAATAGACTCTGATATCAGACTGTTAGAAAGATTAGTCATTCATAATGTGTGTCATTTGCTGGCTCTGGTGTGTGTGTGTGTATTTTATACAAATTATATGTTTATTTGCAATATGGGGTAACAATGAAGGCTGCAACACATGAAACATTACTCTTTTATTTTTAGTAATTAATGCAACAACTGAAGCAAGGGCTGCAGTTTTTGACACAGTAAATAGTTCGCTTTACTCCTGAATGGACTTCTTTTTCCAGATCCTTAAGTCGGTCTGCTCCTGTGTCTGGTGTATTTGAACCTGATGACTTGGTAAGTCGCAAGAGATAGCAGGAATTTTCTTTTTGTGCATTTGAGCCTATGACAAAAGGTCGTTTGTACCAAAAGTAAGTTCAACCAACAGAAATGTCCAAAGTAACAACCAACAGAGATGTCTTTTTAGGCTTATTTTAGGCACTGCTTAGTTTTGATGTAATCCACACCAAAACATTGCCACATTCCTTCTGCGATAAATGAAGGTAAGTAGTGAATGATCTCTTCATCTGTTTGTCTATTTTGAAAAGGGTATTTACCCGAAATATTAATAAATTGTGTTGTTACTGTCTTTTCTGAGTGTGTTTCTTTCTCTTTTGGGTACTTCTTTTCTTTTAGTTTTGATATATCTGGCATGTGGGCATGTGAAATTAATTAATATGAATGCAGAAACAGATGATTTCCAGCAGCGAATAATTAAATTTGGCCCTTTCTGGAAATGTTGGTTGTTACGATGGACATAATCAAGTCAGTTTTATCTTTTTGAGTATTCTCTTTGAAAATAAATTAATTGCGTAACCTGTTCTCACAAGTGTAAATATGAAGAGTATTTTATTCTTTTTGAAATTAAGTTTTCTGTAACTATCAGTGTTGGTTGTTACGGTGTACATAGTCAATTTAAATCACAAAAACACAGTTCTTCATGTTATTACCACATTTTACAAAAAAAAGTTCTTCAGTCATTGTTCTTAAATGAGATAACAGAAATACAAATATGCTCCTGTCACACAGCAGAGAAAAATGTTTGTTGTCACACTCATTGTGACACTGGACATACTATTGGAGATACACATGAAAATCGTCTATAGATTAGTCGTTCTAGTGAAAAGGAAACTTTGTGAGAAATGCCAGTGTTCCAACAACAATGTCTTCATAGCGGAATCACAAAAAGAACTAATTTTCTGTTGTAGAGCGGTTTTCTTGACTAAAAATATGTTGGTTGTTACGTGCACGTTTTGTCACAGGCTCATTTGGTGATTTTTGTATTTTTAATTGTCCAGTATTTTGTTCTGTGCCGTTTAGCCCTATTATTACTTTGTTTTGTGGGCTCTCGACAATCTGTGCCTGTGACTGGCCTCCTTCATTATTCCCCACACTGGTTGTCTCCCTTTATTTGTTACCACTGAGGGATATAACCAGTGTACACTATACCCTTGGACCTCAGACACATGCAGCAGTGAATCTGTGATGTTGTCAAAGATGTAGTTGTTAGCTACTGGCAGCAAGACTAACCCTTTGGCTGTCAATAGCAATTTTTGTGAAGGTGATTCCTGTGGGAATCACCTCGGTAGAAAGGGCTGTTGACGGCCAAAGGGTCATCTTACATGCCTGCTTTATCTTTTTCCAGAAACTGGAGCCTGATATACCGGAGTATGAAACATTAAACCTCCAGCTGCGTGGCTATGACTTTGTCACCTTAGAAGCCTATGCTAAGTATGTCCATGGGCTGGCTGATGCATTGGGACTGGACACAGAGGCGTAAGTACCAGAATCCCCAACCTCCATGCACCTTCCCCCTCTGTCCTCATGCCCACATCCCAGGAGTTACCGTGTTTGTCTAAACTTGTATTTATTTGTCAAGGCATTTGCTCGTGTAAGATATATGTATATGTTACCTTAGATACATGTGTAAATTTGAAATAGCTGACATTTATCAGATGTAGGTTTTCAAAGCAGAACAAAATAGGTCAACCATGATAGTTCCATATTCTGGCACCACCCTTGAACTATCAAGGTCGATCTGTCTCTCGAACTGGTCCATTTACTATATTGTCTTCAGAGAACACCTGCTAACTGATGGTCTTTAATGACAGATGATCTCTCCTAGTGTGGTTGCTCAAAACAGGCTCTGCTGCAGACCAGTGTTGTGCAGACCAGTGTTGTGTCTTTTTATTGATTTTGTTGGTGTTGTTTAGGCCTACGTGGCCTGTCCTTGTTTTGTAGCATTTTATGTCTGTCAATGTCGGTATCAGAATTGCTGTTCCTGCTGGCTGCTTTGATGTGCGGACCTTCAAACCTAACTCAACCATCATCAACAAGAAGTACGACTTGAAGATGTATGAGAGGACAGTTATTGTGAGTAGAAAGTTTTGAACATGTGGTGCGACTTCATTTTCTTTTTCACCGTCATAATTTGTACACTGACCTGCATTTTTCTCTTCACAAGTGTGTTAGAGTAGACCAAACTATTTGGTCAACTGTTTAAATCCTATCAGTATATGCTTTGTCTATCAATCCTCAGCAGGTCTAAAGAGGCTGCGTGCTCAAGGGGCTTAACCCGTTGGGCATCAGTAGCAATATTGGTTGAGGTGATTTCTGCAGGGGTCACATCGACCAAAGTTGCTACTCTGAATAGTGAAAGGTCCTCAGGCCAAGGACTGGCCTGTGCACAGCGGGCCAACTGCAACCCTCGTCAGCCTGTAGACCTTTGCACATTGGGTACTGACATCAAATGGTTTAAAGGGGTCAACTTAAGATTCTCAAGGTCACAGGTTGCCAAAAGCTTTTATCAGGATTTAGGATACATACTTAGATAATGACCGCCTTACTGTACCACCAAACGTTTTCTATTGTCTGTACAATGTGAAGAAAACCCAAAGGTTTTCAGTAACCTGTGAAACAAAGCATCAGCAACAGACCGTTATCTGAACTGACAAATCCTGGGGGACATTGATCTGCAACACACTAATTTCCATATACATTAATAGTATTGCCTGTCAATGTGGTCCGTTAAGCGTGCATATGTGTTTGCTGTAACTGGAAATCCAATCAGAAACAGCAAGACATTAACACACTATCTGATGGGCATGGCAAGTTTAAGATTGACGTGACTTGGCATGTACCGATGACGATTAACACTGGTGCAGAGTACACAACTGCGCATGGCTTCATACGATTATTGGTGACATTTAGTAGTGTACTGGCTCTATAGATCTCTGAGATACAATGCCAATGACCCATATGCACAATGTCAGCAGTATCTGTTTCAAACAGTTTTCCAACTGTTTTGGGATGCTTGTTCCAAAGAGTCCCATCTTGGTGTAAAGGCTCATGCTGTGAAGGCTGATGTCGACTTTATTGATATGTGTCAGGTTGAGAATGTGCCATCAACCCGTCTGCCCATTTTGTTGGAGATGATGAGAGTGCAGGCCCCCGAGGGCATCCTAATGACTGTCAAGGAGGTTTGTATTTCATATTTGTTATTCTTGCTCATTGCCTTGTTTATTGTGTGAAACTGGTTTGATATTTATTATTCTTGTTCATTGCCTTGTTTAGTGTGTGGAACTGTTTGAGTTTAGTAAAGTCTTTAGCAGTAGAGGTTTTGTGTAGAACAGGAGTGTTTAGCAAACAATCAGGACACATACCATAAAACTTCAATTTTTTTTACATTTATACAATTTTGTAAGGTTCATTTCGGCATTCCTCCTTACTTTCGGCATTGACGTGCATACCGTAAGAATTCAAAAACATGTCAACTTTTAGGCATGGCATACTTATAGATAATAAACTCATGAATAAAGTTAATAATAATAATAATATAATACCAGTCAGCGGCTCAAAGCGCCACAAGCTGAACCCAACATGCATGCTTACGTGAATACACGCATTCACTCTGAAGACAAACAACGTACAAGACAAACACAGGACATTCATGTGGTGCGAAGGGTCAGCTCAGCTATTGAAGTTTGGGAAATCTTGATCAGTTGTATTTGAAATCATAGAGTGGACTGAAACTGGTACCAGAGTAGATGGGAGGAAGAGCCAGAGTACCCAGAGAAAGAACCCCGACGATCCGCCTGAATTAACGGTGACACTTACTGGAGGAGAAGAGTTTGCCTCCGGAACCGGGTATCAAACCTCGCGCCTTTAGCACTGGTGGCAGACGCTTTACCACTGCATGATGTACCCCAAGTTGTGAAACAAATTAATCCTTTGGTTGTGGTTTTTTGTCGCAATGTTTTCTACAGGAATCCTCGTGACAAAAACCATTACCGACACACAAAGGGTTAGCAGTCTTTAGCAAGAGAATCATGAGAGATAATAGCAGTGTTTGACAATGGAGTCATGGCAGACATTTGCAGTCTGCAGCGACAGGGCTGTGGCTTGACCCCCCTTGTGCATGCAGCCACTGCTCTGTTCACAGTACATCTGCACTGGAGGCTGCATGCACAAGGGGATCAATTGGAAGACTGCAGCAAGCAAGTCATTTTGTAACTCGGCAGTCTGAACACCTTCACAGCCAGTGAGATGCAGGTGGTGTTTTTAAAATCACTGTAAATTCAAGGTCAGAGATCCCCAGCCGTCAAAGGAACATGGAGGTAAAATGGTTGCAGCAACAGGCATAGATCCTCATGAGATCCTGCATTACAGGTCTCATGAGGATCTATGCCTCTTGCAGTTGGATGGTGTTAGCTTTTTGTTTTCTCAAAACCCTTACCGATGGCATTACTATGGAAGATACCCTTTAGTCTACCGATTTCAGCCTAAGCATTTGTTGTGTCCCCTGCACAACTGGGGAGAAGACACTGGGGATCCATGCCTAGGAGCCCTGGGTGGCCTCCCCTTCCCTCCCTATCCGGTCACGTGCTGGGTGGAAGCCTGCCAGTTTTACCCTTAGCTCGACCGTGTTCGGTTGTGTTTCGGCCTTCTGCGATTTTCTGCAACTGTGTATGGTCCTGATTTGTTCTCGGACTGTTTGGTGCTTCCTGCCTTGGACTCTTTGCTTTGGCACCTGACTTTTTGTGCTTCGTTTCGGGAATAACCTGTGCTTTCCGGCATGTGAAGTGCCTTTGGACTTGCCTTTGTGGCGGTATGGCAAGTGCTCGGATGAAGACCTGCCTTTGGTGCGGGGACTTTCAGAGGCCCACGGACACCCACGAGGTTTGCCTCCTGTGCTCCGGCTGTGCTTCTGGGTTGATGTGCGCGGTTTGTGCCACTTGGAGAGAGGAGCGTTGGTCTCAGCTCTGGGACTTCTACCGGTGAGAGCGACCTTCCTGTACCCAGCAGCCTTCCCCGGCGCCTCCCTCCTTGACGGCACCTCCGCAGCGTGATAGCTCGGATGTCGTCGGTTTGTCGGCTCGTCGGGCTCCCCTGCGTCCCGTCGTTTGGGCCATACCATCCTCAGTTAAGTCCGTTTCTTCCATGTTGACCTTAGGTACGTTACCCCCCCCCCCCCCCCCCCCCCCCACCATGAGTCTTCCGAGCAGCGCCAGTGAGCTTCGGAGGCACTCCCCCCCGCTCCGAGTCTTCCGGGTGGGGCCAGCAAGCCTTACAACTGCTCCCCCCCCCTCCCCCCCCCCCCCCTCCCCCGATTCATGCGGGCGGGGCATAGATCTGCTCCGATACGTCCGAGCAGGTCCGGCAAGCCTTATACGTCCCCCCCCCCCCTCCATTTGGTCTCAGCGGGTCCAGCGTGACTCGGTTACCCTTCCCCCCCCCCCCCCCCCCCTCCGATTCGTCCGTGCGGGGTCAGCAAGCCTTTCGGCTGGCGAGAGTAGTAATTCTCCTCCCCCCCCCCCCCCCCCCCCCCCCCCGGGTCAGTTACGCTCCCCCCCCCCCCCCCCCCCCCCCCACTGGCTCCGATTCGTCTGAGTGGGGTCAGCAAGCCTTTCGGCCAGCAAGACTCGGTAGTCATTTACCCCCCCCCCCCCCCCCCCCCCCCCCCAGTTCAGTTACACTCTGGTGCCCCAGACGCTCCTGCCAGGCTCTGAGGGCTAACCCCACCACCTTCAATTCCAGCCACCCCCGCTCCGATTTGTCCGAGCAGGGCCGGCGAGCCTTACACACATCTCCCCCCCACTCTGATTCGTCTAAGCGGGGCTGGCGAGACTCGATCACTCCCCCCCCCCCCCCCCCCCCTCCGCTGCGTCAAAGCGGGGCCGGCAAGACGTAGTTGCACTCTCTCTCCCCCCCCCCCACCCCCCTGCGCCAGTTCCTTCCGTGCTGGGCCAGCGAGCTTTCGCCCCGCTCCCCCCTCCCCCTTCCCCCCACTGCTCCGATTCGTCCGAGCAGGGCCGGCGAGCAGTAGATTCGCTGACCCCCCCCCCCCCCCCCCCCCCCCCCCCCCGCTCCTTTTGTTCCAAGTACGGTGTGCAGCACCCGCGGTCCCCCCGTCGACCGCTGGTCCTGGAGTTCCCTGCTAGCCCTCCCCTCCTTCTCCCCATGCCTTGGGGAGGGGTTGGCTTCTGGAGTCCGTCCACTCCTCTAGCTTGCGTCGTTTGCGCTCGGTGGTCAGTCGGTCGGCTCGCCCTTGCTCCCGGAGTCGGAGCCCGCTTGGGTCTTACCGGGCGGCGGCCCTGGCGGGGGGCGGGCGGTGGCCAGAGCCCCCGCCTCCCCTCCGTCACTTTCTTCCTTCGGGCCGCGGGACAGGCGGTCCCTGGCCGTCGACCCCGACACCCTCAGCCTTCATCCGGGAGATTCCATGTCGGCTATCTTTCTCGCGGACTCGCCCTCTGGTTCTCCTGCCACCCAGTCCTCTCTTCTTCTTCTCCTTCGGATGTGCTTACGCTCGGCTCCCAGGCCGTCTGCTCCCTGGACGAGGTGGCCTGCTTGATCTCCTCCTTCCTCCCTTCGGACTTCTGCCCTCCGCCCCCCCCCCCCCCCCCCCCCCCCCACCACGTTGGCCAAACGTTGGAAATCTGTCCCGCATCTGGCCGGCTTCCGGGAGTTCGCGGAGTCATTGTCGGCTCAGCTCCGCCAGGAAAACTTCGGCATCAATGGCTTCTTTGCGGATTCTCGGTGGCCCGCGGGTACCAACATGAGCTTCTGCCAGGTGTGGTACACCGGTCATTCCCAAGCTTTCTCCACTTCTCTCCACACTCTGGACGCCGTGGCGCTGGCTCAGGCTGGGGGGCGCAGGCTCCTCCAGCACGGTTGGCCTCGCGGGCTGGACAAGACCGCGACCTTGATTCACAACTCCCTGGCCTGCTCTGGGTTTCTGGAACTGGCGACGCAAGCAGTGCTGCAGTGTTTGGAGGACACCTGGGACCTGGCAGCCTCGAACCCCCTTCGTGGCATCCATTCCGTCCTGGTCACCACTAACCGGGCTGCGTATCACTTGTCGACTAACGCCATGGCAGCGGCGTCCAACTGTGACCTCTGACGCCGGGACACCCTCCTTCGCTACTGTGCGGACCTTCCCAAGTCTGTGAAGTCTCAGCTCTGCCAGGCCCCACTTGGGGGCTCACAGCTTTTTGAGGACATGTAGCAGGCTGTCGAGGCTTTCAAGGATCCTTGGACCTGGCCTGCCGCCACCTCCTCCGCCTCCCGCTTTCTCGCTACCCGCAAGGCTGTGGGTCGCGCCCTGCCAGACCCTACCCTCGTATCTCCAGTGGCTCCCGCGTGAGATCTCGCCCCCTCCCCTCCCCCCCCCCCCCAAGGGCGCCAGTGCTCCTTCCCCACCATGAATCCCTCCTGGCCCCGAGGCACCCACAGTTCGGGGCGCGGACGGGCCTGCAGACTTCCTGCCCCTCCTGCCCCCCGCCGACTGTGGTAGGGTCGTCAGTCGGCAGGCAGCTGGCCCTTCACAGCAACGCTTGGCGCTCACTGTTCCCGGACGACCCATGGATCCTCTCAACCGTTTCCGAAGGTCTCCAGATCTCCTTTCAGTCCCCTCGACCTCTGCGGCGGTCCCCCCTCTGGACCCCAGTACCGGGCAACCCGCTCAAGGCAGACGCCCTTCTTGGAGAGGTGGATGCCCTGCTCCGCAAGGCGGCCACAGAGGTAGTCTCCCGAAGCAACTCCCTGGCCTTATACAGCCGTCTGTTCGTCGTCTCCAAGCCCGGCGGCAAGTGGCGTCCGGTCATCGACCTGTCGGCGCTAAACAAGTACATTTCAGCGCCGCACCTTTGGATGGAGACGGCCAGGGTCCTTCGGTCGGCAGTCCAGCCTATGGACTTCGCGATAAGCCTCGATTTAGCGGATGCTTATCTCCATGTGCCCATTCACCTGGCCTCCCGCCGGTATCTGCGCTTCGTGTTTCGTGGGGTGGTATACCAGTTCCGGGCACTCCCTCTCCCACCCGGGGGACTTGGGTGGGGTTAACTACTTTTTAGTTCCCAGGGTCACCCTAGTCAGCCCCTCAGGGTGGGTTTTCGGTTCTATTCTGGGTCATGTGTTTCCGTCTACCCTTGGTCCATTTACCTGTATTTTCCTTTTTTAAACTCTCCCTACTCTAGTACTGTCTGCGCTGCCTGTAGCTCTTGATATTGGATGTGTGTTGCTAAATGGTCTTAGCTTTATTTAGGTCCCATGTCGTAGGTTTATTTAACGTATTTGACGGGCTGGTGACATACATTCAATATTCTGTTGTTGTTTTTTTTTCACATACAGTGCAGGCACGTCCTGAGAAAGTCTTGTTACTGTCGGGACGTTAAGCAATGTACAATCAATCCGGGCGCTCCCCTTTGGCCTCAACATCAGCCCCTGGGTCTTCACGAGTCTGCTCGACGCAGTGGTGGCCAGGTTCCGGCAGCGGTCCTTGAGCCCGGCCTCCAATTACCTGGACAGTCTGCTTCTTCGCAACCAGATCGCCGCGGCCCTAGAAGAGGACAGGGACTTGCTCCTCGCCCTCCTCCGCCGTCTCAGGTTTCTGGTCAACGCGGGCAAGTTGGACCTCATGCCTTCGCGCAGGTTCCTCCACTTAGGCATGGAATTCCTGACCGACCTCAACCTGGTGCGTCTCCCAGTGGCATGGTGGCAGAAGATAGCCGAGCTCGCTCTTCAGATGGTACAAGGGGACCCATTCCCGGCCAGGGTCTGGTTACAACTCTTGGGACTCCTCAGTGCGGCGGCGGATCTGTTGCCCCTCGGCAGGCTCTATTCCCGCCCGCTGCAGCTACACCTTCTACTTCACTGGCGCCCCTCCTTCGGCGATCTGGCAGACCCGGCCCCTGTTCTTCCGCTGGTCCGCCCCCACCTCCAGCGGTGGACGGACCTGTCTTGGTTAGCAACAGGCGTACCCCTCCACTCCACTCCGGTGGTCCATCTGCACCGACGCGAGCCAGGCAGGCTGGGGGCACACCTTTTACCGAACTTTGTTGCAGCCTCGGGTCTCTGGCCCCGGGAGCTTGCTGACAAGCACATCAACTGGCTGGAATTGAAGGTGGTGGGGTTAGCCCTCAGAGCCTGGCAGGAGCGTCTGGGGCACCAAGAAGTCCTAGTGCTCTCGGACAACATGACGGTGGTGGCCTACATACAAAACCTGGGGGGGGCACTCGCTCGCCATCGCTGTGCATCCTCCTGTACCAGATCCTTCTCTGGTGCAAGGACCGTGGCATTGCTCTCCAAGCCTGCCACAACCCGGGCTGCCTAAATGTCCTTGTGGACTCCCTCTCGCGTCGCGGCCAGCTTCTCCACACAGAGTGGTCCCTGCGCCCAGATATTTTTCGCCTGATCTGCGCCTGGTGGGAGACGCCTCTGATCGACCTCTTCGCCACCAGGTGGAACAAGCAGCTCCCGCTCTTTGTCTCGCCCGTCCTGGACCCCCTCGCCTGGGCGGTAGACGCGCTCTCCATCCCGTGGGACGGCTTGGTCGCATATAATAATGCCCAAGATCCTGCGGAAGCTTCAGGGATGCTCCGCGATTCTCTTGCTGGTGGCCCCCTTTTGTTGGGCCAAGAGCTGGACCATCGACCGACCTCGCTCTGGCGACGGACCCCCCCACTCCGCCCTCAATGCTCAAGCAGCCCCGACAGGCTCTCTTCCACCCGTGCCCGGAGTGTCTCCTCCTACACGCTTCGAGGTTGTCTGGCACGCCCTCACTGCTAGAGGTTTCTCGGATGCAGCAGTGGAGGTGATCACAGCAGCCCGCAGACTTTCTACCAGGAATGTCTACGAGGGGAAATGGCGGGTCTTCCAGTCCTGGTGCGCCGCCCAGCAGCTCCTCCCCCCCCCCCCCCCCTAAACGGGCCTGACTACCCCCCAACTGGTGGATTTCTTCCTGTGGCTCTTCGCCGATCAGGGCTTGGTGCCGATTACTATCAGGGTATACCGGGCCATGATTGCGGACACTTACCGCCACCTGGGCCTCCCGGATCCAGGCGCTTGCAAGGACCTCTTGGATCTTATGGCCCACTTTGCTTATGGCCCACTTTGAGCTCCAGCGGCCAGTCTCCCGGTCGCTTATCCCTCGGTGGGACCTCGCCTGGGTGCTGACTTGGCTGAACTCGGACTGCTTCCAACCTCTGCCCTTGGCGCGGTTCTCCAACCTAACCTGAAAGACGTGTTTTCTTCTGGCCCTCACCACAGTGTCCCAAGTGAGCGAGTTACATGTGCTGTCTGGCCTGTTTGCAGTTCAGGTCGATGGCTCGGCACAGCTCCTCACCGACCCGTCCTTTCTGGCCAAGAACCAGCCTCCCTCAGCCGCACCCCAGGTGCTTACCATCCGTCCGCTCAGAGGTATGGATCAATCCCACGGGTCTCGTCAACAGGACCCGGTTCGGGTGCTGAAGATTTACCTGTGTCGCACAAAGCCACGCCATCAGGGGCGCTCCGTTTCTTCCCTCTTCCTGTTGCTAACGCCGGGCAGGCCTTATATCTCAGCACAGACGATTTCGTCCTGGCTGCGGTGGGTCATTCGGTCGGCATACAAAGACCTCTCCCCTGACGGGGATAAGAGGCTGCATATCAGGGCGCATGAAGTGAGAGCAGTAGCCACCAGCGTGGCATTTGACCGCAACTGTTCAGTGAAAGACATTGTGGCAGCGGTAGGTTGGTGGGCCGACTCCACCTTCGCCCACTTCTACCTCCGCGACCTATCTGGCCAGCGTGACTCCCTGGCCCTGGTGGAGGACATCTCCACGGCTCAGCAGTCCCTCCTCGCGCCGGAGGCGCACTAGGTCATTCTTGGCTGAAATCGTCAGGAGTGCTCTGCTTGGGGCCTTCGGGCTTATTACTCGCAGGGTGGTAGGGGGCGGCACCCTCCTCCTCTTCGCTATTCTTCCATATAGTAATGCCATCGGTGAGGGTTTTGAGAAAACCAATGAATCAACCAATAAAGGAGTCCTCGGCAAGCATGGCGTTGGGAACTGCAATGACAATGGCCGCCTGCTGTTGGAGTTCTGTGCAGAACAGCAACTTGTCATCACCAACACTACTTTCCAGCAAAAGGACAGTCGAAAGACCACCTGGATGCATCCTCGCTCCAAGCACTGGCACCTTATCGACTATGTCCTTGTGCGTCAGAGGGACCGCAGTGACGTCCTCCTCACCAGAGTGATGCTCAGTGCAGAGTGCCACACTGACCACCGCCTTGTCCGCTGCAAACTCAGGCTCCACCTCAAGATGAAACCCAAGAAAAGAGGCCCCCTCAAGAAAAAGCTTGATGTCGCCAGCCTTCAGCGTGATGACAAGAAAGCTGCCCTTCAGACAGATTTACAGCGCATGCTCAAAGACACAGTTGATCCAGCAGACTCCTCCCCTGAAACACTCTGGGAGCAACTGAAAACTGCTATTGTAAAATCTTCTGTGGAAGTCTTGGGCTTTGTTAGAAAGAGGAACAAAGACTGGTTTGACGAAAACAACGTGGAGATCCAGGAACTTCTAGCAAACAAAAGAGCCGCCCACCAGGCCCACCTAGCCCAGCCTTCCTGCCCTGTGAAGAAATCTGCCTTTCGCCTCATCTGCAGCAGTCTCCAGCTCAAGCTTAGAGAGCTCCAGAACGAGTGGTGGTCGAGACTGGCACAGAGGACCCAGCTTTGCGCTGACAACGGTGACTACAGGGGCTTCTATGAAGCACTGAAAGCAGTGTATGGCCCTAGGCACCTGGTACAAAGTCCCCTGCGAAGCGCCGATGGACAGGCACTCCTCACAGATAATACCTCCATCTTGAACCGCTGGTCAGAATACTTTCAGGACCTCTTCGGCGCTGAGCGCACTGTTCAAGAAACAGTCATCCTCCAAATCCCACAGCTCCCACTAAAGGTTGAATTGGACGAACCGCCCACCGCCGAAGAGACCCACACAGCCATCCACCAGCTCAAGAGTGGCAAAGCAGCAGGCATTGACGGAATCCCGCCAGAGATCTGGAAACATGGAGGCCCAGCACTGCACAACAAGCTCCATGACCTCTTTCTCTGCTGCTGGGAGAAAGGAACACTACCAAAGGATCTCCGTGATGCAGTCATCATCACCCTATACAAGAACAAAGGAGAGAAATCTGAATGCTCTAATTATCGTGGAATTACCCTGCTGTCCATTGCCGGGAAAATTCTCGCAAGGCTGCTCCTGAATCGGCTGGTACCTGCCATCGCTGAAGACCACCTCCCAGAGGGCCAGTGTGGCTTCAGAGCCAACAGGAGTACCACCGACATGGTCTTTGTGCTGAGACAGCTTCAGGAGAAGTGCCGCGAGCAGAACAAAGGGCTGTACGTAACGTTTGTCGACCTAACAAAAGCATTCGACACTGTGAGCAGGCAAGGCATGTGGCAGATCCTGGAGCGACTTGGCTGTCCCCCAAAGTTCCTAAGCATGATCGTCCAGCTCCACGAGGACCAGCAAGGCCAGGTTAGACTCAACAGTAACCTCTCAGAACCATTCCCCATTATCAACGGCGTGAAACAGGGCTGCGTGCTGGCACCAACCCTCTTCACCATCTTCTTTAGCATGATGTTGAAGCAGGCCACAGTAGACCTCGACGATGACGATGCAGTGTACATCAGGTATCGTCTCGATGGCAGCCTGTTCAACCTCAGACGACTGCAGGCCCACACGAAAACCCTAGACCAACTGATTCGTGAGCTGCTCTTTGCTGATGACGCTGCCCTTGTTGCACACACAGAGAGAGCCTTGCAGCGCATCACATCCTGCTTTGCAGATGCTGCCCAGCTCTTTGGACTCGAGGTCAGTCTGAAAAAGACAGAGGTACTACATCAGCCGGCACCCAAGGTAGAGCATCGCCCTCCCCACATCACCATCGGCGAGTCTGAACTGAAGTCAGTACACCAGTTTACCTACCTTGGCTGCATCATCACGTCAGATGCCAAGCTGGACAAGGAGCTTGACAGCAGGCTGGCAAAAGCGAACAGCGCTTTTGGGCGACTTTTCAAGCGGGTGTGGCACAATCAACAGCTGAAAACGGGCACCAAGATCAGTGTGTACAGAGCTGTCGTCCTCACCACCCTGCTGTACGGTTCCGAGTCCTGGGCCCTCTACCGCAACCAACTACGACTCCTCGAACGCTTTCACCAGCGCTGCCTGCGTACCATCCTGGGCATTCACTGGAGTGACTATGTCACCAACGTCGAGGTCCTTGAACAGGCAGAAACTATGAGCATCGAGGCTTTGTTGCTGCGGACACAGCTTCGCTGGGCGGGGCACGTCTCCAGGATGGAGGATCATCGCCTACCCAAGATCACTCTGTTCGGCGAGCTTGCTACTGGACACCGTGACAGAGGGGCACCAAAGAAGAGATACAAAGACGGTCTCAAGAAGTCACTTAGTGCTTGCCAAATCGACCACCGCCAGTGGTCTTCGCTTGCTGCGGACCGTGACACCTGGCGCTCCACCATCTACAAGGCAGCCGTCTCCTTTGAGGACTCTCGCAGAGCTAACCTTAAGGACAAACGGTTCAGGAGAAAAAACCGAGTTGCCGTAACTCAGAACCCTGACCAGACCTTCCCCTGCAGCCACTGCGGTCGAACCTGCCTGTCCCGGATTGGCCTCCGCAGCCACGAAAATGCCTGCAGACGACGTGGGCAAGCCCTATAGAATCTTCGTTCGCGAAGTCAAGCCAAGAAATGCCATCGGTGAGGGTTTTGAGAAAACCAATGAATTTTTCTCTAAAATGTACTTTTTCGACAAAAATACTCACTGATGGCATTACTTGGAGGAGCCTCCCTCCTGCCCCGCTTGCCGCCCGTTGGCTAAGAGTAAAACTGGCGGGCTTCCGCCCAGCACGAGACCGGATAGGGAGGGAAGGGGATGGATCCCCGGTGTCTCCTCCCCAGTTGTGCATGGGACACAACAAACTTAGGCTAAAATCGGTAGACTAAAGGGTATCTTCCATATAGTAATGTCATCAGTAAGTATTTAAAATACATTTTAGAGAAAAATTCATTTTTCAGCAGTGAGGGTGTTAATCCCCTTGTGCATGTACTCAGTTTCCTGTGTGATGCCTTTGTGCTCTGTTTGGGTAAAGTACCATTACGCATAAATCTGAAGACACATTTCAGCATGCGTGTTTGTTATGCCATGTGGACACACCTAATGAATTTTAACAGCAGTTTGGACATGCAGCAAAAGCACATGCGTAATCTCACATATTTATTCTGCGCACCCCTTAGCGTGTCAATCTATTTGTAGCTGTTTCTCATATTGATATCGTTGTATTTATAGAACATAGCACAGTCATTGTCAGGTTACTTGATATAAAGATGACATGCTGAACTGGATTGTCCTGTGTCTAAATGAGCCATAAATAGACATGTGTAGCGTTTCATAACCATCTGTTACAGAAGTGTATCTTTGAACAGTACGGCAGTAGTGGGTCTTTAAACACTCAGGTTTTGTTGCTGTTTTGTTTTAGCCCGATGCAGAAGAAGAGGAAAACCGCTACATACCTGACAAGGCCATGGAGGATCTGAGGGCACAGCTCAAGGCCATAGAGGACGCAAGGGAAGAACGAAAGCGGAAATAGCCTCCATATATGGGCTTTGTCATGTTGAGTGTTTTGATGTTTTATGCATTAAATTAACACTTGTTGTTAAAAATGCATGTTCTTTTTTTAGGAGTGATCAGTGCAGACACACACACACACTTGTAACCCCTATGTACGGCAAAGTTGGTCACAGTTGTAAATCTACTGCAGCCCACTCATCAAACAACACTTAAAAATCGTACCAAAATTGTACTGAACTTCGGTCAAATCATCCATGCACATACACCTCATTTGCACACTCAAAGCACACGATAAAAAATAAAGTCAAATGGACAACATGTATAGAACCATAATGCAATGTACACAGAGCATTCGGCATACCAGGTACATTGTATTGCAGGTATCTGATTTTAGTTCATTGGATTTAAAGTTACAGCAGTTTGCTGTGACAAGGGCACTCCTCATGTGCTTGCCCATAGTCTTACAGCTTTCAGAATTGAAGCTGCAGTCATCAGGGGGTCATAACAAAAATGATTGATGTGTATGACAAAATCGATCATAACGACTCCGTTTATAATACATGCATCATTATGATCAGGGATGTTTTCATCTACTGTGTACCATCAAGGAGGCAGTATTTATACAGATACAGCCTCCTCAGTGCGCAAAGGCCGTCGGGCCGATGTCAGCACAATGGCCTTTTGCGCATTGGGTTGGTACCATCTAGTGATCCATCCTACCCCATCCCTATCTGGTGAAAGAAAATACTGTTGAAGATTATACGTAAATTACGTTTCATATTTACAGGATGATCCAAATAATATACACTAGTGTGCTGCTGTTAGCTATGTTGTGAGCAAGACCATGCCACCAGCCGCCGGGTACCATCAGAATGATTTTGCCCCACAGATTTGTTGCTGTGCCAAGCCTAATAAACACGTCAGCCGCCAGTTCACCATCCGCACAGATTACATAAACAGGAGGTCTAAACGGTTTCTGTATGGGTGACAAATGGCCACGAATACACGCTCTGATCAGCACATTCGTCTGTGGATGGAAGGTCTGTCCAATCCGTGCGTTTTTGTCATCTATAAATAACCCATTCAGCGGCCACATGTCCCAAATGCTCAATGTAACTCCTTTGTGCCAGTTGCAGAGATTGAGTGACCATGATAATTCAAGGGTAGTGCCAGATTGGCTTGGCGCCTGAAGGAGCCAAGCCAGTCTGGCACTACCCTTGAATTATCATGGTCACTCCATCTCCTGCTGTAATAGCATTGGGGCTAATTGAGATAATACGAATCGTTGGCTGTCCATAGCACTGACATTTTGTTCGGACGATTTCTGTAGGATGCGGTTGACTGTCACGGCTGTAAATCATGCACTGCCCAGCATTAATCGGCGCGTCTTGACCGACCGCGAACTGACCAACATTCACGTGAAGATCACAGATGTAAATGGGACCAAGCCGTTAGGCATAAAGCACTGTACAGGACTAACTTTGTGGCAACATGCATCAACCCCCCCCCCCCCCCCCCCCCGACTGCGGTGGCTCATGAGGGTTTATGTCTCTTGCAGCTCAGTAGCGCCGTTCGCGTTGTTCCCGCGGCAGGAAAGGGTTATAGCTGACTCCAGCACGGTCTACATGATTGACCACAGTGATTGGAAAGAGGCAGCTTAATTTCCGAGCGGCGGTGTAGAATTGAAGATGTGGAGCAGTGGTGACGGGAATAGGTCTCACAGAGTTTCGTCTTCAAGTTGGAATAAAAACGACAACGTAATCCAACGTTACGTTCCATACAGTTAGTGTATTTCCGACAGTTACAGTGTCATTTGAAAGATTATCTCTTGCGTGTATCCAGCAGTGGTGGCATCAGTGCCGGGTAGCAGTTACGTGCACAGGCACAGGATTATCTTTGAGTCATTGGTTACCTCTTAACACGGGTAGTAGTATTGAATGTATTATTTACTACTACCCGTATAAAGTGATGACCATTAACAGGAACGATCATCCGGCCATGCCTGTAGTTATGTGCAAGAAGAATCGCGGCTGATTTCTGATTTAGTCCAGTGAATGCTCCAGCTGTTGTCTGCATAGGCTTTTACATTTTTTTCATGATGCCGGATAACCAGCTACCGGCACTGGCCGCCTGACTACCTACAAGCACAAACTTGTAGCAGCTACCCATCGGCGCACAAGGCGGTCATCGGGCCGTCGCCGGCCCGCACACGGCAATACGCACAGGGTCATCGGGCCGACATTGGCCCGCGCGCGGGCCGACGTCGGCCCGATGACCTTGTGCGCATTGCCGGGTAGTACTGTGACTAGTATTAGGCCGGGCGCACAACGTTTTTGCCATATCTCCGCAAAACCTAAAGACTTTTCTGTACCGCTTTAAGAACAAATATCATTTAGTGCCAAACGACCTAATACGGATTTCTTTTTTTTTTTTACTGAACTCATGTGATTTGTCGATTTTGCTGTACAGTCGTAGCCGACGGAATTTGGTGCCGATGAAAAGACAAGAAAAAAACATTTTCAATATTCTAAATAGAGCCCCGGCAGATTTCAATATCCAGGTCAAGCACGCAGACTTCATGTATGCCTGCGCTGTTTCAGGTTTGAAAACGAGGCCACTGAATTCACGTGAAAATTGAGTCAGTACTGGGCTGCATATATCCGGGGCACATTTAGGGATGTAAAATCAGTCGCTAGTTTACCGAAAAAAAGTCCGACTTTTCACGACAGTACAGCGAAACTGACACATGGTTCAAGATTTCTAAAAGTAAATCGTGTTGGTTGGGTCAACTGTCACTGAATGATGTTTGTTCTAAGACTGGTATAGAAAAGTGGCTCTTTGCGGAGATATCTGCGAAAAACATTGCTGGTGCGCTCCGATCATGATGTCAAACAAACCTGTATGTCCAGTGATACTTCAGTGTGAAAAGCGAGATTTAGTTTAACTCATTCTAGCCCAGACACACCACAGTAAGATAAGGATTGACCATGATAGTTCAAGGGTGATGCCAGAATAGCTTGGCGCCTATGGGCGCCAAGCTATTCTGGCATCACCCTTGAACTATCATGGTCGATCTGTGGCCTGCACTGCAATCAGTCTTTAGAGCACAACCGCAAAATTGGGGGATTTCGGTGTTGGGGTAGAATGAGTTAAGGTCGGCAGTTCATTACAAGAATAACATGATTTTGTCAGTGGAGGAACAAGAAGAGATCGACCACTGCACTTCAAAGATAACACGTAAAAAAAAAAAAGAGTTCCCAGCAGGAATTCAGTGTGGTTGGCTTTGCTGGATCCCAGCCAGCAAACGCAGTACAGCAATATTTCCGTCTTGTTTAGCAGTCCCGCGTGCACCTCAAGGCATATTACACGGGCCCTGTTGTGCAGGCGTGAAGCCGATATTCAGGCAATGCCGGGATTCAAGGGATCAACTTCGCTAAAATAAAATCTTACGAGGGTGTCTTTTTTTTTCAAAAATATTTGTTTTAAGAGAAAAAATCTCAGAAATATTTATGGATACTTATGTTTATGAATACCCCCCCCCCCCCCCTAACACACACACACCACACCCCTATTTATTCGGCTTTTGGGCCGGGCCTCCCCTGGTTCCTACGCCTGTGCCGTATAAAGCGCAAATACAAATCTATGCTCCCTCCTGATCCTGACAAACACTGAAGCGGCACGATGTATGTTGAGACAACAGAACCCCCAGACCCAAGCCTGTTACTGACAGGCCGTACAAAAAGATAAGCGGCGATAGTGTATACATGTACAACAAGTCAACAACTACTTTGTTTATGACTGAATGATGTTCATGTCATGAATCATCATTTCAACTCGACTGAATTGCAGAACGAGAACCTCCCAATGCGCAAAAGGCCGTCGGAAAGGGGGGGGGGGGGGGGGGGGGGGTAGGGAGTGCTGAGTGCATCAGGACCTATGATCCTTTCTCACTTGATGTTGTATCTATGTTCTTGGACGGATGGGATTCAGTCTTTGGCGTTGAATTGTTTGAAAACACGACCTGCTACCACTGGTCGTGCAGGGATTAAATGCGGAACCTTCTTCAGACAACGCCGTGATAAAAACACACACTGTACCCCCCATTAGTACTTGCATACACGTGGTCAGTCTGTTCTGCTCGTGCTACGCGGATCCGGGCGGTAACCCAGGGGCGGATCGGGGGGAGGGAGGAACACACACGCTGCCCCCCCCCCCCCCCCCACTCGTTTGATTTTTCGGCCACTGCACTGGAAGCAAGGTCTAGCGTCGGGGAGGCCTTTTGCGTCATGTTGGAGGTCCTAAACAAAAAGTTGCGGGAATCCCCCTCCCAGGTAACCGATCCGCCCCTGCAGCCAGTGTCACGTAAACCATGTAGCCACACTGGTTGTCTCCCTACAGCTGTAGCGAATCGAGGGAGACGACCAGTGTGTCATGTAGTCGAGAGCCATATGACGTCACATAAGACGAGAGTTGTCTGTATCGTTAGACTTGCTTACCAGTCACTGGTGTTGAATCTGCGGCAAGTCACAGACGTAATCTGCGGCAAGACGTGATACACAATGTACGGGCTGACCTAGGTGAGTCCCTCCCCCCCCCCTCCCCCAACCTTTTCCTCCTCCTCCCGTAACCACCCCGCCGCCCGAGATCGGCTGTCCTGTGAAAAAGACGGAAGTCCATTTTTGTGACAAGCGATATTTTCATTGTTATCCAATTGATAGCATCAACATCTCTCTTTTCACAAAAATGGACTTCTTGTCTCTTGCCGTCACTGGTCATAAGTAAGAAGAGTGTGCGAATGGGAAGACCGCGACGGGACGCAGGTAACAGGATGACGCGAAAAGCATTGAAAAGAAAAACAAAATAAGTCGGTGATGTTAGACTTACAGTCTAGTCTTGCACCTGCACCCCTCCCCCCCCCCCCCCACCCCCACCTCCCTTCCCGCGATTTGTTGCTTATTGACTCTATGATAACGTTGATTTTTTTGATTTTTTTTTTTTTATAGTCTGGATGGCACGATCTTAGTCTTGCCTCGGCGCTTCATTTCTTGGGAAATACGGATGTACAAGATGTACTACCCGATCAGTCACAACATGGGGATTTGAAAAGAGCAGAGAACGGAACCAGTCCAACACGCCATCGCTGGTTGTTTAGTACTGACCCAATGCGTAAAAGGCGGCCATCGGGCCGCGCACGATCGTGCGCGGGCAAACGGCGGCCCGATGGCCTTTGCGCATTGGGTCAGTTTATCATCAATTATTGATAATAGTGACGTAGTCCGAATGGGAAGAAAACGATATCAGTCCTTAAACCCTTCACTGCCGAGAGTCTGAAAAAAGAAGTGGCCAGGAACTGAACGGGATTCAATTGCAAGAGACTAGATCCTCTTGAGCCCCCGCGACTGACACTGATCTGAAGCACATAAAGATCTATGCCTCTTGCTGAAACCAGTTTACATCAGTCCATGTTTCTTGGGCGGTTGCCGTGCCGGTTTTTGGTCGTTGAATGCCGCTAAACGGATTTCACTGAGAAACAAAGTACTACTGAGGCCAGTGGAAGTAAAGGGACTGAACATTGTTTTGCACTGCTTCATGTCCTTTGTCTCTAAACAATCCTGCGTTCACACCGCCGCCCGGCGTATTCCCGCGGACATTCACAAAAGCGTCGCTGAATTTTCACCACCATTTTACACTGTCCACCGTTCATACAGTAGTCCTTATCCGGGCACTCTGCCACTTTAAGTTTGGGCGCGCCAGACTTGGAGTGTTTGGCGGCCGCATCCCCAGACTGCTTGACGTCAGCCTCCGCGTAGCGATCTCTTGCACTCGTCTGGTGTTTCCGGCGCTCTTTCTCGCTGACAAACGTGGGGGACGTGTCGGGCTGGTCGGGTGCGGGGGTGGGGGTGGGAGGGTCGAGGTGTGTGTCCGTGTCTTCACTTGAGTCGGGGTGGGGCAAGTCTGTTGTCGCCTCGTCAAAGCCAGTGTCGCTACTGCGGGGATCAGCAGTATCGCGCTCCAACACTGTAATCAAAATCAGTCATTCAGTTTACTTAACTCGGTCATTCAGCCCCGACACACTACAGCAAGACATGGCGGATCTAGCGTGATACTTCAAGGGTGGTGCCAGAATAACTTGGCGCCCATAGGCGCCAAGCTATTCTGGCACCACCTTTGAACTATTACGCTCGATCTGTCTCCAGAAGTGTAATACAGTCGCAGTTCAGAGGGCAACGTCAACATTTGGGGATTTCAGTCCTGGGGCAGAGTGTGTCAACGAACGACAGATCAGTCAGTGAATGAATGAGTGAAACCTACTCTCTCTATCTCTCCCTCCCAACACACACACACACACACACACACACACCTACACACGCATGTGCACACACTGATAGTACTAACCTTGGTCATGTCTTTCGTCCTGGCCGTCTGACCCTTCACCCAGGATAACCTTTGACCCTTGCCCTGTGACCTCGCCCTCCTCTGCTAGGTCAGGCTCCACCCTCCGTCTGCGGAACTGACACCTGCGGCCATGATAATCCCCTGTACACTCGCACCGTGCGCCCCCGTCACTCTCTGTGTAGCACGTGCCGCCATGGTAACACGGATTGCCCAAGCACGCATCAGAAGTGACGGCGTTCGATACCTGACCGGTTGTGACGCCAGGTGCAGTGAGGGTGTCACCGGCTGGGGGCTGACTGCCCTTTATGACGACTCGCGCCGTCTGTTGTGACTCTCCCACAGCGTTGGCCGCCACACATTGATATACGCCTGCCCACAACATAGTATAGAGATAACGATATGCGGTGTACATTTGTTTTTATACAACCTTCCTTTTTTGCATCATAACGCGTAAATTCATTCATATCTCGCAACGTGTATACTATATCAGATTTCACACAATGGCAATACTATTGTGTGACAGATCTGTCATAAGCACCCAATGCGCAAAAGGCCATCGGACCGCCGTTGACCCGCGCGGCACGGCCGTGCGCGGGCCAACGGCGGTCCGATGGCCCGTTGCGCACTGGGCATAATGTAGGTCCGTATCGGGCTCAGTGTTGGAAAGCGCTAGACTGACGACGTACCTTGATCGGAGGGCGCCACGGACTTGATGACGAGTAGTGAGTGTCGGCGTGACGTGCGGACAGACAGCCCCCCGGCCCTGTACACTACAGCCGGCCCCTCGTCGGCACTAGACTCGCCGTCCGCGTGTACCGGGGGGTCCCCAAGGCGTCGCCCGTCCTTGTACCAAGTGTACGCCGGCCTGGGTACGCCCCTCGCCACGCAGCGTAACGTCAGCCTCTTGCCCGGCTTTACCAGCTTGGTGTCGTCTGCCGCCATCTTGCGGCGCATGCTTGGCGGGATGGCGCAGTTCTTGCAGCGGAGTTTCTCGATGACGGGCCGCGCGGCGCAGCCTGGACACAGAACGCGCTTGACGTCACGCAGCACCTGCAGGTCTATGTCGTGCGGCAGGGCTGTGAGGAGCAGCTCCGTGTGGCTCGCGCCACTGTCACTGGCCGGTCCTGCTGTTGGGGAGCCCTGGCTGGCAGGCGCCTGCTGGTCGTCTTTCAGCCTGAGGAAGAAGAGGTACGCCTGTCCTGTAACCGCGCGCGCCACGCAGTTCTCCGCGTTCTCCTCCGGCCCGAAGCGCTCTACCGTCACGTTACTGGCGCTCGCCCTGGATCCCGCTGCGCCGCCCGACAGGAGTTGTTGCCCCTTGTACACCTTGTGCACGCTGACGGTGGCGCGGTAGAGGTGCGGGGCGAGTGGCGACGCCTGGCGGAGCTGGTTCACGGTCCCCTGCAGCACGATGTCCGCCAACAGGGTACTGGACGCCGGGTCCGTAAAGCGCGTGCTGCATGTCGTCACGGGTGGGGTGACATCCTGACCAGCCACACGCGGAGCGGCTACACACAGCACGAACACGGCCACCAGACACACAGCCATCGCGGCGCTCGCTGTCGGTCACAGCAGAGACAAATACTGTCATAGAAAGAAAAACAGATCAGTCACGTGTTGGAGAAAATGGTGCTAAGATCGCACACATGAATGTTTCAGCCTGATCAAAATCGCACACACTGATGCATGTTTCCGCCTGAATCCGACTCTAGCCGGATTCAGGCGGAAACATTCATCAGTGTAGTGTGCGACAAGAACACCGTACGGTCTGTTCCCAATGCGCAAAAGGCCATCGGGCCGACATCGGCCAGATGGCCATTTGCGCAATGGGTTGTTCTTTTGTTTGTATCAGTTTCGCAGCTGAATCCGCTGAATCAATCTGGCCACGGCCATACAGCAGTCACTGACCACACGCGTCTCAGTAACTTCAATAATCCGATGGCCTTTTGCCCAATGGGTTGTTCTTTCGTTTGTATTTCGCAGCTGAATCCGCCGATCATGTTCAGTTGTATATTTCTCAATCTGGCCACGGCCATACAGCAGTCACTGAGACCACACGCGTCTAATTCAAAAACGAGCGCAGAGTACACATAGGATAATCATGGGAGTGAGTTGGTTTATTGAATGGCCCCACAACTGAGCTCGACTCACACGCACACAGGAATGAGAGGAGTGATCCAGAATAAAACGCGAGACAAAGAATGCTGGAAACTAGCGCCAGTCACCCGACGCCGCCGGCAATGCACGTACACTTGACTGAATGTTGGGTGGGAAGAACTAGACACAGCTCCGATCTTGTTACGTACCTTCCCTCAGTCACTCGGGGTGACTCCAGGTCAGACCAAGAATGCTGATGATTCACACAGCTGGGTGCAGATCCTAACAGCACTCCGGTAGTTATGTGGTGGTGAAGAGGTTAAGTGAATAATTCTCTCTAGAGAACTACAGCTGAACACATATGAAAATCGTGACAAGACAAAGTTGTTTCTGTTTGGACACTCGCAGCCTCCGGCCGGGCAGATATCCGAGTCAGCGTTTACATTCAGCGCTCAGCGCAGATGTATTTTGCCAAAAAGTCAGCCGCTCGGGCCTGGCTGCGAGCGGTGTTTCTGGAATGTAAATGCTCGCGCCTCCCCAGAACTAATAACCACACAGACATGTCTGTGACCGAGTTAACTGGTTATCCGTTCATGGACGGTCAGTTATACAGCTAGAGCGGGGAGGCGCCGAGCTAGCTGTAAACCGTACATGGCCGGGTAACCAGTTAACTCTGTCACAATCGTCACTGTGATTGCCAGCCGGGCATCTCAGTCCCCCTCTAACTGTAAACCGTACATGGCCGCTCGGCACCTCCCGCCGGCCGCACTAACTGTACTGAAGCCGTCTATATGGACGGATAACCAGTTAACTCGGTCACACATTTCTGACGTAGCTGCAGTCACACCGGCAGTCGGGATCAGTTGATAAATACGGCTTCAGTGCGGCTACAGTATAGCGCCGTTAGCTACTCTCCGTGTAGACTGATAAACTTACCCCGCCACTTCGTCCGACTTTTCACCGTGCACGTGGGTTTGTCTGTGCCGGTTCACCTAGCTCCGCCAGCCAGCATACCAGGACTATCACCTTGCACTGAAGACTGCTGATTGAAGAACCACCAGGGGCTATTGCTTCAGTGGTCAATGTCGCGTATAATTATGGATCTAGGCCGCAGAACACAGCTATTCCAGTTTTTGCACATGCCGCTTTCCTGCCATAGACCCAATGCGCAAAAGGTCATCGTGCCGACGTCGGCCGCCGTTCCCCCGCGCCGCACAGCCGTGCCGCGTGGGCCAACCGTGGCCGACCGTCGGCCCGATGGTCTTTGCGGCGCACTGACTGACTAGTAATTAGTATACAACTGTCAAAAACAAGAAACAAACTTAATCAATGTTTTAGGAGAAACAAAAGTTTTGCGATTGAGGAAAGCAGGGAGCTGTGTGATCGCCGGCTACTACTGACGTAAATCAAAATGCCGGCGTCAGTCTCGCTGTATGGAATGACTCAGAGCTGAACATGGCGGAGTAGGCTCAGTCTGTCCCTATAGCCGGCATATCTTGACAGACTATAAGAGTACTCCTGTAATATCTGTGTGGTCCTGGCCGGGAAGTACGTACTGCCATGGCTACAAATGGAGTCGAGTCCACAAACATTCCGAGTGACCGTTGAATAGGCGTCAGATCCGCAGTATTCATATCTAATCTGTTTCAGGCGTATGGCAGACTGGTTGTCTCCCTCGGTTTGCTGCGCTGATCAAAGCAGCGAATTTGTGGGTGTATGGTTATAGGGCTCGGGGAAGTTCCCCGCGTTGCCTAGGAGCATCGGCGCGTCAGCGGATAGGATAGACTTTAGATAATAGCGAAGTAGTGCCGTTTCAACACGTTTTTCTTCATGTTTCTTGCTCTTTGGAAACAAACAAAAACAGATTCTGATTAGCAGTTTCCTACGGTGATGGCAAGACTAGCCACTGTTATTGCCTATAGCACGTCAGGACTTTCCTGACATTGTCCTGACAGCGATTTCCCTATGGCGGAGCGCCTCAGTCCTGTATCCTCACAAGATGGTCACCACGACTAGCGTGATGACGTCAGCTTCCCGAGCCCTACACTAGGCTGAGCTACTACGACCGGCCACACAGCGGATAGACTATCCTTTTGGCTTTCGGTAGCGCCCGGGATTCCTTCAGGAATCAGTCATCACCACACTGAAAAACCGCTACCGACAGCTAAAGCGAAAGGGTTACACATTGTAGATCTATACATATCGTAAAGCCGGTTGTGCTGGGCTTCAGTGAAGACTGGTGGAGTGCCCACGTGACGAATATCTTACTGGGATTATCTCCTCCTGTCAACATTGTACCAGCCCGCGCACTTCACCCGGCGCAACACCGGGATCACTCGCCCACAACCCTTTGGCCGCGGTCAGTAGCGCCGCTTTGTGTCGCGATGATTCCTGCAGGATGTCAGAGTGTCGTTGTTATTCCTGCAGGATGTCAGAGTGTCGTTGTTATTCCTGCAGGATGTCAGAGTGTCGTTGTTATTCCTGCAGGATGTCAGAGTGTCGTTGTTATTCCTGCAGGATGTCAGAGTGTCGTTGTTATTCCTGCAGGATGTCAGAGTGTCGTTGTTATTCCTGCAGGATGTCAGTGTCGTTGTTATTCCTGCAGGAATCGTCGCGACAAAAAGCGCTATAGACAACCAAAGGGTTAGTGCATGAAGCCAAGGTTGCATATGCCGGTCATGACTGACCGGCAACAGTACAACTGATACATGTACAGCCACGGTTTTCATGAGCCTACATTACCGAGGTGACTGTTCTCCAGTGTTGACAAACGCGACTAAACACTTCACTGAGCAAAACGTCCACTCGGGCCGACATCGGCCCGCTGACTGGCCAACTACGGCTGAAATCGACGGGCCGGGGATCTTTCCTGGCCGCGGCGTACTGCGACGGCATTTACAATCAAAAGTGATCAAATGTCACAGGGCGGAGTTGTGCTTACCGGTCACGACCTGCCAGCTGATCGCACCCCTGTAAAACTCTGCACTGTCAGACTCATGCTGTTGTAAACGACTGTCAGTCAACTCCCTGCCCTAGTCTTGACCGTCTACCGCCAGCCGCAGTACATGTCAGTTTTAAGGCAGCAAAGCGCCGGTTTTTAGTGGGACCGCTCAGCCCGCCTGACGCACTACAGAATGTGGATCGACCACCGATGACACATGTAGTTCAAGGGTGGTACCAGAATAGTTTGGCGCCTCTAGGCGCCAAACTATTCTGGTACCACTCTTGAACTGGTATGGTCGATCTGTCTCCAGAACTGACTTCACGGCAATGTTGTTTACAGAGGACAACTCCCACATCTCATACCGGCACGCCGGCCGGCGCCTAGAACATGATCGGTTGTGGGTCTATGGGAATTCTTCGACCTTTCGGCTATTTTCCAATCTCGCCCTCTTACCTCTGACGGTGTTTGTTCTTGCGAGCTTGAGAACATGAGCTGTTCAGTCTGACATATGATACGGGAACACCACACACACATACACACAGCAAGTAAATACGCCCTCACCCGTACCAAAGCGTAGTCTGTTCTCACACCATCGTGTCAAGTCTGACTACACACTTTACAAAAGTCTGCCCTGCATTGATAACAATGCGTAAGTTGTCCCTCAGTAAGCCGCTCCTTCCGCTCTGCAAGACGCATAGAACCGTCGGGTCTTCAGGGGAGCTGGTTGCATGCAACTGTGGTTGCAAGAAACTAGTACTACCCCGCACTGAGCCGCCACAGCCAAACTAATGAAAATCTGTGCTGATACGGCTCAGCATCATGGGCCAGTTGCATGAGAGAGCTTAGTCCTGCGCCAACCACTAAGCAAGGTGCTCGGCTGTCGCGGAGCACCTTGCTTAGTGGCTGGCTCAGGACTACGCTCACTCATGCAACTGACCCCATGAACCTACAGCAATTCTCTGCTCCTCGAAGGGAGAAGCTCCAGTGGCTTTATGCCGCGTTTGTCGGCAATGGTTCGTCGCGCACAGTGCTGCGGAAATCCTGTCTTTACTCAGGACAAAGCCATTGAGGAGAACCTTTGTGTTTCTCACTTGTGGCCGCCCCCGCTTGGAGCTATTTAAAACTACAAAATGTTCACAGTGTGGGTCAGTGTCGCTGACGTAGATCTATTGTCAGGTGGCACAGAAATTCAACACGGTGACTGATATTCAGTGTAAATTCAGTACTGACATGATTTGCAGTGAGTCGCTTTGCCTTTGATCGAATGTATCGATCATTCCGTGGGTAGCCCGCTAGTGGGACAACACAGCAGCAAGTGTGGCATTTTTCAACATATGAGATAAAAGAACACGTATGAGGAGCAATAAAAACAACCCTATTTATAATTTTAAAAACTTAGTCTTTTTCATGAATGTAATTTGTCAGCTAAAAAAGGCAGAGCCGTCTGGCAGCCCACGGTTAGCTTTAAACAGAAGCATTGCTCATTGACCACACTGACTAGGTCACAATCGTCAAAAAAAGAATGAGACTTACTACAGTGTATGTGGCCCTTTCCGGCGACGGACGGCCCTGTACTGCCACCGCCCATCTAGCGAATTTGACCCTTTCTGCTGCACTGCCAGCTCCCATGGAGCGCGTGGGCTAGCCTGGCCTTGTCTGTGTAGAATTTGACCCTTTCTGCTGCACTGCCAGCTCCCATGGAGCGCGTGGGCTAGCCTGGCCTTGTCTGTGTAGAGGATGCGATATAAACAAGGTATGCCTGTCACTGAAAGGCACAGCTTAATTTACTTCTCGTGAGCCCGGCCCTGGGCTCCGTTGTATGAACTGACGAGCCGCTTAAATCCTGCGCAAGCCCCTAATTTAGCAATGTGCTCAGTCGCCGCTATCGTGGAGCGGCACCTTTAGGCTACTGACGGGCTTGCGTAGGATTTAAGCTCGCTATGCCATTGGCCCCTGCTCCTGAAATGCTTGTCAGAAGTTACGGACCTCACAGTGGTCGGCATGACGAAAGGCGACCCGGTAAGCAGGTCAGTGCGGCAAGCCGACTGAGCCTATCGGGCCGGCGTCTTTGCCTGCAGCGCCGGCACTGAGGTGATCAACCCTTATCATTCGGAATACACCAGTATGTGAAATAAGTTTGACTAAAATAGTTCAAGGCGGGTAGTGCCAGAATAGCTTGCCGCCTCTAGGCGGCAAGCTATTCTGGCACCACCCTTGTACTAAAGCCATTGGTCTATATCCTGGTAAGAATGTAGCTTGCATATGGCAGTGTACAAATTTGAAGCCGCTTTTAGCCTCAGTATGATATGGGTTAAGGAAGCGCGGCCACCGGCACTGAGCGGGCAGATTGCGGCGCTGGCCAACAACTACCGACATCGGCCTGCGGACCTTTTGCTCGCTCTAATGACTTATTAGACGGTCATTACTTGAGACACGCCGGTCGTAGTGCCGATCGAGTGCGCATGCGGCCGCACACTGATTCCCGCCACGCATCTGAGTAGAGCCGGATCTAAAGAGGTAACATGCATGCAGTGGGTACGCATGCTTCATCACGGAACCGTTTCAACCCATGCAGGGCAAACATACACTGTCTGGCACCACGGCGCTTCCACCATCAAACATCGGTTGCCGGGATTCCCTCGATTCAGTCCACTGACGCGGAATCGAGACTGGAACTCAGTGACCTGATCACTCACTGATCATCAGTGTTTGCCCGGTGAACTGACCAATTCATTACTGACTAAAGTTGTCCGGTTTCACACACTGCCCTCCCGGGGCCCGCAGTGTTGCGCAAAGGCCATCGGGCCGACATCGGCCCGAAGGCCTCTTGCGACATTCTTGGGCTTCTTCAGCCGGTCTGATTACGGATCGGGGCCGCGGCGTAATTCTTCATGACTAGTCATTAAACACTGACGCCAGCTCGGTCAGTCTTGATTTAGTACGCATACATTACCGGCCACGGAAGCGACCGGGGCCAGTCAGTTCAAGCCACTTCAGGCGAGCCCTGTGTCTTAGCCGATGAGCGGAACTACCATTCCGCGCCATCACTGAGTCTAGAAAACTCTCGTCAGCGGTGCCGGTCGGCAACCCGACACTGAAGCCAACGGAACCGACGGTCCAATCTTACACAGAAATTAATACAATATTAACTAAAGAAACACGCCGATAAGAAAGAATTACAACACAATGTATTACTTTTTTTTTTCGGTGCAGTTTGCGCCGCGGTTGTCAGTGTTATTCATTTGAGAGCATGTCAGTGTGTTGGTGTTGATCCGAGGAAAGATCCGATATTCATTTGAGTTATTTGGGATAAGAACTGCGTACCTTTTAGCAGGATTCATTTTTCTTTTGCTTGGAGAATTGCGGTCGATTTCTGTTGTGTAAATAAAATGACGCGTCTTTTCGTTACATCATAGTTGTTGTAAAGTTTAACTAGACTGGAAGGTTCTACTGAGTAGCGGCGCGATGTTTCACTAGTGACCTCAGATATGACGTCGAAGTTGTGCAGTACACATCAGTGTTGGTCACTTTGCAACATTAATGGTATGTGTCTAGATGTTAGTGGTAGATAGATCTAGAGTGTTCTTTTTAATGAATATTAATGAGTTTTGGTTATGTTTTTTTGTTTCAGAGAAAACTGCATGAAAAGCTGCTGCAACTTGGCTTCGCACAGTCCATCTGTAACTGGGTTCTGCCCGGGATTTCTTGTTAAACAGACCCCAGATTGTCAAGATCGGTTAGTCGTGCGGTCAGAACTGTGTCATTCAGCCGGCTGTGTCATTTCCCTACTCCTGGTCAATGTGGACATCAGGTATCCAAATCTTTGACCTTGAGTACGGGATGTGTTTTATCCCCATTGTTGTATTCTCTTTTTACACACGACTGTGTATCCCATTATGATAGCACACGCATAGTGAAATTTGCTGATGATACGACAGTCAGTCAAGGGTTTTGTACATAACAATGACGAGAGTGCATATCGGGATGAGGTAGGCATGTTAGTGGGTTGGTGTTCTGACAACAACCTGGATTTGCATGTTGGTAAGACCAAGGAAATGATAATCGATTTCAGGAAAAAGAAAACTGACCCCCCTTCCCTTAACCATCCAAGGAAACGACTCGATATTGAAATTGTTGAAACGTTCAAGTTCCTGGGTACTCTTAGTCTCGCACGATCTCAGAAGTGGGAGAAGAATATTGAACAGCTAGTAAAGAAAGCCCAGCAGCGCCTGTTTTTTTCTTCGGCGGTTGAAGTCTTTTGGCGTCAGTAGCAGATCATGGTGCAGTTTCAAGTTACCGCGCCGCCACGAGAGCATTCTTACCTTCTCAATGACGGTGTGGTATGACAGCGCAACCGACGAAGCCCGCAAGAAACTAAATAGGGTGATCAAAACAGCATCTCATATTGTTGGAAGCGATCTCCTCTCGCTGGAATCTCCGGCTGTACCACACACGCACCATCAAGAGAGCGAGCTCCGCCATTCAGTTTACACGACGAGCACCATCCCGCACATAGCCTGTTCGAGCCCTTGCCATCTTGCTTACGCTTTAGATTCGTCAAGGCCAAAACCACTCGTTTTCAGAAGAGCTTTTATCCCTTGGCTGTTCTATCTATCTATCTATATCCCGTAGTCTTGCCGACCGTTGGGGCACCACTGATGACTTGGCAACCAGCTCCCTCCATTCCTCTCTGTTCTCTGCCATTCTCAGCGTATCGCCCAGCTTCAGTCCTGTCCACTCTGAGATATTGTCCTCCCATCTTTTCCTCTGTCTTCCTCTCCTTCGTCCTCCTTGCACAGTGCCTTGCAGGATTGTTTTGGCAAGCCCTGCTGAACGCGTGACATGCCCATACCACTTCAGTTTGCGTTTTCTCACAATGGCTAATAAGTCTTCATAGGGCCCGATGGCTTGCCTGATTCTGCTTCCCACTTCCTTGTTTGTGATGTGATCTCTGTATGAAATGCCAAGCAGCCTTCGAAAACATCTCATTTCAGTGGCTTGTATCCTCCTTTCAAGGTCTGCTGTGAGGGTCCATGACTCGCAGGCATACAAGAACACTGAGATGACTAAGGAGCGCATCAGTCTGATCTTGGAGCAGAGTGTGATGTTTCTGTCCTTCCATATGGTCTTTAATCTTGTCAGTGCTGTTGTTGTCTGCGCAATCCTGGACAGTATTTCTGGTTTTGATCCCTCATCTGTCACAATGGCTCCTAAGTATTTGAATTTCTTAACTGTTTCTAGTTTTTGGCCTCCAACCATGATTTCAGTGCCAATGCCACTGGCGTTATTGGTCATCAGTTTGGTCTTCTCTGCACTGATTTCCATCCCATATGCAATGGCTGTACTATCCAGCTTTTCCACCAGCTGAGCTAGCTCCTTCTCTGTTCCTGCAAGGCCATCAATGTCGTCCGCAAAGCGCAAGTTCGTGATTGTTCTTCCTCCAATACTGACAGTTCCTTCATGATCTTTCAGAGCGTCCGTCATGATTCTTTCCAGGAAGATGTTGAAAAGAGTAGGTGAGAGCAAGCAGCCTTGTCTGACTCCAACTGTAGTCCTAAACCAGTTTCCTATTTTGCCGTTGAAGCAGACTGCGCTAGTGGCCTTGTTGTAAAGGTTTGCTATGACTTTGATCAGGTTGGCATTGATGTTGTATAGCTTCATGGTGGACCAAAGGGCTGCATGCCACACCCTATCAAACGCTTTCTTAAAATCCACAAAAGACATGATAGAGGTCCAGCTGGTGCTGGAGGTATCTCTCACATAGAACTCTCAGGTTGAAGATCTGCTCAGTTGTGCTGTGCCCTGGTCTGAAGCCTGCCTGTGCCTCAGCTATGATTTCCTCTGCCTGTGGCTTCAACCTGTTCAGTAGGATCTTTAACATGACTTTGCTTGGGTGGGATATAAGACTGATCGTGCGATAGTTCTGGCATTGATGTAAGTTGCCTTTTTTGGGGAGAGTTATTATAAGTGATTGGGTCCATGGTGTGGGCCAATCCCCTGACTGCCAGATCTTGTTGCAGATTGTTAGTAAGGTGCTTATCGTGTCTTCTCCCCCTTCTTGGACTAGTTCTGCAGGGATGTTGTCTGCTCCTGCTGCCTTCCCTTTTTTCAGCGACTTCACTGCAGCCTCTACGTCTTCTCGGAGGATGGGATAGTTGCCATTGTTGGTCACGGGTGGGTTGACAAGTATGCCTGGGTCCCCTGCAGCTCGGTGGTTGTACAAATCTGAGCAGTACTCTGTCCATCTCTTCAGTATGTCATGGTCTTCCGTAAGACAGTTCCCTTCACTATCTTGAATGATCGAGGAGCGTCCTTGTTTTACACTGGTCAGGTCTTTCACCAGCTGGTATGCTTTTTTGCTGTTATTTTTGTTCAGATTTTCTTCTACGTGTTTACACTGATCTTCAGTCCACTTATTCTTTGCCTTTTTCATGCTTTTCTTGATATCCTGGTTAATTTCCCTGTATTGTTTAGCTCCTTCTACTTCTGATTTCTTTTTCTTTAATTCTCGACGCTTGTCACATAGAATAAAGATGTCAGCTGTAACCCAAGGTTTCTTTGCTTGTCGGTGTTTGCCAAGGATCTCACTGGCTGTTTGGGTTACAACAGTGTTAAATGTGTCAATCAGTGTGTCCACGTCCGTGTCTTCTGTACCCAGAAGTAGCAGTGGTGCGAATTTTCCTCCTATCTTTGCCTGAAAGGCTTCCGCTACCTCTGGGTCTTTAGCTTCTCGAGGTCAAACTTGATTCTGGTGGGACCCTGCTTGTTGACCTTCTTTAGGCGGAGTCGGAAGGTCATCATCACTAAGTCATGGTCGCTTCCAATGTCTGCTCCTGGAAAACTTCTTGTCTTGGCAATGTTCACACTGGTTTGGAAGCGTCTCTTCACCATGATGTAGTCAATTTGGTTGTGGTGCTCTCCGTTCGGGCTGTTCAGGCCCTGTCTAATGTGGCTGTGATATGATTTAATTCAGCAGATTGACTCAAAGTCCCTTTAGAATTACCTACAACCTATCTTAGTTGTTTATAAGTAGTTAAACCTCTTCAGTCTTAAACAGGATATACAGTTTTACGAATAGATATGAATTTAGCTAATCTGTTTGCGCTGCGGCTCACTTGGTGGTCTTTGTTGTCATAATATGCTATAGATTTATTTTACTTCACTTACTTAGATGTGTGTGCACACTTAGTACGGAATGAATGCTATACATATGTGTGTTTTGTTATTTTAGAGTCTGCTTGATTGTGATGTATGTATGTTTTATGTGTTGATTTTCATATGGACGCTCGTCAGTTATGCCGCAAAAAAAAAAAAAAAAAAAAAAAAAAAAAAAAATCCTAATGTTTATGCATATGGCAATAAAGTTTGTCTTATCTTATCTTATCTCTTATCTTATCTTCTGATTGGTTGTGTCAGTAATTTGCTGGATTGTTCTGGAAATCTGTAATAGTATATAAGAGCGTGTTAGGAAATAATGTGTGTGTATTCAGTGTAAGAGAGACGCAGTGTGTCAAAAGTGTAATGCATTGTAGACTGAGGAGACAATGTATCAGTGTTGCTGCATTGTATGAGAGGCGCAGTGTACTATACTAATGGTCAAAACTTAAGGGCCACCCAACTTTTTTGTGTCATTGTTTATCGTCGCACGTACGCTAATAAAATACAATGTTCTTTCGATCCAAATGGGTTAAAAGTTGACCTTAGACAGTCCACTGTACAGGGAACAATAGACAACAATTCATCAATTTCCACGAACGCGTCAAATGCACGTGAAACGTCGTCAGCTTTTGCGAAAAGCTGTGCGATATTGGCAAGCGTACCAAAGGCGGGCAGGTAGAAAAACTCGGTAAAGTCGGGATGCACGTGCTAAAGGAATCAGTCGTGAAAACTGAGCACCTCTGTTTCGCTACAATTACCGGCATAATTGTCACTTTCTTAACCATGCCACCACGACGAAGCCTAACGCCAGTAGATCAAGGCCGGGCGCTAGCATGGCTGCAGGATGAAATATCTGGACGAGAAGTTGGGTGACGTCGTGGGGTGTCCCATTCAGTGATCCAGAGGCTGCTGGCACGATTCCAAGAAACTGGAAGAGCAGAACGACGACACTGCTCAGGACGCCCACGCTGCACCAGCAGAAGGGAGGACAGATACCTCTGTGAGGCGGCTCTGCGCGACCGAACTGTCACGTCAACCACTCTGCGACCGTCAGCTGATGCAAGCTGCAAACGTTAACGTCAGCAGAAGCACAGTCTGCCGACGTCTGCGTGAAATTGGCCTGGCTTCATGCAGAGCAGCAGTGAGAATGCCCCAGCTCATCGCAGAGCCCGGGTTGCCTGGTGTCGTCAACATGTGAGGTGGAACAGACTCCAGTGGACTCAGGTTCTGTTTACTGATGTCACGGTTCACTGTGTCCTTCAACGACGGCAGGGTGAGGGTCTGGAGACGCCAGGGCGAGCGATTCACGGATGGATGCGCCCAAGAGGTAAATCGCTACGGAGGAGGCTCAGTCATGGTCTGGGCAGGCTTCAGCAGGGAAGGCAGGGCCCACCTCCACGTCATCCGAGGCACCCCACCCTGACTGGACTGCGCTTTCGGGACGAGATTGTGCAGCCTCTCATCCAGGCAGCTCTCCAAGCCATAGGCGACAATGCTGTTCTGCAGGACGACAACGCTCGACCTCATCGCGCCCGTGTGGTGGATGAGTACCTTGAGCAACGGGGCATCATGAGGATGGAGTGGCCAGCTCGTTCACCTGATCTGGCTCCCATCGAGCACCTCTGGGACGTGCTGAGGCAATGTGTAGTCAGCAACCACCACCCCCCCCCCCCCACCCCCCACCTCAAGGCGTCGCCCAGCTGACTCAGTTTCTGCGTCAAGAGTGGGAAGCGATCCCACAACATGTTCTCCGAACCCTGGTGAACTCCATGCGTCAACGCTGCATTAAATGCTTGGCTGCAAACGGTGGGTACACTCGTTACTGACTGGACCACTCTTGTGTGACTTTTCAAATGAGGGGTGGGTGAACATTCTAACGTACTGTTGTTGTTACAATTGTTTGATTTACTCAAAACTTAAATGAAATTGTTACTGAATAAATTAGCAAAGTACTGACTTCAAGTATTGTTACATTATTTGTGTGGTGTTGTCGGTACGTCTGCGATAAAAAGTGTCCCTTAAGTTTTGACCATTAGTATAGTATCAGAATTCTGGATGCGTTGTACGACTCCAGTGTACCGCGTGTGGGTGCATTTCAGTGTGGACGCATTGTGCTGAGAGTGCATCGTGAGAAAAACGTATTGTCAGGTTTCTCCAGTGTGATCTACAACCTTGTGCCACGCGTGACGAGTTGCAGCTGAGTGAAATTTCTTAGTACTGAAACTGACCCTACGTGCGAGCGTCTGGTGTGATTGTATCTTACTACGACTACCACGTAATGATTCGGGTTAAACTCTTTTTCAAAATGGGCATAGAATATATAGTACTCACCAAGTTTCCTTTTCTTTTCAGTCTTTGGTGAAAAGTCCGTCACCGGCATCAGTCGGTCTCGCCGGCCAAACTGAGAGAAGATAAGTACTCAATGCGTCGGCCCGATGGCCTTTTGCGCATTGGTAGAACTGACATTGTCTGCCGGTTGTATTTATTGTTCCAATGTATGTCCAGCTTGAAAAGGGGGTATAACCCGAAAATTTAATGAGATTTTGTTCTAATTGGCAGTCCTTCCGAAGCGCGTTTAAAAAAAAAAAAAAAAAAAAAAAAATTTCAGTTGTTTTGTTGTTGATTTTCTGTGCATTTGACACAACTGTTAGTGTTGACCGAGTCCAGTCATGTGCTTTTAGGGTTGAACGACTCCAATTACTTTTAGTGTTGACCGAGTCCAATCATGTGCTTTTAGTGTTGAACGAGTCCAATTACTTTCAGTGTTGACCGAGTCCAATCGTGCATTTAGTGTTGACCGAGTTTAGTCATGTGCTTTTAGTGTTGACGGCCGAGTTCAGTCATGTGTTTTTAGTGTTGACCGAGTCCAGTCGTGTGCTTTTAGTGTTGACCGAGTCCAATTATGTGCTTTTAGTGTTGACCGAGTCCAGTCATGTGCGTTTGGTGTTGACCGAGTTCAGTCATGTGTTTTTAGTGTTGACCGAGTTCAGTCATGTGTTTTTAGTGTTGACCGAGTCCAGTCATGTACTTTTAGTGTTGACCGAGCCCAGTCATGTGCTTTTAGTGTTGACCGAGTCCAATCATGACCCCCCCTTTCCCCCCCCCCCTCCCCCTCCCGCCCCCCCCCCGCCCCCCCCCCCCCGCCCCCCCCCCCCCCCCCCCCCAACAAAGAAAACCGGCAGCAAATAAACGCCGGAAAATAAAGAGAATTGGGGTGGGGGGGTGTGGGGGGGGGGGGAGAAGCTTATGAACGGACTGCAATGTGTAAGCTATCTTATTTTGTACAAGGTGGTGTTTCCTTTGCCCACGAAAAGATCCATTCAGCAAAGTTTTTATTATCACAATGTGATGGAACACATTACTAAACTCCAAGTCTTTTCAGGCCATGCCTATATATCATCAACTTTTTCCGGTCCATGGGCCAACTAGGCAACAAAAGTATTTGTTTTTATCCCTACGTCACACGACCAATTGCTTTAGCGCAAACCGTACCATGTGACTGAGCTACAAAAACCCTTTTAGCTACGAATGGCGGACTTTTTGTAGCCCTCTTTGTGACGCATCTTGGATGCGAGTTTCGTTCTATAAATGTACACAAACCAAGAGGAATCACTCAGCGCCGGACAGACAACAGTTAGATCCCCTGCCCCCGCCTATCAGGCACCCAATCGCCAGCCCACAGAGAAATACGCAGGTATAGAATAAGACGATCATTTGCATCTTCAAAAAGATGCATCAGGTCTCTTATATAACCCATGTCTTTCTCCGGAACTTAGGAAGTAGGCAGGGGAAACATACATACACAAACACGAAGGTGCACTACCATATGTGGTCAGGTAAATACCCTAATTTCCCACAGTAGATGCACAGAACATTACAGAACAATGTAACGATATAGCGATACAAATTTGCCTCGAGTTATAAATACTCACCCTCGCGCTGGGACCATATGGCGTTGAGGCGCGTCCCCTGGGTGGTGGATAGGGGGTCCCTCGTGAGAGGGGTGCACCGAATGAAATAAGGTGCCGTGAACCAACATGGTCTAAGGGAAGGTGACCCCGACAGAAAACCCCTGGTCCTCCTAGTAAGGGGGTTGGGCGTGGGGGTAGCTTCCCCACCCTGCAAAAAAGGAAATAGCTACAAAAACGCCGACGAAAAGACTAACAGTAATTACTTTCCTGGAGGAGGAAGGTTCTTCTACCAGAAGACTTATGACGTCCTGTGGTGAAAGCCGGAAGTCTTCGGAAGCCACAGGACCGAGCCGCCTCTCTCTATCCAGGGCACATGGAACGTCAAGACCATGTACCAGAGCGGCAAGGCCGCCCAGATAGCAGCGGAAATGCAAAAGTACAACCTTTCCCTGCTAGGTATCAGTGAAGCCAGATGGACGCAGTCTGGACAGAAAAGGCTGTTAAGTGGGGAGATGATTCTGTATTCAGGTCATGAAGAGGAGAATGCCCCCCATACAGAAGGTGTAGCATTCATGCTGTCACCAGTGGCACAGAGAGCGCTGATGGGCTGGGAACCTCTTTGGCCAAGAATTATCACAGCAGCCTTTAGAACCAAGAAAAAGCTCAAGCTGAACGTCATCCAGTGTTATGCGCCCACAAATGACAGTGACGAGGAAGAGAAACAAGAGTTCTACGACCGACTCCAGAGTGCCTTGGACAAATGTGCGGAGCGAGACATCACCATCGTCATGGGCGATTTTAATGCCAAAATAGGGGAGGACAACACCGGATACGAAGAGGTGATGGGGAGACACGGACTAGGCTTGGAGATGAGTGAGAACGGGGAGAGGTTTGTAGACTTTTGTGCTCTAAACCGACTTGTCATTGGAGGCAGCATCTTCCCACACAGAATAATACACAAAGCAACTTGGGTCTCACCTGACCATACAACAGAGAACCAAATAGACCATATCTGCATTAGCAAGAAATTTAGAAGATCCCTTCAGGATGTTCGAGTGAGGAGGGGAGCAGATGTCGCCTCAGACCACCATCTGCTTACCTTAAGAATGAAGCTCAAGCTAAAGAAAAGCCGCACAGAGACAACAAGAAGACAGCGCTATAATGTAGGCCTCCTGAGAGAAACTGGAGTTAGAGAAGAGTTCAAACTGGTGCTGTCCAACCGGTTTCAAGCGCTATAGGAGCTAGTAAATGAAGAGGCGGCGGTCACCACAGAGCAGCAGTGGAAGGCAGTTAGAGAGGCGCTGAACTCAACCTGCAAAGACACTGTAGGGTTCAGGAAACACCATCACAAGGACTGGCTGTCGGCACAGACCTTGAAGAAGATAGAAGTGAGGAAGCAGAAGAAAGCAGTTGTCAACAACAGTCGCACGAGAGCAGCCAAAGTAAGGGCACAGGGGGAATGCTGGGAAGCCAACCGCGAGGTGAAGAGGAGTATCAGGGCAGACAAGAGGGCCTACACAGACAGCCTGGCAGCAGAGGCAGAAAAGGCAGTAGGCAGCGGCAACATGAAACAGCTCTACGACATTACCAGAAGATTGTCAGGCAAGTATGGCCATACAGAAAGACCAGTAAAAGACAAAGAAGGCAAGCCTGTTGCAGACAGAGCAGACCAACTCGACAGATGGGCCGAGTATTTTGAAGAGTTACTGAACAGACCTAGCCCACCCGACCCCCCAGACATCCAGCCGGCAGAGACCGACCTACCCATCAGCTGTGACAGACCCAGCCGGGAAGAGATCAGAAGAGCAGTGGCATTTTTGAAGAATGGCAAAGCAGCAGGCCCTGATGGCATCCAAGCGGAGTCTCTGAAAGCAGACCTAGAGACAACAGTGGAGATGCTGTACCCACTGTTTGGAAAGATCTGGGAAGAGGAGGTGATGCCGGCTGACTGGAAGGAGGGGTACCTAATCAAGCTTCCCAAGAAAGGGGACCTCAGCAAGTGTTCCAACTACAGAGGAATCACCTTGCTGGCAGTACCAGGAAAGGTCTTCAACAGGATCATCCTGGAGAGAATGAAGAGCTCCGTTGACCCCCAGCTGAGAGACCAGCAAGCAGGATTCAGGAAGAACCGATCATGTACAGACCAGATCGCCACTCTCCGCATCATCGTGGAACAGTCTCTGGAGTGGAGCTCCCCGCTGTACGTCAACTTTGTGGATTATGAGAAAGCATTTGACAGTGTGGACCGAGAGACTCTGTGGAAACTCCTACGACACTACGGTGTACCCACAATGCTCGTCCGCCTGATCAAGAGCAGCTACGATGGCATGACATGTCGCGTGATCCACGAAGGGCAGTTCACCAGGGAGCTCCAGGTCAGAACTGGTGTCAGGCAGGGGTGTCTGCTGTCTCCGTTCCTCTTCCTACTGGCCATAGACTGGGTCATGAAGATGAACACAGAGCACAGACGAAGTGGAATACAGTGGACACTGTGGACACAGCTTGACGACCTCGATTTTGCAGACGACTTGGCATTACTGTCCCACACTCATCAACAAATGCAGGACAAGACCACGAGGCTTGCTGACATCTCGTCCCAAGTGGGCCTCACCATTCACAAACAGAAAACAAAGACAATGAGGCTGAACGCAACCAGGGAAGAACCAGTCTTGCTTGCTGGCACCCCGTTGGAGGAGGTGGAGTCCTTCACCTATCTCGGGAGCATCATAGACAAAAAAGGCGGCACTGATGCAGATGTCAGAGCACGAATCGGTAAAGCCAGAGCAGCCTTTCTCCAGTTGAAAAAAGTGTGGAGTTCCAGAGAGCTGTCACAACACACCAAAGTCCGGATTTTCAACTCCAATGTAAAAGCAGTTCTCCTATATGGAGCAGAGACTTGGAGATTGACAAAAACCACAGTCAACAGAGTACAGACCTTCACGAACAGTTGCCTTAGAAGAATTTTGAAAATCCACTGGCCAGAGAAGATCAGCAACGTCAGACTCTGGGAGAGAACAGAGCAGATAACAGCAGAGAATGAAATTGGGCGAAGAAGATGGGGATGGATCGGTCACAGTCTGAGAAAGCCAGCTTCCAGTATCACTAGGCAGACATTGTCATGGAACCCCCAGGAAAAGAGGAAAAGTGGTAGGCCGAGAAACTCCTGGCGTCGAGACCTCCAAGCAGACATCAAGAGACTGGGAACCACCTGGAGTAGAATCGAAGGAGAAGCACAGGACAGGAGTTGCTGGAGGTCTCTCGTCGACGGCCTATACCCGGGTAGGGGTGACAGGCGTAAGTAAGTAAGTATAAATACTCACAAACCAGATAGGTGAGGCTAGCGCTGGCAGAGTTGTACACAAACCAAGAGGAATCACTCAGCACCGGACAGACAACAGTTAGATCCCCTGCCCCCGCCTATCAGGCACCCAATCGCCAGCCCACAGAGAAATACGCAGGTATAGAATAAGACGATCATTTGCATCTTCAAAAAGATGCATCAGGTCTCTTATATAACCCATGTCTTTCTCCGGAACTTAGGAAGTAGGCAGGGGAAACATACATACACAAACACGAAGGTGCACTACCATATGTGGTCAGGTAAATACCCTAATTTCCCACAGTAGATGCACAGAACATTACAGAACAATGTAACGATATAGCGATACAAATCTAACTGTTGTCTGTCCGGCGCTGAGTGATTGTGTACAATTATGCCAGCGCTAGCCTCACCTATCTGGTTTGTGAGTATTTATAACTCGAGGAAAATTTGTATCGCTATATCGTTACATTGTTCCGGTAATGTTCTGTGCATCTACTGTGGGAAATTAGGGTATTTACCTGACCACATATGGTAGTGCACCTTCGTGTTTGTGTATGTATGTTTACCCTGCCTACTTCCTAAGTTCCGGAGAAAGACATGGGTTATATAAGAGACCTCTTATTTTATACCTGCGTATTTCTCTGTGGGCTGGCGATTGGGTGCCTGATAGGCGGGGGCAGGGGATCTAACTGTTGTCTGTCCGGCGCTGAGTGATTTCTCTTGGGTTGTGTACAAATTCTGCCAGCGCTAGCCTCACCTATCTGGTTTGTGAGTATTTATAACTCGAGGCAAATTTGTATCGCTATATCGTTACATTGTTCTATAATGTTCTGTGCATCTACTGTGGGAAATTAGGGTATTTACCTGACCATATATGGTAGTGCACCTTCGTGTTTGTGTATGTATGTTTCCCCTGCCTACTTCCTAAGTTCCGGAGAAAGACATGGGTTATATAAGAGACCTGATGCATCTTTTTGAAGATGCAAATGATCGTCTTATTCTATACCTGCGTATTTCTCTGTGGGCTGGCGATTGGGTGCCTGATAGGCGGGGGCAGGGGATCTAACTGTTGTCTGTCCGGCGCTGAGTGATTCCTCTTGGTTTGTGTACAATTCTGCCAGCGCTAGCCTCACCTATCTGGTTTGTAAGAGTTCTATAAATGATCACCAAAAACGTTCTAAAGTTAAAAGTTACTTAGTGTTGTTCGAAACGGCAACGTCATGAAAGATTTTGACGTCATACGTCTATTATGTATAAATATAGATTCCTTTTACGTCAGTAGTCATGTCTAGCGCGATCCAGGACAGGAAGATTTCTTCTTGATTTCTGTTCAGTACGAAAATAGTGGAGGAATGAAAACAAATACGTTAATGGTAGCAGGGGCTTGCTGCATGGACCCTTGTAGGCCTGAGGGAGGTCAAAGGAACTATTGTACCCCTCAGACCTTCGGGGTTCAATGGTTACTTTGACCTCCCGAAGGCCTACAAGGGTCCGTGTAGCAAGAGAAAGACAATAGGAGATTACTAAGAATCAAATTTTAATAAGGCCACACCCATCATTAAATCTCGCCTTTATTGAGATGATCCGCCATGACCCCCCATTATCACTGAATCAACCCTGTTGATTTTTGAAAACGTGGCGACCATAATTAGTGCGGCCTTATTGAAATTTGATACATTAGTAATCTCCTATTGTCTTTCTCTATAACTATTGTCTCTGTAAACACCTAATGACCTTAATTAATTAACTAATTACGGTCGTTAACGTCCACACTGTCGTTTCTCTCAAATCAAACCAAAATCCTGATAGTGCACTCAGTTAAATATAATAATGTCATTGTACACACACCCCAAATAATTAAAAAATTACTCTCCATTGTCTCTCTATACTGTCAGAGTCGATTTCCGAAAAATCACAAGCTCTGTACAACACATGTTTACACATGCCAAACCCCTTTTATGCATATAAGGTAGGGACACCGCGCTCATTCAAAGGCCGGGCACGCTGTGTAAACACTACTTATACAGCAAGAGAGGTCTTTAGAATTTCTGCGTGGGCACAGCCCGAGCATAATGGCATGTTATAACAAAAGCTATTTTATTGACTGTGTCACTGATGTAAAATGCCACAAGTATCTCTTTTTTAACACAGCTCTTTTAAGTCTGGTTTCCACTGAAAGTTAGATTGACGGTATCTAGCCTTGTACATAGAGGGTTAAATTCACAGATTTACATGAGCCCCGTATTACAACTCTGCGGGGGAACAAACAGACGCATAACTACACTGTGTACACTTGACTTGACTATACAGACAGTACAGGGCAACAAGCCATACGTGCCCCAGCACTGTCCCCGTTGCTACCGACTTCATTTGAACATAAAAGAACAGGACCCCAATGCACTTAAAATATTAATTTACTTGCTTACATAGATCGCTTTAATACATACGTAACATACACCATAGACCCAAAAAGATATAGTCACACACACGCACGCACACGCATACACACACACACATACACACATAACTACAGACAGACACGCACACAAACACACACACACACAGATTGTAAGATATTTCTTCCGAGTGCATAACCGACTGAACATGCCTGACGCGAGCCATTGAAACACACCAGCCGGCGTGAGACGATAATAACTGTTATTCTAGTTCACGCGCTGGTGTTCATATTTAGACTGTAACTATGCTTTCAAGCTAAAAATAGACACATTACTCTCTGCTTTATACAGACACCCGACTGAGTACATAAACAACAGATCCTCAAGAGCCCCTGGGCTCCCGGGCTTGACTCTATTGTACAACAATTCAGTCAGCTGTACTCTCAGGGCCCTCATTATGAGTAAGTTTTGAAACTTGGCGACATGCTTTTGACAGATTAACAATTCAGTTTCCAATACTCTGCCAAACTCATGAAGGCTCCAAGATTTATGAATATTTGTTACGACATAATATTCAAGCGATAATGTCGTCGCTCTTTTGTTTGGCTGAATGGGGCTGTCGTCTGCTTACTAATGTTTGTGTGGTTACCCTTGGTACCGTCTGTAGGTAACATGAATGAGGCATAGTCACCTCACACAGAGAGAGGCCCGATTTAAAAGTCTATATAGATGTGTGTGCTATTACATGCCCTGTTTAAACCTGTGTACATTTAACATAGAAAAGCTGTCATCTTGTTTACTAGCAATGAGTCACCTGCACGTGTTTGCACCGAAATCAGTCTCGTCATAATTTCTCAGGAAAAGTCGTGCCTATGCACGCAAGGGTTTATGTGGCATAGTGTACTGAAATTGTATGTGTGTGGGCACTGTGAAAAGTTAGCTGGCTGGTTTGGAAATTGAAAAATGTTTGAGAAAAAACAGCTCTGTCAGTGTGTCGCCATGCCGAGATGTTACGGGTGTACGTGTTTAGCAAGGTAGGCTTAATGTTTTTGTTTATGTATAAATATGATAATATGCATGTTTGTGCATGTGTTAGTATGTCTGCCTGTCTGTGTGCATGTGTTAGTATGTGTACAATGCGGTGTACTGCTCAGAAATTTAACACACAGTCTGGATTTTAGTGAATGACGCAGCAGGAAGGCTTTTTATCATACTCGAGAAAGGCTTTTAACCGTGTCCACACATGACTGAACCGTCTGCACTAAGAATTCTAAAGGTGTGAGAGAAAAAAAAAATTATGTATAGGTGAGCACAGTGTGTACACAGTGATAACCAGGCTCAAACAAGTTTGCCTTTCCATTGCGTCAGCTTTTCCAGACTTGCATCAGCCTAATTTTATTGGCTCAAAGAATTTGACCAATCTATGCCTAGAGCTTTTTCATATATAACCCAGTGCACAGCAACGCGTTACCAAACATGACACAACCATTTGGAGTAAATGCGATATTGCGAGCTAGTAATCTTCGTAAGCAGCTTACCGATTGTAACAAAAAAGGTAGGCTTCTTGAAAATGAATTGAAACTCCTAGAATATAAAGAACAGGAGTTTAAAAAAGATTTATCAGATATTGAAAATGAGATGACAGCATCTACAGCTTTTTTGATAAAATACAGAGATGAAAATAATCATGTGGCGTTTGCAAAAGAGCTTGTATTTCATAGCAAACTTGAAAACAAAATAGAGAAAATTAAAGATCATATCAGTAGATTGGATCAAAAGATCCGTCATCAAAAGAGTTCTATTGAGCTGAATGGAAAAAAAGTCAAAGCTCTCAATGAAGAAATAACACAAATTAATGGGAGCCCTGCAATTCAAAATGTGTTTGCATATGTGAATATAATGAGAACAAAGCTGCAGCCACAATGACAAAAATGTTTAGGGCTTAACGTCTTTTGTCCACCACGAGGGTGATTTCAAAGACGGGGACAACGAAAAAGGGTCTGAGCAAATTTTGACCCTAGCTGGATTCGAACCCGGGACCTTTTGGTCTGGAGGCAAACGCTTTTACCACCGAGCCACCCAGCTCCCCACAGCCACAATGACATCAATGGATACATCAGAGTAGTTATACAATGTTAAGTTGCTTACGAAGACCGAAATATAAGCAGCTTACATTGCTCTCGGCTTTTTGTACATACCATCAAATTTACACATCACATCATATCATATTTAGCGTGATGTGTCAGAGGAAATTCACTTTCACATAGTATGCGTTTATTACGCAGCCCGGGAGTGCCATGTTCAAGTGTTTTTCCTAGGGATGTACCAGCAGCTCAGCACACAAACACACACAAAACTACATCCGAGAGCAATACACCTGTTTGGCTTTGACATGTGGTCTTTGGTACAAAGTTAGGTGGCCACGAAAATTTTTCATCTACAATTGAGCTGTCAAGGGTTGATGACCTTTCTGATGAGACTAATTAAGTCGAAACAGCTCCCCCGCCTTGGCTCAAAGGTAAGTGTTTCATTTTTATTTTACTTGTCTGTAACTGTGTATCCAGGCTATTGAAAACTTATCTCGGGCTGTAATGTGGTGCGGCACAGGCCGTGTGTGGTAACTAGTATGTTACGTCTGATGTTTTATTTGGCTCTCACTTGACCAGGGTGTGTGATTTATAATTTACTGCAAAGCCAATAATTGTCAATACTGTGTCAGGTATGTTTGCTTTAAAGGACAGGGTTATTGTACATGACACCACAATTGAAATCTATGAAGCATGATATTAATAAGCCCACTGAGAGAGATAATATAGTACAGGGCAAGTCTTGTCTGGGGTAAACTCAAAAACTATTGGCAATATTGCTGGAGTGGTGCAAACGTAAAAAGTTACTGTTCAGTGTAATTTCCTAGAAAACATGATTTTGCTTGATAACAATTTATTCTTTTGTTTGTCTAATAAAAATGACAGACGGACAAATCATACAAGTGCTTGATATCTCACACTGCTTCAAAGATGTTATGCACTTTACTGACCTAATAACATCACCCAAACAGACTAACATAAGCCTTTCAGCACCATCAGAAATATATGCTACATATAGTGTGACTTTGGATTATGTCGATGAGCATCCAGGTGTGGAACGCATGACAGTTGATTTAAAGACACCTACTTTTAAAGTTGATGATACCAACTATGGTTGGTTAGGGGAAGTTTGTTATAGCATATTTAAACAACTACGCAAACTAAATGTTTATATTGACAGTGTTACAGTTAATAAAGTGGTATTACACAAGGTGAGCCAGCGGTAATATTTTTATTTTATTATTTTGTCCGACAAATAAAAATGACGGACAATGTTCAAAACCCTGGCTCATCAGGCTCATCAAGTTTAAGAAACGTGTTTCACACAACAAACTTGCCTATATCTAATACTAACAATGTCTATGAATCAATAGAAAACTCTTTTTCTGTAATACAACAAAATCTTCTTACAGGCAGTGTGAAAATTCAGATTGTTGCCAAAATAGAATTTACTAGAGTAGACGGTGAAGTGATTGTATCGTATATATCAACAAGACAACACACAGTTAACACAAGAAGAGAATTAGAGAACGTGTTTAGAGACAGACTTTACCTGACTTCCTCCAAGCAATTGACAGTGCAAGAATGAAGGGGTCTGGTTGGCACATAAGGACATGTACATGAACTACAATTAAAACAGTCAAGGTATCATCCTATATTAGGTAAATCATGGTTACCACTGCCAACAGAGGTTGCAAACAAAAAGGCTGTCGTTAATATTCAGAACAATGACAACTATTGTTTCATGTGGTGTGTGCTTGCTAAACTACACTTTATAAAATCAAAACCTGAACGTGTTTCTAACTACACTAAATTTGTAAATGAACTCAACTTTAGTGGCATTGAGTTCCCTGTTAAAATAGAGGACATAGACTTGTTTGAAAAACTAAATCCTGGTATATCTGTAAATGTGTATGTGTGGGATAATGAATCTGAGAACAAGTTACAACCAATTAGAGTATCCCCAATTGCTCCAACCTACGGACAGTCAGAAGATAAACATGTTGACATGTTGCTAATAGGCCCTGCCGGTGATAACAATAACTTCCATTACACAATTATCAGAAATATGTCACGTCTAATTCATGGACATACAACAAAACACAATGGCAAACTGGAAGTTTGTAAAAAATGTTTACAAAGATTCTCCTCTATTTCAGTAGCGCACAAACACGTCCTACACTGTAGATCGGCTGATGACATACAGACTGTACTTAAGTATCCAGATCCTGGTAGTCAAGTGTATTTTAAGAACTATGGGAATCAACAAAAGCTGCCATTTGTAGTGTACGCTGATTTTGAATCATTAGTAGTACCGTATGAAGGTCCTGTTCCAGAGTCATTACCAAAGACTATAAAACTAAGTGACCAAGTGGTGTGTTCTTTTGGATATATTATTGTTAGGTCAGACGGTCAGCATTCAAAACCTGTTATCTACAGGGGTGAAAATGCAGCATGTCTGTTTTTAACAGAAATGAGACATCTGTATAGTCAGGTAGTACAGTATCTCACAACATGTCAGATGCCTTTGGTGATGACAGAAGAAGACAAACTGAAATTTGATACAGCTGAGATGTGTTGGGTTTGTGAGCAACCCCTCCAGGGTGATAAAGTTCGTGACCATGATCACATAACTGGATGTTACAGAGGTGCTGCACATAACAATTGTAACTTGTTATTAAAAACAGAGCCTAAGACATATAAGTTACCAATCTTTTTCCACAATCTCAAAGGGTATGATTCACACATTATCATGCAGGCTGTAGATGAGTCTTACAAAAAAAATTAGTTGTATTGCCCAGACAACTGAGAAGTACTTGACTTTTAGATTGGACAACAAATTAGCATTTTATGACTCCATGCAACATTTGTCTTTAGGTCTTGCTAGTCTGGCAGAAGGACTGACTGAGTATCCAATAACGAGTAAATATTTTGAACCAGACTTGATTAAGAAAGGTGTTTATCCGTACGAGTACATTGATCATTGGGTTGTGTTTGAGGAAACAAGACTGCCACCAAAAGAGAAATTTTATTCCACACTAACTGGTAAAGGTATTTCTGACTCTGAATATCAACACGCACTTGATGCGTGGGGGAAGTTAGGATGTCAGACAAATGGTGACTACCACGACCAGTACTTGAAAGCAGACGTTTGTTTGCTAGCAGACGTATTTGAAAGTTACCGTGAAAAGGGTTTGTTACACTACAAGCTTGACCCTGCCTGTTACATAACTAGTCCTGGCATGACATGGGATGCATTTTTGAAATCCAGTAAGATATCTATAGACCTGTTGTCTGATCGTACGATGGGTGAAATGGTGGAACGTGGATTGAGGGGTGGGATAAGTATTGCAGCAAACAATTATGCCAAAGCCAACAACAAATATCTGGACGGACATGGTGACCTTGGGTTTGACCCCTCAAGGTCAAGGTCATTCATTACCTATGTAGACGCTAACAATTTGTATGGCTGGGCGATGTGTGAATTATTGCCCTTGAAAAACTTTTGTCTGCATGATTTGTCACAGTATGACGTAACAGAGTCAGGGTTAACAAACAATATTATGAATCTTGACCGAAACGACGCGAAGGGTTGGATCTTTGAAGTCGACCTGGAGTATCCACACCACCTACACGATTACCATAATGATTATCCCTTAGCAGTTGAGAAAATGAGTATGTCAGGGAAAAAAGAAGACACTAAACTTGTGCCGAATTTGAATGATAAATTCAATTACGTTTGTCACTATCGCTTGTTACAGTTTTACATCAGACACGGGTTAGTACTAAAGAAAGTTCACAGAGGAATTCAATTTGATCAGAGTGCTTTCATGAAAGATTACATAATGAAGAACACAACATTGCGTGCCAGAGACGGCAACACTGCATTTGACAAAGACTTCTTTAAGCTTATGAACAATGCCTGTTTTGGCAAGACTATGGAAAATCCTCATCACCGCAAAGATGTGAGACTTGTCACAACTGAATCAGGTGCAATTAAACTTACAGGTAAGCCACAGTACACTGGGTACAAAGAGTTTCATTCATCATTGTATGCTGTGTCACTCAAAAAAAAGATTGTTAAACTGGACAAGCCAGTATTCATTGGTATGGCAATTCTTGAGTTGTCAAAACTGTTGATGCTTGAATTTTATTATGATTACTTCAAACCAAAATATCCTGAGTGTCGTCTGCTATACACTGACACTGACTCTATGATCATTGATGTGTGTACTGAAGACTTTTATGAAAGACCATCCACTGTTTAGCACACAAAACAAGAAAGTACCTGGTAAGTTTAAGGATGAACTGAATGGTGTGCCAATAGTTGAGTACGTTGGACTGAGATCAAAAATGTATTCTATACTGCATCAGAAAGGTAGTCAGTCGAAAGCCAAAGGAATAAAAAAAAAAACAGCGATAAAAAATAAAGACATTCGACATGAACATTACAAGCAAGTATTAGATGGTGCATTGATGCCTGATTATCCAAACAAGTCACTGAGATCAAATAAACATAATCTTGAAATGATTCAAACACACAAAAAGTCACTTGCAGTTGGGGACACAAAGCGTGTGTTTCACACTAAGGAAAAAGCTTATGCACCTGGTCATTACAGGCTCAAGTTATCTGAAGACATAGCTGATGAACTGGTTGATGAATTAATTGACGAGTTAGTTACTGAAATGAGTAACGGTGTCTGGGGGAATAATCTGTAATTCTTCTCTGACAAATGCCCTCTGGGGTGCAGGGTCATACAGATAATATATTGTTGCGTCAGCACCAGGAATTATTTTTTTTATATTGTGTACAGACATTGACCAGATGGGGTCTGTTGCCCTGCACTTCACGTCGTTCTCAGCCTCCCCTGGTTGATATAAATATCTTACCCGTTTAGTAAATAAACTTGTGTCTGGTGCGGGGGTTGGGGTTGGTCCTGTTTTTGGCTCTGTAATTGTTTTCAATTTAATAGCATCAGCAGGCTTTGGATGGCCTTCATTGTTCATTGCTTTTATCACATGTGGTAATCTCTTAACCCACTCAGTGTTACGTGTGTCATGCATGAGTTCCTTAGAATACTGATAGCTGAAAAGTCTTTCTGATAACTGTTTGTTAAAGTTTTCAACAATTGCCTGTGATCTGTGTACGCCTGGAATGCCTCGTCTGACTAGTACGCCATGCTTTGCAAATAACTGATTAACAGCACCCTTAAATTCAGATCCATCATCAACTTGTACAAGTCTGGGGTATCTTAAAGGACCTCGACCATATATTTTTGATAATGCTGTAGCAACAGTGGTAGCTGTTTTGTCAGATATGGGTTCAGCGTCTTTATACCTTGAAGCAATGTCTACAACAGTCAGTGCGTACTTGTATCGTTTCTTTCTTATTGTATCGTGTGGTAGGAACAAGAGGTCCATTTGGTGTGTGTCATTTGGTGATGTGTTCTCAAAATGGGGTCTTGTTATCTTTCTTGGAGCAGGGAGATATATCTGCCAAATTGCTTGTCTCTGTAACCATTGTTTGACTTGATTGAGTGTTATATCTCCGCCCACAGCGGCATGTAATTTCTGAATAGCTGTTGCTCCTTTCCAGTAC
>BTPG01000004.1:91586164-91773802 GCA_036245525.1 Semisulcospira habei
GTGAACCGTGGATATATTCCCGTGTGCAGACTGATGCTACTGGAAGTGACCTTTGGCAACTGGGTAGTGTATACCCGTTTGCGTGAACTGTGACAGCCGTCAAGGACGTCTGACACTCTACAGCAGCTATAGTAACGTGCGTGTTCGGGGATCCAATGTGACGGGGCCCTGTACGGGTTGTACTTTGTGTCAGGTAGGGACTTTAATTTTTTTTTTGGCTGTCCTCTTCTAACTAATTGCTGAACCAGGACCTTTAACTCAGTCATTGGCAGCCCGACGCACGTCAGTATTTCCCAAATTTTGGAGGCGTCATCTAACGACTATGCACCTGTTGCAGGAGATAGATCAACCATGACAATTCAAGGGTAGTGCCAGGTTAGCTTGGTGCGGCCATCATGAATTATCATGGTCGATCCACCACAAGCTGTAGGTCAGTGGTCGGGGCTAAAAGGGTTAAGTTTTGAAAACACAGATAGTTTTGTTTTAGTGACTAAAAAAAAAAAAATAGATACGGTGCATTGATACACCATAGTGGTGACAACACAATAGCCTTGTTTACAGTGACTATAGAAGAAATAAATACTCCAGCGCATTGATACACGATGAAAACACAATTGCCTTGTTTTACAGCTTCCAGCAGAAATACATACTGTGCATTACAGCAATCTGCTCCTTGCTATTCCCATACAATTGCTTTGCTAAAATTCGCCGATACAATGGTTTCTCAATGTTGTCTTGCCTCAACTAAGGCTTTTCTACGCTTCTTTTCACAATCCATGTGAGTCAGTATACTCTCCTGCGTACAAAGGCCGAGAAGAAGCTTGACCAGAAAAGTCTTTCATTTTACGACATTCAAACTTTATAATTTAAGTTCGCGCTCTTGTCTGGCTTTATTGTAAGACATACTATGAACATCAGTATACTCTCCTGCGTACAAAGGCCGAGAAGAAGACCAGAAATATCTGTCATTTTACGACATTCAAACTTTATAATTTAAGTTCGCGCTCTTGTCTGGCTTTATTGTAAGACATACTATGAACATCAGTATACTCTCCTGCGTACAAAGGCCGAGAAGAAGACCAGAAATATCTCTCATTTTACGACATTCAAACTTTATAATTTAAGTTCGCGCTCTTGTCTGGCCGCTTATTGTAAGACATACTATGAACATCAGTATACTCTCCTGCGTACAAAGGCCGAGAAGAAGGACCAGAAATATCTCTCATTTTACGACATTCAAACTTTATAATTTAAGTTCGCGCTCTTGTCTGGCCGCTTATTGTAAGACATACTATGAACATCAGTATACTCTCCTGCGTACAAAGGCCGAGAAGAAGACCAGAAAAGTCTTTCATTTTACGACATTCAAACTTTATAAAGTTAAGTTCGCGCTCTTGTCTGGCTTTATTGTAAGGCGTACAAAGGCCGAGAAGAAGACCAGAAAAGTCTTTCATTTTACGACAGTTAAACTTTATAATTTAAGTTCGCGCTCTTGTCTGGCTTTATTGTAAGACATTTATAGAGGAGATACTGCGGATTATTAACCTTTACTGTCTGAAGTGGGTCGGTGAAAACGCTTTTCTCGATCAGCCAGCCTGTGGTTCTAAGGCATGCGATACAGAGAGGTGTCGAAAATGTTAAACGTTTAAACCTTAACTCATTCCGCACGGCCAAGACCGAAATCCGTAAATTTTGAAGTTGCTCCCCTGAAGACTGTATTACACTTCTGGAAACAGATCGAGCGTGATAGTTCAAGGGTTGTGCCAGAATAGCTTGGCGCCTGTGGGCGCCAAGCTATTCTGGCACAACCCTTGAACTATCACGCTCGATCCATGTCTTGCCGTGGCGTGTCTGAGTTGAATGAGTTAACATCTCTTGTCCAGTACAAAGCTGATTTCAAGAACGGGTCACCGAAAAGAGTCTTAACAAATGTTGACCCCAGCTGGATTCGAACCCACGGCCTTTCTGACAGAGATGGACAGAGGATTGACGTAAGCTTCATCCGTACTTGAAATGGCTGAGCGATGAAATCTTAACCCCATTGCTGCCAGTGATCACCGACATTCGCGTGTTAAAAAAAAAACACAGAGGTAAATGTGACCAAATCTAGGCATCAAGAATACAGGACAACAAGAGATATAAATCTCTTGCAGCTGGGTAGCGTTCGCCTTGCCCCATGCTTAGCCTGAAAAAGCTCGAATTTTGATTTCGGAAAGGTTGTGTCTGATCGGATTGACGCCGCCCTTCCCAGCTAATCAGACACTATCCTTGGGCTGAAATGGTCTGGTCCCATGATGTACTGCCGTATATTGCCATTTTTAGCTGGCGGTAAAACAGAAAGAGCTGTGAGCGATATATCCGGACGCATTGTTTTATTGTGCACTGCAAACGCTCTCAACAGAGCATCGGCTGCAGAGTGTCCCGCTCAGATGTAAGGTAAACGTTACTGTGGGATAAACCCAGGTGTCCTTCTCGGACTAAGCAGCATACGTGGTATCGACGGCATTCTGCCGCCCTACCACTCTGCCTAGCAAGAGGTATAAATTCTCATAAGCCCCTGCAGTCGCAGGGGCTTATGAAAATTTATATCTCTTGCCGATGAATTGTGCTCGGTGCGGAATTTCTGACAGTAGTACAAGGGTAGTAAACACAAGGTCGCACAGATTCCCGGGGGCTGCAGGGGCTGATGAAAATCTATGCCTATTGCAGATGAACGAAACTGCGTGAGGCATTCCTGCGTGGGCTGTGAGAGCTTGGGAGCTATATAGCAGTGGGGTGGGGTTTTTTTTTTCTGTCGGATATTTCAAGTTGAAATTCACCATTTGGTGTGTGTTTGACACTCAATATCAGTGGCCACAAATTTTAACTCATTCGAGAGGTGCCTCATCCGGATACTGGCGCGACATAAGCCGCGTATCCCCGCACCGCGGCAAGTCTCGAATGTGTTAACACCGTAATATGCTCTGTGTACTTCGATCATCTTGTCGCATTTTGGAGCAATAAAAGCCTATAGAAGCCGCCTCGCTTCTGCTCGCTTATTAACATCTTCACTGCCGAGAAATAGTGAATGCGTGCTAACTGCAAGAGATATACATCCTCCAGAGCCCGAGCGACAAAGCGGGGGGCTCGTGAGGATCTATGCCTCTTGCTGAAACCGCTGTGTGTCCACTGATGTTATTTGGACCGTTGAGGCTTTCAAGTCGGTCTTTCAATGAACACAGATTTCCGGCAGGAATAAAACCAGTCAGGGGCGGATCTGGTGTGTGTGTGGGGGGGGGGGGGGGAGACGTACTTGCCCGCGCCCGTCTCGCTGAAGAATGACTCAATCGTTTTGTTAGAGGGCATTTGGGGTTGCCAACTTGGCAGCCAGCACTGAAATACACTCACGCGGCATTTCATCAGTTCGAAAAGGTAACAAAATAAAAGCAGGGATGTATATGATCGTCTTGTTATTTACCTGCGTATATTTTAGTGGCTGGCGACTGGGTGCCTGACAGGTCATGTTACATATTTAAATTGGGCAGTTGAGGCAGTGCAAGGACCGGTGTTTTTTTTTAAATAATTTTTGCCTTGTTTGAAAATTTGTAGTAGGGCTAAATGTTGGAATTTGCCGGAAATTTCTGGTTAGCTGAGAGGAGACATGTTTGATGCATTGATTCATACCATCCTGAGCTTATCCAGTTGACAATTGTGGGCCTATGTTGAGTTGCCATTGACGTAGTGGTTTGAGGGGCACGCTGATTTCAGCTGTGCTTGGGTGTGGGGTTGATAAGGAACCAGTTTCATAGCCAAGAAATAAGACGGGTGATGTGCTGGGTGTTTTTTTTGTTTTGTTTTGTTTTTTTTTTTTGTGCATGGTAAATGTGAAGCTGGTGGGCGGTAGTGTTGTTTAGGGAATTGAAAAAATAGGGGCTGACTGGGACTGACTAAGGCTAAGAGACTGGACAGTACGGCCCGAAACGGCACTGTAGTCCGTGGCCTGATAGGAGGGGGCAGGGGAGCTAACCGTTTGCACGTCCAACGCTAACAACTTCATGTAGATTCTTCTTTGGCATGTACACGAATAGGAATTAAGAACTGTCCGAGTGAAACGAGCGACGGTGTTTCGCGTTGTCGGTATGTCGAGCGAATGAACTTTCCGAAGTGGCAACCTAGTGCGCAAAGGCCATCGGTCCGACGTCGGCCGCCCGCGTTGGCCCGCTCACGTCCGTGCGCTCGCCAGCGGCGGCCGACGTCGGTCCGATGGCCTTTTGCGCATGGCCCGGAAAATTTGAAGGTTAGGAATCGAGCAACATTGTTAGAACAAGAGACGTGTCCTGTCAGTGTGAAAGAAACAATGACTGAGTCAACTGCTTATACCAGAAAGTGAAAGACTTGGACATTGATTATGATACAATATTGTTTGGGTGCCTGTCACGCTGTTGAAGCTAAATATTCTAAAAGGGCGGGATTTGATTGCTAAAATTCGCGGGCCGTTACAAGGAGTTCTCAATGTTGTATTGCCTCAACTAAGACCTTTCTATTCTTCTTTCACAATCCATGTGAGCAGGTTTCTACTACCTCTTATGAGCATCGGGGAAACTCTCCTGCGGACCAAGAAAAAGATGAGCAGAAAAGTTTTTCATTTTAAGACATTCAACTTCGTCAGTTTAAGTTAGCCCTTTTGTTTTGTGCAGCATTATTTTAACTAACATAAGACATACTAAGAACATATTTAAAGGAGATATTCTGAACTATTAATTCATTTGCGGCCAGCCGCATCCGGATGCGCGGCTTATGCCGCGCATCCGGAAGCGGCTGGCCGCGAATGAGTTAACCCTTTATTGCCTGGATAGGTTGCTTTACGTAACAATAAATGTTGCAAAATGTGTGTGTGTGTGTGTGTGTGTGTGTGTGTGTGTGTGTGTGTGTGTGTGTGTGTGTGTGTGTGTGTGTGTGTGTGTGTTGAAATTGACAGAACTAAGGTGAGAGTGTAAAAAGGTTAATGCCAAATGTTGTATCGGAACTAAGGACAGACCTAAGGCCAGAGTGGGACAGAGCTATGAACAGTAAGACAGAGCTAAGGCCAGAGTAGGACAGAGCTAAGGACAGTGAGTGACAAAAATAACGCTTAAGAGAGGAGAAATGGCCGACGCGGGACCAAACCTCTATCGTTCCTCTCGTATTCGTGACAGACGCTTTACCGCTGCCCCAGGAACCGCCCCGCCAATATGATTGTGGTAATCAGTAATCAGATGACGTGCTATATATATATTTGCAGATGTATGTAGCGTGATGTCATGATATCATACTCTATTGTTTTTGGCTGTAAGAATGGGCATCACGGCCGGACTGTTTCTACTCTCCATTTCACCTATCTGTCCTCATTCCCACCCAACGTCCATTTGCACGCCATCGCTTCCGCTTTTATTAACGAGGTCAAACAGAAATAAACCCATTCAAGACGTGTCATATGCGCGGCAGAAGCCGCGTATCTGTAAACGTCACGTCTCGAATGAGTTAATAATAATCATTTCCAGTCCATTTACCGAAATCTGTTTTACGTGTCAGTGTCATTCCAGAACCGTGATTTGGGTTCGGACAAACCTCTTTATTTGTGGGTGAGGTGGGGAGGGCAGACCTCAAAGTCGGTCTTAAAGACCCACTACCGTTGTAACTGTTCAACTATGGTTCATTTAGACACAGGAAAATCCAGTTCAGAACACGTCGTCTTTATATCAAGTAACCTGACAATGATTCCATTCTATAAATACAACGCTATCGGTACGAGAAACAGCTAAAAATAGATTGAAACGCTAACGGCAGCGTAGAATAAATAAGTATGATTACGCGTGTGCTTTTACTGCATGTCCAAACTGCCATAGAAGCTCATTAGGTGTGTTGACAAGGCGTAACAAACACTGACAAACAGTGCTGACAATTGTATTCATTTTTATGCGTAATGGTACTTTAAAATCACCCTTGTAATCATGATTTGTACTAACCATGATACCATCCCAGTTATTTCAATGACATTAACTCATTCAGCCCGACGGCCGTATTTCCCAAATTGCGGAGGCGTCATCTAATGACTATGCACCAGTTGCAGGAGACAGGCGCCAAGCTAATCTGGCACTACCCTTGAATTATCATGGTCGACCCATTTCCTGCTGTAGTGCGTCAGGGCTGGATGGGTTGATGTTTATTTCAATGCAACGCTTTTCCCTGACATTTTACCGAATAATTATTAGAAGAACTAGAGTTAATTAACTGCCTTTCTTTTATACCAACCGCGGGTCGTGCCACAAAGTAACGCCCATAAGTCAGCCTACTGTTTTATTTGCTATTTGCTATTCTGCCTTCTCTGTTTTCTCTAACACTGAGGACTTCAAAGTAAGTTCTGGCCGCGAATGAGTTAAAAGTCATCGGGCGTTCACTGAAGCCTGCGGTACACGCCGAGGCGATGCTTGTTATGGACCGGCTGTGCACTATCGATCATACGACTGATGCATAGGCAAAATCCCTCAGATAAGTCTTGAACATAAACACAGGTGGTAACTTCATTTTCACGATGTAAATGAAGCCGATGTTTGTCAACAAGAGGCATACATTCTCATTGGTCCCTGCATCTTCATGGCCTATGAGAATCTATGCCCCTTGCAGATGGAATGGGATGACTGCTTCAGTCTACTGATGTAAATGGTGCTGTCGACAAGAGGCATAGCTTCTCACGCAGCTGCAGAGGCTTATGAGAGTCTATGCCTCTTGCTCGTGGAATGAGACCTCAAAGGCAAACTCCCTAGACAGAAAATCTGGCGTTGTTGAATCAGTCGGTGCGCGCTTCGCAGGCAGTGAAGTCTGTACAGTTTTCATCTTCAACACGTACATTTGGCCCACCTGGGGAAGCGAGTGAAAGGCAGAAAAGTAAAAGGGGGACAGACTAAAACTGAAATAACAAAACCAAATACTGAATACTAAAAGAGAGACTGTTCAGTGCAGGGAAGATTAGATCAGTGCACGAAGAGAACAATTTCAAAGAACAGAGACAAATGTACTTACTTACTTACTTACTTACGCCTGTCACCCCTACCCGGGTATAGGCCGTCGACGAGAGACCTCCAGCAACTCCTGTCCTGTGCTTCTCCTTCGATTCTACTCCAGGTGGTTCCCAATCTCTTGATGTCTGCTTGGAGGTCTCGACGCCAGGAGTTTCTCGGCCTACCTCTTTTCCTCTTTCCCTGGGGGTTCCATGACAATGCCTGCCTAGTGATACTGGAAGCTGGCTTTCTCAGACTTTTTAACAGAGACAAATGTGCTTTCACTCAAATGTCTGTATACGTGTGACCGTCTTTGTGAAACCGGCAAGAAATTTCCACTGACAATTTAGACCAAAACATGAAGTTTTGAATACTAAAAGAGAGACTGTTCAGTGCAGGGAATATTACAGTTTCCACTTCCACAGCTTTGCTGACTGAGGAACAGAGGTAGAATGGATGGTGAATTCGTTTACTTTGTTATCACTGACCTGGAAGAAGGTACATACCCAATGCGCAAAAGGCCGCCGGGCCGAAGTCGTCGCCGTTGGCCCGCGCACAGCCGTGCGCGGGCCAACGGCGGCCGACGTCGGCCCGATGGCCTTTGCGCACTGGGTATACGGAGTTCTTTAACCACAGACGGGCCGGAAGATATAAACTGACCAGTGGATTTTTAAGTTTCATCAGTCATGGTTAACCCATTTAACCCCACTACTTAAAGACTATATACCTGCTGCAGGAGGTGGATCGACCATGATAATTGAAGGGTAGTGCCAGATCAGCTTGGCGCCTGAATTACCATGATAATTCAAGGGTAGTGCCAGAACAGCTTGGCGCCTGAACGCGCCAAGCTCATCTGGCACTACGCTTAAATTATCATGGTCGATCCATCTCCTGCCTCACAGCGTTGGGGCTAAATGGGTCAAGGCCATCATAGCGGAGTGATACCAGTGATAAAAAGTGCACAGCCGACCGTCTTGGACCGTTAATTCCGACACGCATGTCCGTTCGTCCGTCGTGAGAAAAAGAACTTAAGGGGGGTATTCTATGCAATTTGTTTTGTATCGGTTTGTTTTCAGGCCGTTTTTATCGCAACAAAACGTGAACGAACTGCGTGGATGGACCTCCCCTTCATTCTGACACACAAAGTGAACTGAAAAGTATCCGCCGTTCATCTATGTCTGTGCTTTCTCTACTCAGTCTCGTTCCTACGTCCAGGGACTGACAAGGGTTGGCACTGATTGGATGGGGGCGTTGAGTGATAGATTCGCCAGTCAACTTGCATATAGCCGGACTGATGCTGGCGTTGGGATACTGCATGGTTCTCGCGATACCTGGCCACTACATCGGACATTGCCGCATGGATCTGACTGATCAGGATTTTGCGTGCTGCAGGTAAGACGGTGGTAAATTTTTATGTTTAACCTGTTATATTCAGACATGCCTTATTACAACAGGATCTCGATCGACCCGGCATGATAGTTCAAAGTTGGTGCCTGAATAGCTTGGCGCCTAAAGGCGCCAAGCTATTCAGGCACCACCCTTGAACTATCATACTCTGTCCGTTTGCTCAACTTTACCGTAGACTTCAGAGACCATCTCCCGAATTTCGGCCCGGGACTGATCGGACTCAAATTGATGTATCGTCTCTTCAATGTTCCAACATTTCTGAAAGTCTGGCGGCGTTATCTAACGACAGTGTACCAGCTGCGGTGTTTGGATCGACCATGATAGTTTACAGATAGTGCCAGATTAATGGCTTCCCGCGCGTTAAGTTTTCAACAATTCTTTTGGATCTATCGTGCGTTGATTTTGATCATTTTCCAAAGGCTGAATGACCGCTCTGATTATCGGTGTTGGGAGAAAAAAATATAGTTTGTGTCTTTATTCGCTTGTTTTCTCTGTTTCGTATTTCTTCTTTGAGCGGCAGCTACTATGTTCTACGTTCCTTGCACGCACGCACGCACCAACGCACACACACAGACACACGGATTGCGTGTTTAAGATAGCAAGAGATCCTGCTCGCTGAACATTCACATCCTGGTGAAGCATTTTGTCGACCTTATCATTAACCTTGGCTGTCAAAAAGCGCTACTGACAACCGAAGGCTTAATTTTCTGAGAATGTAATGCGAGTGTTATCATGCAGGCCGCACGAAAGCAACAGTTATCATGGGGGCCTAGCTGATTATTTCGCTTTGACTGAACAGACCTGGGCGGTGTAGCGACACACCCAATGTCAGTCGCGCATCTCAGTCTCGGCTCATAATTGGCTCCATAGAGAAGGTTGTTCGCGGGCGTTGTAATTATCTATGTGATCCATGTGAGTATGAGCCAGAGGCTGTGTTCGAGAAACACATTATTTACGATGTGTCTTGGTTTACCTTTTAACCTTTTGGCTGTCAGTCACACTTTTCTCGAGGTGATTGCTGCAGCAAAAAGCGCAAACGACAGGATTTTCACCTCAATGTCAGTGATAGTGGAACTCCCCGATCACTGCTTGTGCAAGGGGGACATGGAAAGAAATAACTGATGATAGTGGAACAGCTTGGGAAATATGTGAAATGTACACACACACACACACACACACACACACACACACACACACACACACACACACACATACACACACACACACATACACACACACATACATGATACATACATATATACATACACACGCATATTTTTGGTAGTAACCTGTGATGTTGACCAGTACAAAGCAATGAACTAGCTGCGACGTTCGCTTCGTACGGGCAGTGTACAATGTACAGTGTGTATATAATTTAAAAAAAATATTAGCCCCTTTACTGTGGCCAGTGGTGGCAGATTGTGTTTCCGCTGCAATCATGCTGTTAATTCAATGCCAAAAACTGAGCCGGCTAGCCCCATCCGACCAATGAACCTGGATCATAGTGTCAGCAAGAGGCATAGATCCTCATGAGTCCCCGCAACTGCGGGGACTCATGAGGATGTATGCCTCTTGCAATTGGATCGTGTTGAGTTTTTTTCTCGACAGGTAAGTGATCAGACAGTGTAATACGTTTTGTAACGGAGCGAGAAGACAATAGAGCAAGACGTAATTTAGGCCAACGTTCTCTGGGTCACTCGCCGCCGCATTTCATTGTCGTGGCCAAAATGTCCCAAACTGACAAAAAGTTGGAAACACCCCCCACCCCACCCCACCCCACCCCCCACCACCGCCACTCGGCTTTGTAAGACCCGTTCGCCCACGTGGGCCTCAGTCACAGCCCTACCCGGCCGCATGCCGAATCCAGTCAGGTATCAGCACACACTGCAGGATATTCGCCCATCGTGAAGACAGTTAATCCCTTCATTGCCGAGAAAGAACAAACCGCTGCAAGAAGCGTAGATCCTCATGAGCCCCCGCATTTGCCCGGTCTCATAGGGATATGTGCCTCTTGCTGACACCACATTGTGACCATGTTCCAACAGCTGTGGCAGTCTGGCGTTAAATTAACTTATTCAGCCCGACGCACGTATTTCAGTCCCAAATTTGGGAGGCGTCATCTAAAGACTATGCACATTTGCAGGAGATGGATCGACCATGACAATTCAAGGGTAGTGCCAGCCGGATTAGCTTGGCGCTACCCTTGAATTATCATGGTCGACCCATCTCCTGCTGTTGTGCGTCAGGGCTGAATGGGTTAACAAAGATTCAGTGCAGAAACAAACTCAGAGCGACAAAGTGGCAGGGCATGAGTTTAGATCAGTACACGTGTACTGACTGAACAACGGACATCTTCAGTTCTAGTAAGTCTCAGTACTGGTCGCGCCATTTTCAGCACACACGTTGATCTGCTCAGCTCATCAGTCACAAGTTCAGCGCGGCCCGGAAATCCTGACCATGGACCCCGTGTACAAGATCTGTGAGATGACCGGCCGTTATTGACCTGGCCTCAGCTGCATCACTGAGCTTGAATCCGGCTGCGCAAGCCACTACGCAAGGTGCTCCGCCGTTGCGGAGCACCTTGCTTAGTGGCCTGGGCAGGATTCCGAAGTTCACTCATCCACATGACCTCCGTGCAAGCAACGAAGTCAATGACGTCACGTCGGTTTAGCTGTGAATGACTGTAATTAGCAGATACGGCAGGCGGTGGAGCCGGAAAACGCCAGACCAAACTACAGTTATCATAAGCCCACACGCTTAAACATCAGGAAACCCTTCACGTGTGAGGAAAAGGGATGGAAGTAAAATGAATGGAGCCCACGCTCAGAAGCTGTTTATTTTCTCACGAGCCTCTGCGGCTGGAGCTGGTCACAAGAATCTATGACTTGCAGATCTTTGTAGGAGGCCGCCGACTAAACATTGAGGGGAGGTATAGCCCAAACGCTTAACCCATCGAATCTAGTAATCATACTGAACAAAATTACTCGCCGTTGTCACTTTAATTGCATTTCACAGATTGTTTTCGTTGGCCTTGACTGTCAGCAGGTTTCACACAAACACACTCAGAATGCCAGTTCTGCGGTATAATGTTTGAAAGCGTTCATGCTCTCTGGACGGGCTAATTTCAGTCTTCTCTTTTTTTTTTTTTTAACGAATGATCTTATTGTCTCCAGATTAACTCATTCAACTCCGGCACGCCACGACAAGACGTGGATCGAGCGTGATAGTTCAAGGGTTGTGCCAGAATAGCTTGGCGCCTATGGGCGCCAAGCTATTCTGGCACAACCCTTGAACTATCACGCTCGATCTGTTTCCAGAAGTGTAATACGGTCTTCAGGGGGCAATTTCAAAATGTGCGGATTTCGGTCCTGGAGCAGAAAGTGTTAATTTTCAACTGTTCGACAACTCGACACACTGCGTACACTGACAGTAAAGGGGTTAAAATCGCAGGATACAGGGATTGTGTTTTTGAATCACCGCGACAAATAGTCGCTACCGACAGCCAAAGGGTTAGGACTGCTGGCCATCACTCTAATTCCTATGATTTTTTTTTCGTTAACAGTACAAGCTGGGGTCGTTTCAAGACCAAGAGGCACAAGTCTTGCCGGCGACTGCTTTCACGATCGCCGTGCAAACGTGAGGAAATATCAGTGGTCGGGAGTTAGTTTTATCTTGCAGTCGCAAAATAAAGCTTATTTCAAAATTTTTAACTGTGCATGTGCAGTTTGGACTCAACCTTGCTATGCTGAATACCCCATAAAGATCGAACTTGCTTCGACAGGATGCGGAGCGAACGTGGTCAGAATAGCTTGGAATAATACTGGTCAGAATACTGCATATGTATGCGGCGTAACAGCAAAACTGAACTGACTTGAAATGGCCGCCTTCCTGAATGCAGTCTTCTCATATCCAGCCGCCTCTTTATGACATCTCGGAACAAAAAGTTCTTTTACAATATAATATTTTACAGTTTAGTATCACGTAGGCAGGTCACAAACATGGTTTAATAACTAACCCTGGCGTGTATGGAGGTCAGTTTTTGCACTGTCATTATTTCAATGCGTTTTTGTCACAAAAATCACACAAGACTTACAAGAGCCAATATGTGGATGCTTGTCTTTTCTGTACGTGTTTCTATGCGTCTTTCAGTTTATCTTCTTTGGGAAGTTCTTGGCATTTTACACGCTTAGCACAATTTCGTCGTAATCAGTATTATGCACTTGGACCTCGCTAACCCCAGAAAGTACGTTCAAATTTTAGCACCTAAGACACAAAAACTATATAATCCCTTCCATGCCCCCCCCCCCCCACCCACCTCCCGCCCCCCACCCGGGTTTGCCTTGGGGGACTTGGGTGGGATTAAATACGGGTGGGATTAACTACATTTTAGTTCCCAGGGTCACCCTGGTCAGCACCACAGGGTGGGTTTATCCTATTTTGGGGCATGTGTTTCTGTCTACCCTTGGTCCCGCATTCACCTGTATTTTCCTTTTTTAAATTCTCCCTAACTGTCTGCGCTTTCTGTGGCTCTTGATATTGGATGTTTGTTACTAAATGGTCTTAGGTTTATTTAGCGTATTTGACCGGCTGGCGACATATATTCAATATTCTATTTAGTTGTTTTTTTTTTTTTTTTTTTTTTTTCACAAGCAGTGCAGGCACGTCCTGAGAAAGTCTTGTTGCTGTCGGGACGTTAACCAACCAACCACCTTCCATGCCGAGAAAAAGTGAACCCCAAACAACTGCAAGAGGCGTAGATCCTCACGAGCCCCCGACTACTTGCGTAGAATTAACCCCTTCACTGCCGAGAAAAAGTTAACCAAAAATCCAACTGCAAGAGACATAGATCCTCATGAGCTCCCGCAACTGCGGGGGCTCATGAGGATCTATGTCTCTTGCTAACACCACTTTGTACCCACGTTCCGTGTACGCACAATCTGCAAACACTGGCAATGAAGGGGTTCAACTTTCAAGCGAACAGTAGAGGAGAGAGGTTTAATTTTTGCGTTTGGCCAAGGCTATAAGCCTGCTGGCGCGGAGTGGCCTGCTGAGCCTGATGTACATCAGTGTTGGGAGGTGCACCTGTGTGGTCGATCTCGTCACATGACCGCTCGCTAGTTAGGATAGCTTTAACACTTTGGCTGTCGGTAGCGCTTATTGACAAAAAAAGCGCTACCGACATCAAAGGGTTAACCTGCACGTCATTGAAAAGTACTTCACACTGCGCTGAACTGCCACGCCGGAAAAGTGGGTTTTGATTTTTTACTCATTCGAGTTAGTTATTGGAGTTTAACGCCGAGCAGCTGACTGAAGGCCATCTCAAGGCATTCCAGACGTGCCGCACAGGAATACGCGGCAAACAGCTGCGTATACTTACGCGGCGCGTCGCAAATGTGTTGAAAGCGTTTCAGTCACAAACTCCGAGGCTACGGCTGAACTAACTGCCGAATTTGAATAACCAAAATGAAATTTTACTAGTGGGGAAAAGAAAGAAGAGGGTAGTACCCTCGCGCGTATACGCATACACGCAGTCACGCATGCTGCATGCACGCACGCACGCGCGCACACACACACACACACACACACACACACACACACACACACACACACACACACACACAAAGCTAGGTCTATACTTATAAATGAATGTCTCTATGGTTTTATTAACCCTTTGGCTTTCGGTAACGGTTTTTGTCGCGATGCTGATTGCCGCGACACAGACTACTAACGACGGCCAAAGGGTTAATCGGCCATGCACGTGGGTCTGCAGTACTCCCTCTAGTGTGTGCCCGCATCTGCGCCTGATGCCGCAAATGAATGTCTGCATGGTTTTGTGAACCCCTTCCCTGTCACTGTGCGTACATTCAACGACCAAAAGCCACACAACCGTCCAAGGAACATGGATGCGAATCATTGGTCTCTGCAAGAGGCATAGATCCTCATGAGCCCCCGCAGTCGCGGGGGCTCATGAGGATCTATGTCTCTTGCAGGTGGATCGTGTTTACTTTTCCTTTGGTGTGTTGTGACAGCTCTCTGGAACTCCACACTTTTTTCAACTGGAGAAAGGCTGCTCTGGCTTTACCGATTCGTGCTCTGACATCTGCATCAGTGCCGCCTTTTTTGTCTATGATGCTCCCGAGATAGGTGAAGGACTCCACCTCCTCCAACGGGGTGCCAGCAAGCAAGACTGGTTCTTCCCTGGTTGCGTTCAGCCTCATTGTCTTTGTTTTCTGTTTGTGAATGGTGAGGCCCACTTGGGACGAGATGTCAGCAAGCCTCGTGGTCTTGTCCTGCATTTGTTGATGAGTGTGGGACAGTAATGCCAAGTCGTCTGCAAAATCGAGGTCGTCAAGCTGTGTCCACAGTGTCCACTGTATTCCACTTCGTCTGTGCTCTGTGGTCATCTTCATGACCCAGTCTATGGCCAGTAGGAAGAGGAACGGAGACAGCAGACACCCCTGCCTGACACCAGTTCTGACCTGGAGCTCTCTGGTGAACTGCCCTTCGTGGATCACGCGACATGTCATGCCATCATAGCTGCTCTTGATCAGGCGGACGAGCTTTGTGGGTACACCGTAGTGTCGTAGGAGTCTCCACAGTGTCTCTCGGTCCACGCTGTCAAATGCTTTCTCATAATCCACAAAGTTGACGTACAGCGGGGAGCTCCACTCCAGAGACTGTTCCACGATGATGCGGAGAGTGGCGATCTGGTCTGTACATGATCGGTTCTTCCTGAATCCTGCTTGCTGGTCTCTCAGCTGGGGGTCAACGGAGCTCTTCATTCTCTCTAGGATGATCCTGTTGAAGACCTTTCCTGGTACTGACAGCAAGGTGATTCCTCTGTAGTTGGAACACTTGCTGAGGTCGCCTTTCTTGGGAAGCTTGATTAGGTACCCCTCCTTCCAGTCAGCTGGCATCACCTCCTCTTCCCAGATCTTTCCAAACAGTGGGTACAGCATCTCAACTGTTGTCTCTAGGTCTGCTTTCAGAGACTCCGCTGGGATGCCATCTGGCCCTGCTGCTTTGCCATTCTTCAAAAATGCCACTGCTTTTCTGATCTCTTCCCGGCTGGGTCTGTCACAGCTGATGGGTAGGTCGGTCTCTGCCGGCTGGATGTCGGGGGGGTCGGGTGGGCTAGGTCTGTTCAGTAACTCTTCAAAATACTCGGCCCATCTGTCGAGTTGGTCTGCTCTGTCTGCAATAGGCTTGCCTTCTTTGTCTTTTACTGGTCTTTCTGTATGGCCATACTTACCCGACAATCTTCTGGTAATGTCGTAGAGCTGTTTCATGTTGCCGCTGCCTGCTGCCTTTTCTGCCTCTGCTGCCAGGCTGTCTGTGTAGGCCCTCTTGTCTGCCCTGATACTCTCCTCTTCACCTCGCGGTTGGCTTCCGAGTATTCCCCCTGTGCCCTTACTTTGGCTGCTCTCTGCGACTGTTGTTGACCGCTGCTTTCTTCTGCTTCCTCGCTTCTATCTTCTTCAAGGTCTGTGCCGACAGCCAGTCCTTGTGGTGGTGTTTCCTGAACCCTACAGTGTCTTTGCAGGTTGAGTTCAGCGCCTCTCTAACTGCCTTCCACTGCTGCTCTGTGGTGACCGCCTCCTCTTCATTTACTAGCTCCTGTAGCGCTTGAAACCGGTTGGACAGCACCAGTTTGAACTCTTCTCTAACTCCAGTTTCTCTCAGGAGGCCTACATTATAGCGCTGTCTTCTTGTTGTCTCTGTGCGGCTTTTCTTTAGCTTGAGCTTCATTCTTAAGGTAAGCAGATGGTGGTCTGAGGCGACATCTGCTCCCCTCCTCACTCCAACATCTTGAAGGGATCTTCTAAATTTCTTGCTAATGCAGATATGGTCTATTTGGTTCTCTGTTGTATGGTCAGGTGAGACCCAAGTTGCTTTGTGTATTCTTCTGTGTGGGAAGATGCTGCCTCCAATGACAAGTCGGTTTAGAGCACAAAAGTCTACAAACCTCTCCCCGTTCTCACTCATCTCCGAGCCTAGTCCCTGTCTCCCCATCACCTCTTCGTATCCGGTGTTGTCCTCCCCTATTTTGGCATTAAAATCGCCCATGACGATGGTGATGTCTCGCTCCGCACATTTGTCCACGGCACTCTGGAGTCGGTCGTAGAACTCTTGTTTCTCTTCCTCGTCACTGTCATTGGTGGGCGCATAACACTGGATGACGTTCAGCTTGAGCTTTTTCTTGGTTCTAAAGGCTGCTGTTATAATTCTTGGCCCAAGAGGTGCCCAGCCCTTCAGCGCTCTCTGTGCCATTGGTGACAGCATGAGTGCTACTCCTTCTGTATGGGGGGCATTCTCCTCTTCATGACCTGAATACAGAATCATCTCCCCACTTAACAGCCTTTTCTGGCCAGACTGCGTCCATCTGGCTTCACTGATGCCTAGCAGGGAAAGGTTGTACTTTTGCATTTCCGCTGCTATCTGGGCGGCCTTGCCGCTCTGGTACATGGTCTTGACGTTCCATGTGCCCATGGTTGTATCCCTGGATGGAGAGAGGCGGCTCGGTCCTGTGGCTTCCGAAGACTTCCGGCTTTCACCACAGGACGTCATAAGTCTTCTAGTAGAAGAACCTTCCTCCTCCAGGAAAGGAATTACTGTTAGTCTTTTCGTCGGCGTTTTTGTAGCTATTTCCTTTTTTGCAGGGTGGGGAAGCTACCCCCACGCCCAACCCCCTTACTAGGAGGACCAGGGGTTTTCTGTCGGGGTCACCTTCCCTTAGACCATGTTGGTTCACGGCACCTTATTTCATTCGGTGCACCCCTCTCACGAGGGACCCCCTATCCACCACCCAGGGGACGCGCCTCAACGCCGTAGGGTCCCAGCGCGAGGCTTTTTCTCGGCAGTGAAGGGGCTAATTCATGCAAGTGGCCGTGCAGCAAACTCTATACAGCGTACGGTATTATCCAGCTGGTTCGATAAATCAGGCCGTGTCAGCAGATACACGCGACACCTAGTGCGCAAGAGGTTTTCAGGCCGACGTCGACCGCAGCAGATTAGCGCACCACTGTGCACTGTGCGCGGACCAGTTGCGGCCGACGTCAGCGCTGTAGGTTTTTGCTTAGCGTCGGGCAGCAAATTTGAACAAAGCGACGGCATCGGGACCCAGTAGACCGACCAAACCATCAAGGGCTCATTAATACTTCATTACCAACTGAACAGACGTACATTTTGTTCATGAGATCTGTGTTAACTGAACGAACAAAAGCCAAAACTGTCCATTTAAAAAAAAAGAAAAAAAAACAACAACATAGACACAAAGTGTTCTCAGCAAGACCACCGACCACCGCCTTGTTCGCTGCAAACTCAGGCTCCGCCTCAAGCTGAAACCCAAGAAAGGGCCCCCCCCCCCCAAGAAAAAGCTTGATGTTGCCAGCCTTCAGCGTGACGACAAGAAAGCTGCCCTTCAGGCCGATTTACAGCGCATGCTCAAAGACACAGTTGATCCAGCAGACTCCTCCCCTGAAACACTCTGGGAACAACTGAAAACTGCTATTGTAAAATCCTCTGTGGAAGTCTTGGGCTTTGCTAGAAAGAGGAACAAAGACTGGTTTGACGAAAACGACGTAGAGATCCAGGAACTTCTAGCACAAAAAAGAGCCGCCCACCAGGCCCACCTAGCCCAGCCTTCCTGCCCTGTGAAGAAGTCTGCCTTCCGCCTCATCTGCAGCAGTCTCCAGCTCAAGCTTAGAGAGCTCCAGAACGAGTGGTGGTCCAGACTCGCACAGAGGACCCAGCTCTGCGCTGACAACGGTGACTACAAGGGCTTCTACGAAGCACTGAAAGCAGTGTATGGCCCTAGGCACCTGGTACAAAGTCCCCTGCGAAGCGCTGATAGACAGGCACTCCTCACAGATAATACCTCCATCTTGAACCGCTGGTCGGAATACTTTCAGGACCTCTTCGGCGCTGAACGCACTGTTCAAGAAACAGTCATCCTCCAAATCCCACACCTTCCACTAAAGGTTGAATTGGACAAACCGCCCACCGCCGAAGAGACCCTCAAAGCCATCCACCAGATCAAGAGTGGCAAAGCAGCAGGCATTGACGGAATCCCGCCAGAGATCTGGAAACATGGAGGCCCAGCACTGCACAACAAGCTCCACGACCTCTTTCTCTGCTGCTGGGAAAAAGGAACACTACCAAAGGATCTCCGTGATGCAGTCATAATCACCCTGTACAAGAAGAAAGGAGAGAAGTCTGCCTGCTCTAATTATCGTGGAATTACCCTGCTGTCCATTGCCGGGAAAATTCTCGCAAGGCTGCTCCTGAATCGGCTGGTACCTGCCATCGCTGAAGACCACCTCCCAGAGTGCCAGTGTGGCTTCAGAGCCAACAGGAGTACCACCGACATGGTCTTTGTGCTGAGACAGCTTCAGGAGAAGTGCCGCGAGCAGAACAAAGGGCTGTACGTAACGTTTGTCGACGTAACAAAAGCGTTTGACACTGTGAGCAGGCAAGGTATGTGGCAGATCCTGGAGCGACTAGGTTGTCCCCCAAAGTTCCTCAACATGATCGTCCAGCTCCACGAGGACCAGCAAGGCCAGGTCAGACTAAACAGTGACCTCTCAGAACCATTCCCCATTCGCAACGGCGTGAAGCAAGGCTGCGTGCTGGCACCGACCCTCTTCACCATCTTCTTCAGCATGATGTTAAAGCAGGCCACAGTGGACCTCGACGATGACGACGCAGTGTACATCAGGTATCGTCTCGATGGCAGCCTGTTCAACCTCAGACGACTGCAGGCCCACACGAAAACCCTAGACCAACTGATTCGTGAGCTGCTCTTCGCTGATGACGCTGCCCTCGTTGCACACACAGAGAAAGCCTTGCAGCGCATTACGTCCTGCTTCGCAGATGCCGCCCAGCTCTTTGGACTTGAGGTCAGTCTGAAAAAGACAGAGGTCCTTCATCAGGATGGAGGATCATCGCCTACCCAAGATCACTCTGTTCGGCGAGCTCGCCACTGGACACCGAGACAGAGGGGCACCAAAGAAGAGATACAAAGACAGTCTCAAGAAGTCACTTAGTGCCTGCCAAATCGACCACCGCCAGTGGTCTTCGCTTGCTGCGGACCGTGACACCTGGCGCTCCACCATTCACAAGGCAGCCGTCTCCTTTGAGGACTCTCGCAGAGCTAACCTTAAGGACAAGCGGCTCGGAAGAAAAAACAGAGTTGTCGTAACTCAGAACCCTGACCAGACCTTCCCCTGCAGCCACTGCGGTCGAACCTGCCTGTCCCAGATTGGCCTCCGCAGCCACGAAAATGCTTGCAGACGACGTGGGCAAGCCCTATAGAATCTTCGTTCGCGAAGTCAAGCCAAGAGGGAAGGGTTCATATTTCATCAGTTGCCATACAGGGTTTATGTGTGCTGGCCTGTGACCCCGGACGTTACGGCTTCTAGCCGTGACGACCAGATTCACAAACCAGCACAACAAATTAAAACACCACAGGCTGTATTCAGATAGACCGATTGTACATGCCGTTTTGTGTCCGTCCATAATTGTTTCCTAGAGAAAGACTTCCTGTCAGTAAAGCCACGGTCAGGAAAAATTCTAGCAGGTGTTCCCGCTGATGGTGATGATGTCGGAAAATATGTTTAACTCATTCTACCCCAGACACACCACAGTAAGATAAGGATCGAACATGATAGTTCAAGGGTGATGCCAAAATAGCTTGGCGCCTATGGGCGCCAAGCTATTCTGGCATCACCCTTGAACTATCATGGTCGATCTGTGTCCTGCACTGCAAAGCAGTCTTCAGAGGACAACGGCAAAATTTGGGGATTTCCGTGTTGGGGTAGAATGAGTTAAATATGTATAGCCTGTCGGCGCCAAGCTAATCTGGCACTGCCCTTGAATTATCATGGTCGATCCATCTCCTGCAGCTGGTGCATAGTCATTTGATGACGCCACCAAAATTTGGGAAATACGGCCGTCGGGCTGAATGAGTTAAGTCGCTTACAGCTGGGTAGTGTTCGCCTTGCCGCGGCAGTTAATAGGGTTAACCCCTTGTGCGTGCACCAACGTTACTGTAAAAATACCCGTCGTTTCATGCGCATGGTGGTTAAGCCCTTCCCTGCGACTGTACGTAGGCCTACACTGAAGTTATACGTGTTTGTTTCTGCAATCTTGGTTCTTTCAACGACCAACAGACAAACACAGTCCAAGAAACATGGATACAAATTGGTCTCAGCAAGAGGCATAGATCTTCATGAGCCTCCGCAGCCGCGTGGGCTCATGAGGATCTATGTCTCTTGCCGTTTGGATCACGTTAACTTGCATCTCGGCAGTGAAGGGGTTACTGCTGTCGCCGACAAGTTGACTTAGTGAGTCCAGATCATGTAATTGGATGAAAAAATAGCGTATAGACTTTTGCTGGTATCTGCATTTTGTTTTTTACTAACTCATTCTACCCCAGACACACCACAGGAAGATAAGGATCGACCATGATAGTTAAGGGTGATGCCAGAATAGCTTGGCGCCTATGGGCGCCAAGCTATTCTGGCATCACCCTTGAACTATCATGGTCGATCTGTGTCCTGCACTGCAATACAATCTTCAGAGGACAACGGCAACATTTGGGGATTTCGGTGTTGGGGTAGAATCTAACACCACAACTAAGTCGAATAACGCCACAGGGAGAGAAACTGAACCGAAGTTATGGCAAGAGTTGTGCCCCTGACTCCGCCTTACCATAACTGCCGTAACTTCAATTTTCTCAGTCCCACTCTGCTCACACCTGATTTTTTTTCCCGGAAGACTGTTAAAGAGATAAATTGAGAGTGGTAGCTCAAGCGTACCTGTCAAATTAACCCGTTAAGCAGCAACCCCCTACAGCAGGTGATGAAGCATCCATGATAATTTAAGGGTAGTGCCAAATTAGCTTGACGCCTAAAGGCGCTAATCTGGCACTGCCCTTGAATTATTATGGTCGATCCATCTCCTGGAACTGGTACACAGCTGTTAGGTGACACATGGAAAATGTTTGGCAAGTGTGGCCTTAGGGTTAAATGGGTTAACGTAGCGCTTGGAAAAACTACAAAACTTTTGTTTTTGCGTGTTTTGTTTTTTCTTTTTGGTTGCCTCTTTTCTTATTGGTTCTTTTATTGTATCTGTTGCTCTGTACTTGGTATCAATTTCTGCTCATGTTTGGATTGCCGGTTTGGTTTCAGACAGCGCACCATGGCTCACTGACGTAAAAATGACGGCATAACAGATTGACGCAGAATGAAAGCGGAAGTGGTCACTATGAGCTTTGAGCCGGCAGACATCGCGGGCCTGGTTGTTGGAGTGATTTTTGGCACACTCTTTCTAGCAGTATGCATCATTTCAGCTGTAAAAGCAGTCCGGTTGGTATACAAATATTTGCATTAAACATAGTCAATGTACAGCCTTCTTTAAGTACCATTACGCTTAAATCTGAAGACACATTTAAGCACCAATTGTGTTTGCTATTCCTTGCTGACACACCTAATGAGGCTTTAACAGCAGTTCGGACATGCAGCAAAAGCACACGCGTAATTACACTTATTTATTCTGCGCTGCCAATAGCGTGTCAGTCTATTTTTAGCTGTTTCTTGCACTGATAGGGTTGTATTTCTAGAACGGAGTGGAATCATTGTCAGCCCTACTAGCAATAAATGGTCGCGGGACTGTCGCTGTAGCAATCTGCTACAATGTCCACTTGGTTCTTTTGAAAGCTGTTCAAACAGGCTGTCTGTTTCAGAAAGTTCCTTAATTGTGCTTGAGGGAGAGGAGTGGGGGTGGGGCTATATGTTTGTGGAACAAAGCATTGCCATTCATGGTGGTGTTGTTTTTGACTGGGTCTCTCTGTCGTCAGAAGATCTCATTCGAGATAGTGTAAACGCTTTGACACGTCAGTCTTTGCGGGTGTTCCATCTCCTACAGCAAGTGACCAGGGTACTGGGTACTCTCTCCAGGCTGATGTGATGATTAACTGCAAGAAGAACAAGCTGACCGAAGACATTTTCCTTGTTCCCATAGTACACCCCCCCCCCCCCCCTCATGTGCATACAGATATTCTATGTCCTGTGATGCTGGTACACCTGAGTGCAGGACTTCCTTGTGCTCAGCTTCAAATGGGTTAATGAAGTTGCCAATAGCCTGGATGACTCTCTAAGTGTCCTCCTCTTATGCAACCTTTGAAGATCTGAGGACCTTTTACGAACTGCTGTCTTGCCTGTCCATTTCCCTGCTAAGGCCGCTGGGTGATAACTGCCTCTGGCAAGCATTGTGGCGTACGATCTGTGGTAGGCTGCATAATTTCTGCTGAATCCAACTATGCCACCGTGGGATATTGCATGGCGGTCAATGGTGATGTCCACGGCGCTCCTTGAGGGGACGTCTCACCTGTTGACACCGAGTCCATTCTGTCACAAATGTTCTTCCGCACGGGGATAAAAACATTTTCTCCAAAACAGCTGTTGAAAATGTATATGAATATGCCTTAGAAAACTGACAGTAACTTTATGTTTTGTCGGTAAAGTCATGGTTATTTGTTAGGGGAGCACGTAACGTGGGAACGTTCGCAAAACACTATTCTCGGTAGTACCTACACATAAACACGCACCACGGTCACATCCAGAGGATGATTACCGACGGACAACATGAATCAGATAACATAGCAGTCTTTGATGACAGAAATGGCCACCTCCTAAATACCCCCTCGGGAGGAGGGGAGGGGGGAGGAGGAAATGGGGAGGGGGTATAGCCTGGCCACGGACTATTAACCCTTTGCGTATCGGTAGCTGTTTTTGTCGCGATGATTCCGACTGAAATCATCGCGGAAAAAAACACTACCGACACGCAAAGGGATTATTCGCACTGATTTTTAAAACACAGTCTGCTTCCACTGGCAGGGAAAGGGTTAACTCATTCTACCCCAACACCGAAATCCCAAAATTTTGCCGTTGTCCTCTGAAGACTGCACTTTAGTGCAGGACACAGATCGACCATAATAGTTAAGGGTGATGCCAGAATAGCTTGGCGCCCATAGGCGCCAAGCTATTCTGGCATCACCCTTGAACTATCATGGTCGATCCTTATCTTGCTGTGGTGTGTCTGGGGTAGAATGAGTTCAGCCACATCAAAGGATCACGTAACAAGAATAAGAATAAGAATAAGAATAAGAGTACTTTATTATCTCGAAAAGAGAAATTCGGTTGTGGTACATTTATAACAAATAGTACAAACAAGACATAAAAACATTATAGCATAATTATGAACATTTTCTCCCTGCACTTGCACAGCTACAAATTCCAAATGGATAAAGTAAACACTACAAAATCTTTACACATAACTCTTACACATCTCACACAAACATCTTTTATGGACTGAACTGAGCGGCACTTATACATTCACACCCACCTCTACATATGCATACATAATACGCGTGTTTCAACCTAGTCCTAACCCTCACTACTTATTATACAAACGTCTCAGTACATTATTACACCGGCCATTATTACACACGCTGCATAATTAAAGTCTGCCATAATAAAATAATTAGTGGGTAAACACTCAGTAACAACAATCCCAGTATGCAAGTCCGATATGCATATTACACAATTTTTTTAATAGACGCAACCACCCTATTTTTACCCACATTTAAATTATTCCGCATCTAACACAATTCTAAACTGAAGGCATTTTATAAATGTCCGAAGCAAACTGTACAAACACAATTCAAAGTGACCGAACATAGTTGAGTGAAGACACACAGTGTTATTGTACTTAGCTGAGTGACGCCACACAGTGTTATCATTCCAGATAATAGACCCGATAAACTAAGTTATTCATTTTATGCGACATGGCAAGAACATATTGATAAAGCTACAACAGGCTAATTTTTGAGTCAAGAGATGCAAATAAAAAGAAACGTAGCCCGTTGCAATCGTCTGTGTGTCGATTAAAAAAAAAAAAAAGGATTTTAACCCTCAAAATTTGCTGTGTTGCAATTGTCCTTTCCAAGTGTATTTCTTTCTTTGTTCCGTTTGTTGTCTACCGTATTGAAAATACGGTAGACTATGAGATGGGGCTGGTCGGAGCATGTTCCGTAGCATGCAAATGACTAACATAGGCGGGCACACATCAGACTCTGACAGTAAAGTAACACGATAAAATTACGTCATCCCTAGCTACGCCTAACCGCGCTGTTGAACGTACATTTGTTGGGAAACACCGCGCGCGCGCGTGTATGTGTGTTTGTGTGTGTGTGTGTGTGTGTGTGTGGTGTGGGTGTGGGTGTGTGTGTGTATGTGTACACAAAAGACCTCAAATGGGTGACTGTCTTTACCATCCTTATTGGAAATAGGTGTGTGTAAAATTCTGGGTGCCCAAGTCAGACACCCATTTTTTCTGAGGGTTGTTTCTGCATTGTCTTGCTTTAAGAAGTTGTAAAAAAAAATTTTAAAAATCAGTTTTTCCCATTTCAAAGTTTTTACACGCACTTTTGTGCTTAAAATGCACTCTGCTAGTGTGTTTGAACTTGCCCCAGCAGTGTGTGTGTGTGTGTGTGCATGCACAAAACCTGTAAAATGGGCGTGTATGTGTGACATCACCCTTCTCATCTATAAATAACTTAATAGCTGATATGGGTCGACTGCATCGGTGAGCCGAATTGAAACGGAGAGATACGAAAGGAAGGGGAGGGGGGAGGCGGGGTGTGTGTGTGTGTGTGTGTGTGTGTGTGGGGGGGGGTATTTTAGTTGTTTGAGGGAGTAAATTGTTCATGTTGTTACAAAATGAGGTTTGTTGTTTGAGGGTGTGGTTGTTTTGTTAAAAAAAGTGTTGTTGTGTTGTGCTTCCGGCCATGTATATATATTCGTGCGCCGGTTGCTAAGAAGTGAATTGATTGTATGAGTTCGCAGTGTGAGAGAGGACGTATAGACTTTGGGTGAGGCTGCTGTTGTCTTGTGTCCTGCCCGAACTTTTGGTTCAACCTGTTGCTTTGTTTGTGGGTTTGTTGGTGTTATGCTTTCATTTCGACTGCAACTCCTGTCAGATTGTATGCACACATTCATTGAATGCAAATGACGTCACACAGTCAGTGTTGTTACATGCGTCGTCTGCTGCAGTCGGTCCTTTAGTGCAGTATGAAGAGTGCACGCTTGGAAAGACCATTTTTCGATGTAATGCTAGGTCAGAGAAAGAAACCTAATGTTGCCAAAGGGTAATAGTAAAGAATTGTTTGTGTGAATGCTGCCCGTTTGAGGGAAGGACTGGAAAGTCAAGTGCTGAGCGAAGAGAGAAGGCGACAACGGGAAAAATATCAAGCACTATTATGTTGGAATAGATGCATAACAGTTATGACACGCCTGTAAATGAAAACACTTTTAACATTAACAAAAGTTGAGTTTAAAGAGGTTTTAAAACAGTTTTAATAAAAACTGTTGCCCGACGCACTTCTAAAAACAACAGTTTCTTAGTTTTAAACCTTGTACCGCGCAATAAACGCCGCGATTGCTTCTCAGTCTTTGCTGTCCTATAGTGTGGAATGTGTGACTTGGCCAACTGAATCCATCTGGTGCACTCCAAATGTGTATTTGTGAGTGGTTTGACGTGCAACTCTGTGCGCATCTCTGAAATGACCTACTGATTCCAGGGATAATGAAAATTTTTCATTCATAGGAGAGCATTCAGCAGCTCTATAAAACCAAAAGTGATGACCCCCCCCCCCCCACCCCCCACCACCCCACCCAAACAATCATAACAAAATCAACCAGAGGTATGTTTAGTGAGCTATTTGTTCACTGTGTGTTGTGTCATTGTGCTTGACATTTTTAATGCAGGAAAAAGAAGGAATACACATCAAGTTGGAAAAAAAAATGACAACAATCAAATAAATGTGGAAAAGAAGCATCAAATATTCCGTGAACTTTACCCCCCACCCGGGTCTGCCCTGGGTGACTTGGGTGGGGTTAACTACTTTTTAGTTCCCAGGGTCACCCTGGTCAGCCCCACAGGGTGGGTTTTTCCCTCTATTCTGGGGCATGTGTTTCTGTCTACCCTTGGTCCATTCACCTGTATTTGCCTTTTTAAAACTCTCCCTACTGTCTGTGCTGCCTGTAGCTCTTGATATTGGATGTGTGTTGCTAAATGGTCTTAGCTTTATTTAGGCCCCATGTCTTAGGTTTTTTTAACGTATTGGACTGGCTGGCGACATACATTCAATGTTCTGTTTATTTTTTTTTTCCCCCACAAACAGTGCAGGCACGTCCTGAGAAAGTCTTGTTGCTATCGGGACGTTAAGCAATGTACAATCAATCAATCAATCCGTGAACTTTACCTTATGACAGACACCTAATTTTCTTGAGATAGTCCATGCTAAAATGAATGATTTGACGAGGACACTCATTTTCACTGTAATGCCAGTTTTTGTGTGAGAGACCCCCACTTTATTGGTAGAAACCCATTTTTTTTTCTCCATCCAGTGGCTCTGTTTCTAGAAAATGTCTATTTTATTTTAAGTTGTAGAGCTTAGTTATAAGGTGAGTTCTAAACATTTGCATCAACTCCAGAGCCCTAGAATAAATAGAAATATGGGAACCCATTTTCACATAAAATGGTAGGTAACCCACTCTGAGGCTTTTGTGTCCATGTGTGTGTGTGTGTGTGTGTGTGTGTGTGTGTGTGTGTGTGTGTGTGTGTGTGTGTGTGTGTGTGTGTGTGTGTGTGGTGTGTGTGTGTGTGTGTGTGTGTGTGTGTGTGTGTGTGTGTGTGTGTGTGTGTGTGTGTGTGTGTGTGTGGGTGTGTGTAGACACGAGTTTCTCCTGTGTCTGTGTACGTACGTCTCTGAAAATTTAGGAAATGCTTCCTTCAAGATGTATCTCGGAGTACTTTTGCCTTTTATACAAAGTCGGTTGACCCGCATTTGAGTCCGTAATTTGTGTTCTCATTCATTTGAAATTTTGAATACAGCTAGCTTCGAGAAAGATATTGGATGAGGTCGATAACCAGTTTTGTATCTATTCAATGTTTTTGTAAAAAAAAAAATTTTTTAAATTCATCACAGAAGAAAAATGTCGACATGAAGAATTCTCGACTTCAGACAGTGACGGTGACGTAAAAGCGCTGGCCACATTATACATTTTTGCTGTTGTTACACATTGTTCCTGAACTGACGCAAAGCACCAGACACAGCATTATTATACATGAATTGACACAAAATAAAGTTCTCTCTCTCTCTCTCTCTCTCTCTCTCTCTCTCTCTCACACACACACACACACACACACACACACACACACACACACACACAGAGTTTGATTTAGGAAGACCGCTTGTATAAAGTCTATTGACCCACATTTGAGTCCGTAATTTTCGTTCTGTTCACTTGGAATTTTGGATAGCTAGCTTTGAAATCGACATTGAATGAGTTCGTAATCCAGCGTTGTCAGTACCTCTTCAACGTTTTGAATACTGAATTAATTCATTTTTGCAAGTTTTGGATTCAGTATATACTCCCATCAAACAGTCAGCCCTGCAAGAGGCTGTATGGAAGAAAAACAGTCAGCCCTGGAAGAGGCTGCGTGCCTTTCGGATGAGTGACGTGAATAATCAAATGCGTCACTGTGTACACAGCGTCGTGAGACTAGCGATGCCATGACGTCAAGCTCTTGCTATTAGTCTTCAGAATTCCTGTCGCTACACGAACCCACATAGCGTATGTACTAATGTCGGGAAGCGCAGTGTGTCCGTCTTTATTTGTGTGCGCCGGCATGTGTGTTGATCAGAGATTGGCTTAGATAGGAGAGAAATGGATCAGAAGGATAAGCTTTAAAAAAAATATGAACAACTCTGAATGTTCCTAAAAAAAAAAAAAAAAAACGCATGTGAAATCCGCATATTGTTTTTGTTTGTGTTTGTAATTATTATTATTATTATTAATTATTATTATTATTAGTATTAGTGTTAGTAGTAGTAGTAGTAGTAGCCTAGTAGTAGCAGTAGTATCATCATCATCATCATCATCACCATCATCATCTACACACCTTTTTGGTCTGGATTAACTCTTAAACTCCCAGAGCTAAATGACTTCCATTCTATAGATCGGAAGTCATTTAGTTCTGGGAGTTTAACCCCTTGACTGCCAGTGGACGCGGATTTCGAGTCCTGAAACCACAAACACACTGACTGACATTAGCGCGAACTGAGAACACAGATGAAATGGGATCCCAACATGGGCACAAGGAACAGGACAGTACTAACAAGACATAAATCCTCATGAGCCTCCCCCCCCCCCCCCGGGGGGGGGGGTGCTCATGAGGATTTATGTCTCTTGCAGACGGGCAGTTTTCGCCTTGCCTCGGCAGTTAAGGGGTTAAGAGTTCAGCGACTGGACACGTGTGCAATGTATGGTCGGACAGGGACCGCCGGGAGATCCTGAAGAGAATGGCGGAGAGGAAAGCGGGGAAGGAGAGGCGTGCCAGGGGCGAAAAGGAACCGCCACCGACGGCCCAGCCTCGCCGGCCAAAACCCAACATCAAGATCATACACGACGAAGAGAGGGCCGAGCGATTCAGCGGCCGTATCAAGGTATCGGCGGGTACCGGCGCAGTTTGGGGGCGGTCTGTGGCGCAGTGGCAAAGGCGCCTGCCACCAATGCTAAGGGTGCGAAGTTCGATACCGGATTCCGGCATCGAACTTTTCAGTCTCCTCGGCGGGTACCGGCGCAGCCCCTTTGGGGGCGGTCTGTGGCGCAGTGGTAAAGGCGCCTGCCACCAATGCTAAGGGTGCGAAGTTCGATACCGGGTTCCGGCATCGAACTCGGTTTTCTCCTCTAAGTTAAGTGTCACCGTTAAGTCGGGCGGACCGTCGGGAGTTCTTAATCCGGGTACTCCGGTTCTTCTTCCCCCTCCACTTTGGTACCCGGTTTCAGGTCACTTTATACATTTTAAACACATGGGATCAAAATTTCCGAAACAATTTCTGATAATCTCTGATCACTGAATAGTGCCGAGGGACTCTAAAATGTAATAGTCATAGTCGGCGCAGTCGGTGTCCGGCGACGCATTCGGCAAGGCGCCCCGCATCAATAGCTGCGGAAGCGTCGTATAACGTTGCCTCCGGCAACGCTATACGACACTTCCGCAGCTATTGGTGCGGAGCGCCTTGAATGAGTCCCCCCCCCCCTCCCCTCTCCGCCCCCTGTGCATGCAGTCTCCGGTACGCGCTCGGGTGGTGGGTCAACAATGTCAACCTCACAATTAATGCCTTCACTGTCAGTGGCTGGAAGTTACGTTTATGGAAACATCAAGAATTCGCATCAAAATCCGTCTGTCTTTGACACAGGGATATTCAGTGATGAAGCCAGCAAAAGGCATAGATCCTCGTGTGCCCGGCTGCGCCTCTGTGGGAGTTCTTGAGGATCTATACTTCTTGCGTATGATGTGGATGATGTTTGTTTGTGTTCCAGCATTGAGGAGGGTTTCAAAACAATACCACTAAGGCTGTGTTTCCATATAGCTACGCAACAGCGTAAATAGTACCATATTTATTTAGAAAGCAAACGTTTTCTACTGGTGGCATTCTCTTTTCTCGCACTACCTGAGGGCAGTAACGTATTTTTTCTATTGTTAAAAACAGGCCCGGGAAACCCTCTAGCATTCTGGCCAATCGTTGATTGGGATGTATGATGAAATTTGGTCTCGTGACTCCCGGTTGTGCAGATGTTTTGGATCTGCGAAGGATATTAGGACCGAGTAGAGGAACGTGTTTTCACTCCGTACTTTCAGTAGTACAGTGAACAGAATAGATCAGTACCCACGGGATTAAGGCTGTTCATTTATACACAGTGGGAAAACGTATCTCTTTACCGCAGCCTGTAATAAGAAAATTTCCCAAAAATCAGACTGTTTTCGTCGAAACGCACAATTTTGACCTATTTCTGATTTCCAAGCAAAGACTCTTGAGCCCTAAAGTCAAAATTCTCAGTGTTAGGGAGTTTTCCCCTGAAAACTGCACATCAGGAGACATATCGACCATGATAGTTTAAGGGTGATGTCAGATAGCTTGGGCGCCAGCAGGCGCCAAGCTATCCTGGTATCACCCTTGAACTATCATGGCCGTTCAGTGACTTATTTTAGGTCTGATTTCCGAGCAAGGTCTATTTATATGTGTGCAGCTAAAAGAAACATCAGAAAACATCACAGATCCCTCCTCCCCGCACACGGAAACGACGACGGTCGAAATGGCCTACAGCCACGACCATTCCGCCGCGAGCTCGGACTTGGATGTGGCTCACCAGATGAGCTACAAATCCACACGCTCGGATGCAAGCTTGACTAGTGAATGCACAAAGGTGCGCTTTGCAGACAACCTGATAGACGACTTGCGCTCTAGGCGAGTTTCCACTCGACAGTCCTGGACCTCCCCTCTAATCCAGGCCATGTGGAACCGGAACACGAGCAACAGTAGCCCGGATGTGAGGTACGACTGTGACCGCCATGGGGACATCATAGAGGACGGGAGTCCCGGGCCCATGCAGAATGGACATTCGCAGAGCGGAGGAGTACACGCGATGGAGAACGGTGGTGTGTCGGCGTCTAGATCCTTCCACGGGTTCAGCAAACATTTGAACGTCAGTAACAGTGCTAGCGGCGCCTCTCAGTCTCGTTACGTGTGTGTCAATTACAACCCTCGCCGGAACTCGTACGCGGCGGCCATTGCGGCTACTCCGTCGTGGATAGAAATACCGCCGCTCAAGGGTCACTTAGATGAGGCGCACCACCTCGCTAACTGCCTGCCGCGCAAAGCCCAGACAAGTCACAACCACGTGAGCGCTCCGGGACACAGTCAGGAAGGGGCCGACAATCCTGCCTACGAGGGGGCTGATGATACCGTGAGGCTGTAAGCGTTTTCAAAAGTGTATTACAGCAGTTTTGTTCTCAAATCAGAGGGAAGAATGAGACAAATACGCAAATGTCTATCCCTGATTTATACACTGTGTAGTACAAATGTACGAAGAGGTGTGTGGGTGTGAGTTTGTGCTGCGGGTCTGTGATTTCAGACCTAACGGCCGCTTAGAGCCATAAGGTCTGAAATCACAGACCAGCACACCTCGACGAAACCCTGAAAGGACATGTCTTATATTACAACCACTGTGTCTATGGGCTACAGAACGGCAGTTGTCAACTGATCATTGAGTCTACACTAGGCACAGACTGGAACCAGAGGCTGTCTGCGAACGTTCATGAGGATTTCTGCCGCTTGCGGACTTTGCCGTAAGCGTAATAATATGTGTGCGCGCCTTATCAGCCAAAGGCAGACTCTTCAAACTTGGAGTGAGAATTACCTCAGGAAACGACCAACAAGGAAAAGAAACACGCTTCGGAATAAGATCAAAGCAACTGCCTAATATTTGCTCCCACTGTTTTTCAAAGTGGACAAACTTCAAGACTAAGACTAAAAAGCTACTTTTTAACTCATGCAGCCCCGACACATCACATTAAGACATGGATTGAGCGTGACGGTTCAAGGGTGGTGCCAGAATAGCTTGGCGTCCGTAGCGGGCCGGCACCAGGCTATTCTGGCACCACCCTTGAACTATCACGCTCGATCTGTCTCCATAAGTGTAATACAGTCTTCAGAGGGCAACTTCAAAATTTGGGGATTTCGGTCAGTCCTGGGACAGAATGTGTTTAAAGGGAGAAGGTATGCAAAGGTGTACTGTTATTTACTCCGGTACGCTCCTCACACAGCAAATTTCACGAGTTGTTGACATGATTATCTCTTACCTTACTTCTGAGCCTGGCAAACAACGTGAATTATTGATGACGCTTTTAGTCCTGAGCACTATGTCTTGAATAGAATGCTGATCTATTTCTGTCTTGACCAAAGGTCAACATTAATCAGTTGATAGAAACTTGCTAATAGTTATGCTCGGCAGAGGACGGCAAACACCCAGTTCAAATTTGTGCACAATACATTAATAATATATGCCAGCTCTAGCTGGAATCAGAATATTAATATTCTATTGAGAGAAGTTAGGACTTTCGGCTTAACCCTTTGGATGTTGGTAGCGCTTTTTGTCAAGGCGCAGGAATCAAAATGGCGCTACCGACATCAGGAATCACCTCGACAAAAAGTGCTACCGACAACCAATGGCTAAACTGTGCCGACGACAGTTGTAGTCCACTCAGCGTCGTGCACCACGTGGACTAAAGCGTCAGTCTGAAGTCAGTCTTAACCCTCCGGGTGTCGGTAGCGGCGGTTTTAGTCCTGCAGGAATCATCGCGACTAAAACCGCTTCCGACACCCAGAGGGTTAACCAACTTACAAAACAGACAGACCCCGCTTAGACCTTGTCGAGGGTGTCGACTTCCATGTATTAGCGTGCGATATTGCAACAGAAGTGGTCCAAACACTTCAGTAAAAAAATAAAATTAAAAAAAAAACCAAAACGTCAGCCTTCATTTTTGCAAAACAAAGTGCCGGTTACAGCTCTAGTCGGCGGCTCTGTGTTGATAGTTTCGTAAACCGGCCTCCCATTCGCAAGGACGTCAGTGCAGCGTGTAATGGTATGCCGACGATTCAACGCATAAAAGAAAAATTCCTCAGCGGATCTTAACCTCATCACTGACGAGAAAGAAAAAAAAATGTGAACACCATACAACTGCAAGAGACATAGATCCTCATGAGCCCCCGGTCCCGCGACTGCCGGCAGGGGCGCGTGAGGATCTATGCCTCTTGATGAGACCAATTCGTATCCAAGCTTCTTGGACGGTGTTGCCTTTTGGTGGTTGAATGAACCATGATTTCTGGCAGTTGCTGCCTTGGAAATGCCGTTTCCTGCAACGGGGGGGGGGGGGGGGGGGGGGGGGGGGGGGGGGGGGGCGCGGTTTTGTCAGGTAGTACAGTGTGCCGGTGTGGCGGTCTGAGATAGGCCCGGTCTGAGACAGGCTCATCGCAGTTGTGCGCATGCGCGGTAGCAGACGACTTTGCAGTCTCAGTTTGTTTACGATTTTTTAAATTAAATGATTAATTGTATTCAAACTATTAATAAGATTATAAATTTCTCATGGCATACAAACAATACACACACAGTTACAATACTTAAAACTAACGTAGATCAAGTACGTTTGCGAAGATGTATTTCACGGCAAAAGTCATTGTCTGAGTGTGCGAACCTATCAACTGAATGCTCACTTAAGTTTTTATTTTTTAAAAGATATTTGTATAAATATAGTAAATAAGTATTATTTAATTAGTTTACTAGAGACTGCAAAGTCGTCTGCTACCGCGCATGCGCACAACTGCGATGAGCCTGTCTCAGACCGGGCCTATCTCAGACCGCCACACCGGTCTGTGATTTTGGACTGACCTTACGGCCTCAGGCCTTAAGGTCCAAAATCACAGACCGGCACACAGCTCATGATAACAGGGTGCGAGTGTTTGTAGTTTGTCAGAGGCCGTTAGTGATGGCATGCGATACCGATAGTTACATGAACGCACCAGGGTCACAGTCATAAAAAGTTCAACGTGTCGGAAATCACGCAAATTGCAGACAGAAAAATTGAACACTGCGTCAAAACCGTGTGAACAATTTAGTGTGAAAACTAAAATCCTGATGTGTATATATGCCTACCAGCTGTGACCACTGTAGAGAAGAAAGAAAAAATCTTCGGCGTGTTTTCTCTGACCAAATCTAGTTTATGTGTGTTATCGAGTCGTGTTTGTCGCGTTGGATTGTGCGATGGATGACACTGCCTGTCATGTGTGAAGGGTTGGTCGGTTGGTTGGTTGCACACCGCGACAAAGGGGCAGATCCTCGGTGTGTTGTGTGTGTGTGTGTGTTTTTTCACGTGTTCGTGCGTTGAACGGAGGACGTAGATTATCTTTTGCAGTTTCGCTAGCCAAACTGACTGGCAAACAGGCAGCCCTGAGAGTACGTCACTCATGCCGTCGTTATTCTGCAAGACAGATTGACCATAATCATTCAAGCGTGGTGCCAGAGCTACTCTGGCATCACACTTGAATGATCATGGTCGATTTTCGTCTTCTTTTAGTGTGTCAGCGCTTAATGGACAAAGATGGAGATCATTGGAGCCAATGCAGGATGTTGTCTCGTGTGGATAAATGATAATAAATGTTGTTCATCTGCAGGAGTCATACAGCCTTTGTGGACTCTAGGTTGTTCTTGTTTTTGGTTGCGTTTTGTTGGGTTTTGTTTGTTTGTTGGTTGTTGAACGATTACTGAAAGACAAGCGTATTCATCTTGTGGTGGTTCTGGCACGAAAACAGTTTGTAGCGACGTTTAAAAGCTGGCATTTTGTGTCAGAACATTTACCGCTGGAAAATATACCTTCTCTCTCTGTCTCTCTCTTTTCAAGTTCTTAATACAGTTATATTGTATTCAGATACTCGACTTGTATGTTTGTATGTGGTCTTCTGAATTTGAAAGGTCAAGTACAATCGTCCATCAAATAAAATTTTCTGATTTCTACTTCTCACTTCTCTTTCTCTTCAACACACACACACATACACACACAAATTCTCAAAAGATCCATATGTCCATTCTTTGATTTACATACCAAACACAGTTAAAAGAGACTTGAAAACAACACAATAAAATCAGCGAATGTGACAAATAAAGAAAACATTCATACAAAATGTGAGAGATCCAAAGCAGAAATGTATCACAAACCTAGTAGATATTATGCTCTCTTACACACACACATATGCACACATACAAGCCCTTCCTCCAATGAAACCATAAAACAAAGTTTGGTAAATTCACCAAAGAGCAATCATCCGCTCTCTTCGCTTATTCGCCTCCCAATTCACTGCCGCAGTTTCTGTTTCTGAAATCTTTTCAATTCAAGACTATTCAAAGAACGTAGATTCAAAATGGCTCCGGCAAAAGGTATAGATCCTCATGAGTCCCCGCATCTGCGGGGGCCTCATGAAGATCTATACCTTTTGCAGCTGGCTAGCTTCAGTTTTTCTAACCGAGCAGTGGAGGTGGGGGTGGTGGTGGTGGTGGGGGAGGGGGGGGGGGCTGGAGGAGGGAGGGGGGGGGCTGGAGGAGGGAGGGGGGGGGGGAAATTATTATATGTATGGATACCAAAGTCCAAACTGGCCTTAGTACTGGAATTGTACCCAACGTCTATTTTGTTCATTTTTGCATTCATTCTCTGGGCTGACAGAGAGGAAGAAGTAGTGCGCAGAGAACAGACATCTACATCCATCGCTCGTGCATGCCGTATTTTTTTTACTGCTTAGCGTTTCGCGATGACCGACTCGAACACCAACCGCTCGAAAAAATAAATCATTGCAAACCGCACGAAAAAATAAATCTTTGCAAACCGCACGAAAAAATAAATCATTGCAAACCGCACGAAAAAATAAATCATTGCAAATGCGGTGTGCGCCAACACGTTCATAAATTGACAAACGATGAGAAAAAGACATATATCAACCCCCTTTTGCGCGTGTGGCTCCCAGTACTGTTCTGCAGTCACAAAGAGGTTAACACCTTGACTGCCGGAGAAATACAAACAGCACCCAACTGCAAGAAGCAATGAACCTCATGGAGTCTGCTGCGTGCGGGGCCCCGGGGAGGAGGGGGGCGGGGGGAGGGGCATTCCGCAAATTTTAAGCGTCACTTAACAAATAAGTACCAGTTCCAGGAGACGGATCGACCACGGTAATTCAAGGGCAGTGCCAGATTAGCTTGGCGCCAAGCTGATCAGGCTCTACCCTGGAATTGCCATGGTCGACCCGTCAACCTGCTGTTGGACGTCAGGGCCAAATGGGTTAATCTGCGTCCGCCGGCAGTTAAGGGGTTAAGCTGCGCTGACGTACATACGACATTCAAACACAAGTCGTTTAGCAATTGACTGTTTCCGCCCTGACACACTGCAGTAGGACAAGTTCTGCTATACTGTTTGGTTCCCTCGATGCGCTACCGCTGACAAGCGCCAGCGAATTGAGTGGAGACGACCCGTTTGGTATCGACCGATGACGGCGCTTACACTGGTTGTCTTCCTCGATTCGCTGCCGCTTGTCAGCGGCAGCGAATTGAGAGAGAAAACCAGTGCGGACGGCGCCAGGCTAAGAAGGCTCCACCCTGTAACTATCATGGTCGAGCCAGGTCTTCAGCTGGTACATTATCGTGTAAAAAATGCCTGACCTTCCCCTCATTCGTGCGTTTCTTTGATTCTGGACCTTCGTGCTGTAAGGTCCAAAATCACCGATCGGCACAAATTTTCATACTGCTTACAGTAAGCCAAGGACCACGCTGAAGAATGGTCGTCATTTTAAATAAGCGCAACTCCGTCCATTTTTAAGATTTCGTCGTGGGAAACTTTTCGACAAGACTGTCCATTTTTGTCCAAAATATTCCACGACAAAATCTTTAAATTGGACAGAGTTGCGCTTATTTGAAATCATGACAACTGTTCACTATGGTCCTTAACTTCCTGTGAGTTGTTTAGCATGGGATCCATGGACTGAAAATGTCCGCGCAATGACAAAAATATACATGACTTATTTTACACATTTCGGGGTCTGAACAAAACATGTAATATATATATTCCAACACCACAATATTCAACGTGCATGAAACAGATCAATCAGAGCAGCTCACGGGTAGTCAGTCACTAGTGACAAGGTGGCTTCATCACCCGAGGACAGGCAGTCACTTCCACATATCCATTATGGTAACAGATCAGAATGCCGTAGTGGTTAACAAAGCACTACTCTGGAAAGATCGTGGTCATCCTATCACTCGCGACTTGTCCACACTTTGGCTGTCGGTAGCGAGTTTTGTCGCGATGATTCCTCCAGGAGTCACCTTCAGGAATCATCGCGACAAAAAGCGCTGCCGACAACCAAAGGGTTAAAAATCACATTCATCAAAAAGAACTCCGGGAAGACTTCTGAGGGGTGGGGTGGGGTGGAGCGCGTATGGGCCTTACCCCGCGCAGAGTTCCCACCTTGCACAAGCTGAACTAAGCCATATGCAGGAGTCACTGTCAAAACACGAGAAATGTTAACAGGCTGCGCATTATCGTACCATGTATTTACAAACACGCTTCTCACTCGAAACGCTCAGATACGTGTGGTCTGATAAATTTAAACCCAAGGCCGCATAATTCAAAGTATAGAGGCGTCGCCTCACAATTACGTACCAGTTGCAGGAGACAAATCGACCAGAATTCACAGGCAGTGCCAGATTAGCTTGGCGTTTGAAGGAGCTAATCTGGCACTACCCTTGTATTATCATGCTGCAGTGCGTTGGAGCTTAATGGGTTAATAATATTCACTATGTTCATATTCTTTACCAAGCTTGCATCACTCACAGGCACACACTGCAAGGCATTCAAATACTGGGGGAAAAAATGTGCACAGGCAAGAGTCACACCAATGACGTACCCATGTTCACGCTTACACGTGCATGTATCCTGTGTGCTGGTCTGTGAGTTTGGACCTTACGGCTTTCAGCCGTAAGGTCCAAACTCACAGACCAGCACACAATCACCTGAAATGTTGGCACCAAAGCAAACGAATCTGATCAAGTTGGTTTATGCTGCAGACTCCCGCTAGTTTGAATTCATCTACGGCCATCAGTTCTAGTCTTGAAAGCAAGAATTGATTGATTGATTGATTGTACATTGCTTAACGTCCCGACAGCAACAAGGCTTTCTCAGGACGTGCCTGCACTGCTTGTGAAAAAAAAAACTAAACAGAACATTGAATGTATGTCGCCAGCCGGTCAAATACATTAAATAAACCTAACACATGGGGCCCAAATAAAGCTAAGACCATTTAGCAACACACATCCAATATCAAGAGCTACAGGCAGTGCAGACAGTAGGGAGAGTTTTAAAAAGGCAAATACAGGTGAATGGACAAAGGGTAGACAGAAACACATGCCCCAGAATAGAGAGAAAAACCCACCCTGTGGGGCTGACCAGGGTGACCCTGGGAACTAAAAAATACCTAACCCCACCCAAGTCCCCCAGGGCAGACCCGGGTGGGGCAAAGCAAGAATTGAGATGAACAAAACACCGTAATACCTGTTTGAGCAACTCCTTTTTCTGCTAGGAAAAACAAAATCCTAAAAGACAGGTGCTCTCTCCAGAGAAGTCTTTAACGGCAAAAGTGTTACCTGTCAATAAAGAGCATCATTTAACTCATTCTACCCCAACACTGAAATCTCCAAATTTTGCCGTTGTCCTCTGAAGACTGCTTTGTAGTGCAGGACACAGATCGACCATGATAGTTCAAGGGTGATGCCAGAATAGCTTGGCGCCCATAGGCGCCAAGCTATTCTGGCATCATCCTTGAACTATCATGGTCGATCCATATCTTGCTGTGGTGTGTCTGGGGTAGAATGAGTTAAACGATGGCTTTTAGTGACAGGTGACCTGTCATAAGTGTGTTTGCTCAAAACAGGTTCCACTGTACTGTGAAAAGCTATAGTAACTGCAGGGTCTAAAGACCTATGTGTAACAGAAACACATAAAACATAAAAGCCAAAAGAATCACACAAATCAACAACAAAAAAAAGGGTCCATTTGACATCAACAAAGTCATTGAACATTGGCATATCATGAAATCATTACACCTGAGGCTTCATTTCTTTTGTTTTACGTGATAGTTTGCAAGAGTTCTCAAATGCCATCTTGACTTGCTAAACATACCTTTGACGATACACATGTTGAAAAAATATAATTATATAATAGATTCATGTATTATGTACCTACTAGATCTAATTCTGCCCTACAAAAATGTATTACACTGAAAATCTGCCTTTCACAAAAACGGACATACTGGTTTTTGCCTTGGTACAGCAAAACTAAACAGTAATTCAACCCTTGGGCTGTCAGTAGCGATTTTTGTCGAGGAGGTTCCTGCAGGAATCACCTGCACAAAAATTGCCACCAACAACCAAAGGGTTTGACTCTCAGCCACAATCCTACATTTGCTCATCCTACAAAGCATAAACAGATTTTATAATGTTTATTCAATTATATATGCTACTCATAACCCACATTACCCACAGCCGCAAATTTGGAGGCATCGCCTATCGACCTATATGGTTGATACATCTTCTCCAACGACCATGTGCCAGTTAAAGGAGATGTATTGACCATGAAAGGAGATGTATTGACCATGATAATTCAAGGGCAGCGCCAGATTAGCTTGGCGCCTTAATCTGGCACTACCCTTGAATTATCATGGTCAATCCATCTCCTGCTGTAGGGCGTTGGGGCTAAATGGGTTAAACTACAATTAATATAGTTGTATGTGCAAGCACCTGCCAATATGATTTACATAGTTTTATGTGCAATACAAAGAAGAAAAAAAAAAGCCAGAACTCACTTGAGTTTTTTATTTCAACAAAATTCTCACTTCATTCACTTGTTCCATACCTGTCTTTATCAAGTTTGTTGTGCAAGTATGTAGGCAGTTCAGATATCAAGGCAGGCAAAGAACACAGATTCAAAGTGAATGATTCTACATATTTTGGCACAGAAGACATAGATCCTCATACGTCCCTGCACCCTGTGAGGCTCATGAACATGCATGCCTCTGCTGACCACGTCAGTATTAATGGCATTCAACCTTTACAATGCCTATCAATGTATGCACCATAAACACATGGGTATAGATAAACCATAATAGTTCCTCACTTTGGAGGTCTAAAGGAGGCTACTCTCAGCCAGCAAGAGGCACAGATTCTCATGAGCCCCTGCAGATGTATGGGGCTAATGAGATTCTATGCCTCTTTGATTATCATGATTTATACCTCTTCTCTGGCGAAAACTGACTTTGATCCGACTTACTCGACTGTGAGCCATGTTCCCCTACTAGAAAGGAAGGGTGATTTCTCCTCTTTTTTTTCCCCTCCTTCACATTTTAAACAACTTAAACAACGCCCTACAGCAGGAGATGGATCGACCATGATAATTCAAGGGCGCCAGATAGCTTGGCGCCATCAGGTGCCAAGCTAATTTGGCACTACCCTTGAATTATTGCGGTCAATCCATCTCCTGCAACTGGTATATAGTCGTTAGCTGTCACTTCCCAAATTTGGGAAATATGGGCATTGGGCCAAATGGGTTAAAACTCTATGTACATATATTTACACCCCCGCCCCCCCCCCCCACCCCCTATTTGAGTTTCCTTCGTGCGTTCAGATTTTCCACTACATGTAGTAATGTACCAACAACCAGCACACCATAGCTAATAAATCAAAAGAAAAGGGGAGACTGCCAGTGCTAATATTTTAGGAAGGTTACAAAGTAAAGTAGGTAATAGCACCGTCAGGGGAGAGAAGTGTGCATAGCTAAGTATTTGGTCTTCAGCTTCTTGCTTCAGTGTAAACATCATTTGCTGTGTGTTTGTGCCTCGTGCATGTACATCATTATATCTTTATTCTGTCTCTGTCCTACATTCATAACCTGTCCCTCCTCTTCTGTCCTCCTACACGATGCCTGGTGACTAATAGTACGCTGCTGCTGCTGCTGCTGTTGTTTAATTACGATGAGGATTTTGGTGGTGTCACATAACAAGAGGCGTCACATAACGAACATGTGCCAGTTTGAGGAGATGTATTGACCATGATACTTCAAGGGTAGTGCCAGATTAGCTTGGCGCCTGAAGGCGCCAAGCTAATCTGGCACTACCCTTGAAGTATTATGGTCAATACATCTCCTGCTGTAGGGTGTTGTGGCTAAATGGGTTAAACAGCTGATGTTTGCAGGTTGAATTGCAACGGTTTAACGGTCTGGGTGAATTTCATAAACAAAAAGATGTGCTTGACTATTTACATAATCAGAAGTATAATGTACTATATTTTTCAGAAGAATAAGTATATAAAGCAGGGCAAGTTGGGGCTTTGATTGTTGTTGAACGGTGTAGTGACCGACTCAAATGGCCAGTTTATCATGCTGGATGGCACGCTGGAACAGAAACCGCTACTGAAGTTGATAATTATTAAGCCAGGTACTGCTGTTTTTGCACTGAGGAGCTTAATAGTGATGTTTGTTTTGCGTTTGTATCAGTGTGCTATAATATTCATAATTTAAACAAAATTAAAAAGAACTTATGCTTCCTGCACATAAACATTCTGCCTGAAGGACCTTACAATTATGGTGATAAAATGTATGGTAAATGACTCACGGATGTGGTACAGAAAATGTTCAGAGACGCAAAGCCAAAACGTATTCAAAGCTGATTATTTTAAACAAATGGAAGAGGTATTCTTCATAATCTGTTGGCATGCACACACTTTGATTCAGAAACAAATGTTTTAACCCTTCAGCTGTCAGTAGCACTTTTTGTCATGATGATTCCTGCCGGTATAATCGTGACAAAAAGTGCTAATGACATGCGAAATGCCTTAAAATATTCTCATCAAACTCACTGGTACCGGTACGATCTGCGTGATCAAACATAAAAAACACAAAGAATTTCTTTGCTGCAAGACATAGTCTGCGCAGCCCACTTTGTACACACACTAGTGTACCGGTATAGGTTCTGATAATTACATACAAGCATGCACAGGAACATACAAACATACACATATTCACTAACGAACATATGTACTCAAAGATTCAACAGAATCTAAGGCCCATGTCGACTGAATGCTAAATCAAAGAGCTGAACCTCTGTACACTCTGTGGAATTGTTGTTGTATGACACTCTGCAAAGTAAATAAAAATACAAATATATAAAGTCACTGATTGTGAAAGTAAAAAAAAAAACAAAAAAAAAAACATCTTCCAAGGTCCTGACTAGCTTTTGTAACCCATTTAGCCCGAACACCCTGCAGCAGGACATGGATTGATCATGATAATTCAAGGGTAGTGCCAGATGAGCTTGGCGACATCAGGCGCCAAGCTCATCTGGCACTACCCTTGAATTATCATGATCAATCCATCTCCTACAACTGGTACATAGTCGTTAGACGCCTCCAAAATTTGGGAAATGAGGCCGTCGGGTTATATGGGTTAATTAGCTCACACAGCAGAACCTGTTTTGAGCAACCAACTTTTTCACAAGAAAGCTGGTCTTAAAAGACAGCTGCCCTCTTAACCTTTTGGGTGCCGGTAGCGGGTTTAGTCGCCATGATTCCTGCAGGAATCATCACGACTAAAATCGTTACTGACACACACAAAGGGTAAAGAGAAGTCCTGAAGGGCAAAAAGTGTCGCCCGTCATTAAAGACCATCATTTATGTGGCTGTAGATCACCTGTCATTAAAGACCATCATTGTAGCCACCTAAATGATGGTCTTTAATGACAGGTGATAACTTGTAGGGGTGGTCCATCAAAAACAGGTTTTGTAAGGGTGGTCTACCAAAACATGTTCTGATGTAACAACTTCAAGCGCAAGAAAAACAACCTTGGTCCCCTAGCATTTTGTTATATATATCTAAAGTTTAGGGCGGGAAGTGGCGCAGTGGTTAAGGCGTCTGCCTCCAATGCCAAAGGTGCGAGGTTTGATACCGGGTTCCGGCGTTGGATTTTTCTCCTCTGGTAAGTGTCACCGTCTGGGCAGTAGGCAGATGTTCAGTTCTGCACGGGACATAGACGACCCTGGCCCCCACGAGTCCCCTGCTGCCTTGCAGGCCTGGCCGCTTGGCTGCGGAAAGGCTTAGGGAGGAAACCCCTGACATCAAAGCCCCCGTGTCTCCGGGGAAGGCTTTTGAGCCAGAGACTAAGACAAGGACAGTCTGATATAAAACCTACGACCCGAGGACCTCGATGCCACCGTCCCAGCTTGCTAGGCCATGGCAAACGAACCAAGGGTTTAAAGGGTGGGGCCAGTACTGCGCACACTGCACTCCACCAAAAAAGCTCCACCGCGCAGGCTTTAGGAAATGCCCACGGACTATGACACTGAACTTTCCAAGTCCTGTAGCGATGGGCAAGGGGCAAAACGGCAGGTGAAAGATGTCACTGGAAGCCGCAGTCTCAAACCTGCATGCAGGCGGTTCAGGATATTGGTCGCCTGATCTTGACCTGGGGATGACAACGTCACTCGGCACACCCTGAACGACCAAGCAGCCTTCTCTAGGGACAGCACTGCTTGCTCCACACGGAGAGGGGCCTAGAAAAGGTGGCCTAACCAAAGCTCATCCCCTCATAACCCCAGTTGGCTAGCCGTGGTCAACGGGCATCTTCTCATGCGGTCAGAAAACAAGAAAAAACAATGGATCCACTCTCATGACGACCACGACCGGACTCAACGTAGCATGCTGGAACATCCGAACCATGCTCGACACAGCAGACAGTGGACGCCCTGAACGTCGCTCCGCCCTCATTGCCCATGAATTGCGGAGGTTAAACATCGACATCGTCGCGCTCAGCAAAGTACGCCTTCCGGAGGAAGGCAGCCTCCAAGAACTTGGCGCTGGCTACACCCTCTACTGGTCAGGCAGGCCTGCATCAGAAAGACGGCTCTCAGGCATGGGCTTCATGGTGAAGACCCCCATTGCGACTAAGTTGGAAAACCTACCAACGGGTCACTCCGACCGCATCATGTCCATGCGCCTCCCACTGAGACAAAAGCAATACGTCACCCTTCTCAGTGTGTACTCCCCAACCCTCCTGGCAGAGCCTGCAGAAAAAGACAAGTTCTACTCTGACCTGCGCAGCCTCCTGCAGAGCACCCCTGCAGACGACAAAGTCATCATCCTTGGCGACTTCAACGCCAGAGTGGGCCAAGACTCTGAAGCCTGGAAAGGAGTCCTCGGCAAGCATGGCGTTGGGAACTGCAATGACAATGGTCGCCTACTGTTGGAGCTCTGTGCAGAGCAGCAACTTGTCATCACCAACACTACTTTCCAGCAAAAGGACAGTCGAAAGACCACCTGGATGCATCCTCGCTCCAAGCACTGGCATCTTATCGACTATGTCCTAGTGCGTCAGAAGGACCGCAGTGACGTCCTCCTCACCAGAGTGATGCCCAGCGCAGAGTGCCACACTGACCACCGCCTTGTTCGCTGCAAACTCAGGCTCCGCCTCAAGCTGAAACCCAAGAAAGGGGACCCCACCCAAGAAAGGGGACCCACCCCCCCCCCCCCCCCCAAGAAAAAGCTTGATGTTGCCAGCCTTCAGCGTGACAAGAAAGCTGCCCTTCAGGCCGATTTACAGCGCATGCTCAAAGACACAGTTGATCCAGCAGACTCCTCCCCTGAAACACTCTGGGAACAACTGAATACTGCTATTGTAAAATACTCTGTGGAAGTCTTGGGCTTTGCTAGAAAGAGGAACAAAGACTGGTTTGATGAAGACGACGTAGAGATCCAGGAACTTCTAGGCACAAAAAAGAGCCGCCCACCAGGCCCACCTAGCCCAGCCTTCCTGCCCCGTGAAGAAGTCTGCCTTCCGCCTCATCTGCAGCAGTCTCCAGCTCAAGCTTAGAGAGCTCCAGAACGAGTGGTGGTCCAGACTCGCACAGAGGACCCAGCTCTGCGCTGACAACGGTGACTACAGGGGCTTCTACAAAGCACTGAAAGCAGTGTATGGCCCTAGGCACCTGGTACAAAGTCCCCTGCGAAGCGCTGATGGACAGGCACTCCTCACAGATAATACCTCCATCTTGAACCGCTGGTCGGAATACTTTCAGGACCTCTTCGGCGCTGAACGCACTGTTCAAGAAACAGTCATCCTCCAAATCCCACACCTTCCACTAAAGGTTGAATTGGACGAACCGCCCACCGCCGAAGAGACCCTCACAGTCATCCACCAGCTCAAGAGTGGCAAAGCAGCAGGCATTGACGGAATCCCGCCAGAGATCTGGAAACATGGAAGCCCAGCACTGCACAACAAGCTCCACGACCTCTTTCTCTGCTGCTGGGAAAAAGGAACACTACCAAAGGATCTCTGTGATGCAGTCATCATCACCCTGTACAAGAACAAAGGAGAGAAGTCTGCCTGCTCTAATTATCGTGGAATTACCCTGCAGTCCATTGCCGGGAAAATTCTCGCAAGGTTGCTCCTGAATCGGCTGGTACCTGCCATCGCTGAAGATCACCTCCCAGAGGGCCAGTGTGGCTTCAGAGCCAACAGGAGTACCACCGACATGGTCTTTGTGCTGAGACAGCTTCAGGAGAAGTGCCGCGAGCAGAACAAAGGGCTGTACATAACGTTTGTCGACCTAACAAAAGCGTTTGACACTGTGAGCAGGCAAGGTATGTGGCAGATCCTGGAGCGACTAGGTTGTCCCCCAAAGTTCCTCAACATGATCGTCCAGCTCCACGAGGACCAGCAAGGCCAGGTCAGACTAAACAGTGACCTCTCAGAACCATTCCCCATTCACAACGGCGTGAAGCAAGGCTGCATGCTGGCACCGACCCTCTTCACCATCTTCTTCAGCATGATGTTGAAGCAGGCCACAGTGGACCTCGACGATGACGACGCAGTGTACATCAGGTATCGTCTCGATGGCAGCCTGTTCAACCTCGGACGACTGCAGGCCCACACGAAAACCCTAGACCAACTGATTCGTGAGCTGCTCTTTGCTGATGACGCTGCCCTCGTTGCACACACAGAGAGAGCCTTGCAGCGCATTACGTCCTGCTTCGCAGATGCCGCCCAGCTCTTTGGACTTGAGGTCAGTCTGAAAAAGACAGAGGTCCTTCATCAGCCGGCACCCAAGGAAGAGCATCGCCCTCCCCACATCACCATCGGCGAGTCCGAACTGAAGTCTGAACACCAGTTTACCTACCTTGGCTGCATCATCACGTCAGACGCCAAGCTGGACAAGGAGCTGGACAACAGGCTGGCAAAAGCGAACAGTGCTTTCGGGCGACTATTCAAGCGGGTGTGGCACAATCAACAGCTGAAAAAAGGCACCAAGATCAGCGTGCACAGAGCTGTCGTCCTCACCACCCTGCTGTACGGTTCCGAGTCCTGGGCCCTCTACCGCAGCCAACTACGACTCCTCGAACGCTTTCACCAGCGCTGCCTGCGTACCATCCTGGGCATTCACTGGAGTGACTATGTCACCAACGTCGAGGTCCTTGAACAGGCGGAAACTGTGAGCATCGAGGCTTTGCTGCTGCGGACACAGCTTCGCTGGGCGGGGAACGTCTCCAGGCTGGAGGATCATCGCCTACCCAAGATCACTCTGTTCGGCGAGCTCGCCACTGGACACCGAGACAGAGGGGCACCAAAGAAGAGATACAAAGACGGTCTCAAGAAGTCACTTAGTGCCTGCCAAATCGACCACCACCAGTGGTCTTCGCTTGCTGCGGACCGTGACACCTGGTGCTCCACCATTCACAAGGCAGCCATCTCCTTTGAGGACTCTCGCAGAGCTAACCTTAAGGACAAGCGGCTCAGAAGAAAAAACAGAGTTGTCGTAACTCAGAACCCTGACCAGACCTTCCCCTGCAGCCACTGCGGTCGAACCTGCCTGTCCCGGATTGGCCTCCGCAGCCACAAAAATGCCTGCAGACGACGTGGGCAAGCCCTATAGAATCTTCGTTCGTGAAGTCAAGCCAAGAAAAAAATCTAAAGTTTACAAAACATAGAATCAGTTTCAAATAGCTTTAGCCCCCCCCCCCCTCCCCACCACCCCCCTTTTTGTGCATGCAGTCACAGGTATGATGTCCAGTACCTGTGACTGCAAGTACAGGGGAGGCGGGCGGGTGGGGTGGGGTGGGGTGGGGTGTGGTGGGGTGGGGGGGGTGGGGGTGGGGGGGGGGGGGGGTAGTATGAACCACTGACTACTGGATGAATGAGACTTAAATAAAATTAAAAAAAAACAAACACACATACAACTCTGACTATCCAGCAAGCCGTCGTCAAGCGTAGTAGTTTGGTGAGATGAGCAGATCTGTGAGCACCACCAGCTGATCATCTGTAAACATCTGCTTGTGGTCATGCCAGTTGTCATGGTGCGTGCGACGGAAGTCAGACAGTGTCTTCTTCACAGTCATCTGTACAGAACAAAATCCATTTGAAAGTGCAGTCAAACGTACTCTCGTGGACACCTTGACATAGTGCAGTCATTAGAGACGTGCCTTATTATGAATATGCAGCGTTTTGACATGTATCTGTACGTGGCACACCTCAAATGAGTTAATCCATTTAGCGTCGATGCGGCACTAAGAGACAGCTGAATGCGCTCAAGCTAATCTGGCAATACCCTTGAATTACCATGGTCAAACCATTTCCTGCAGATGATACACAGTCTTTAGATGACACCTGGAAAACTTGGTGAATATGGTTCATGGAGTTTAATGGACTAACCTAACAACAGGGGCCACACATAAATGCCTTTGATGCAATTTGATTGTGTAGATACCCTTTATATGCAATATTGAAGGACAACAGTGCACACTTCAGTAAAAACATGTAAATAAATAACATAAAGAACACACACAATGTTTTGGATCTTCAGTCTGTCCTCAAATAAACAAAACTGAATACTCAATTTGTTCACTTTGGAAAGTATTGAAGATCCCAAAACGTGTTGAATTTTCCAGATTGACCAACATCCTTTTTTTAATCTACCCTAGCAGTAAACTTTAATTTCTATAGATTTAATTTTACTCTCTAGAGACCTTTCCAGTGCATTTTCAGTAGTTACACAACAGAACATTTTTAACCTCCTTGTGCATGCAGCCACCAGTACCGTAAACAGATGGTTGTATGCACAAGGTGGTTAAAATTAATTTTTCTCTAAAATGTATTTTTCATTAAAATGTATTTTTTTGAAAAATACTTACCGATGGTATTACTTAAAGGAAATGGTTTCTTAGCTAGTCTAATTTTAGCCCAAAATTGTTGTGTACGAGTATGGTCATGATGGCAGGTGAGGGGCGCCATAGCCTAGGCGGAAACCCGGGTAGCCTCCCTTCCGGTTCAACCACGCATGCGCCACACCACTCATACGCCAGTCAGTTTTCTTAGCGAACCAGCGGCAAGCGGGGCAGGTGGGAGGGACCTTCGAGTAATACCATCGGTAAGTATTTTTCAAAAAAATACATTTTAATGAAAAATACATTTGTTTTCTCAAAACACATTATCGATGGTATTACTTAAAGGAAGAATCCCGAGGAGGAGGTGGGTGCCGCTATAGCGACCCCATCCCCTGCCATCCTGGCCGCTCGAGTCGGCCACCCTCCCGCAACCTCCCTCTAATTTTAGCAAAGATACTTACGGCGCCTAGGGCGCCGGGAGGGAGTGTTGCGCCGCCACGATGTCCCCCACCAGCGATAGGTTCTGGCGCTGGCTGGAGAGGTCCCTCAGGTAGAAGCGTGCGAAGGTGGTCTCCGCTCGCCAGCCCACGGCCCCCACAATGTCTTTGACCGCACAGTTCCGGTCGAATGCTAGGCTGGTGGCCATGGCTCTGATCTCGTGCGCCCTGATGCTCATGCGTTTGGCTGTATCCGGGGCAAGCTCCTGGTAGGCTGATCGTATCACCCACCGGAGCCAAGAGGATATCGTTTGGGCCGAGATGTCGTTTCTACCTGGGGACAGAGGAAGGAAAAGGCGGGTGCGTTCCCTGCGTATTGGCTTGGTCCGGCGCAGGTACACACGTAAGGCTCGCACCGGGTCCTGTTGTCTGGACTCCCGGGTGGAGCTTGGGTCTCGTAATGGTTGAATGGTGACCAGTTGAGGGGCCGTCAAAGGCGATCTGGTCTTGGCTAGGAAGGCCGGGTCAGGGAGCAGCTGAACCGAGCCATCAGCCCGAAACTGTAAGCAGGCGGGGCGTGCTGAAAGTGCGTGCAGTTCGCTGACTCTGGAGGCTGACGCGAGGGCCAAAAGGAAGCAGGTCTTCCGAGTCACGTCCGGCAACCGCGCCAACTGGATCGGTTCGAAACGGGGCGAGTTGAGCCAAGTGAGTACCCAGGACAGGTCCCATCATGGCACCAGGGATTGGCGGGCAGGACGTTGTAGACCGAAGTGGGCCATCAGGTCGGCTAGGTCTTTGCAGGAACCCGGGTCGGGCAGTCCCAAGTGTCTGTACGTGTCGGCAATCATGGCCAGGTAGCCCCGGATGGTGATCGGTGCTAACTGCTGGTCGCTGAAAAGCCAGATGAAGAAATCCACCAACTGGGGAGTTGTCAAGCCGATGGGGTGAAGGTGTCTGTCGTCACACCAGGCGCAGAGGACTCTCCACTTGCCTTCGTAGACTCGTCTGGTCGAGGCTCGACGAGCTGTAGCGATCGCGTCCACTGCCGCACCTGAGAAGCCTCTAGCTGCGAGGGCATGCCGGACAATCTCCAGGCGTGGAGGAGGAGACGCTCGGGGCACGGGTGGAACAGCTGCTGCCGTGGTTGCTTGAGCATCGTCCGCGGTGTGGGGAGCGGTAGCGGGGGAGCCGTGGCAAGGTTCAGGAGGTCGGTTGTCCACGACTTGGTCCAGCAAAATGGCGCCACCAGGAACAGGATCGTGTTGCACCCTCTGAGCTTGAGTAGGACCTTGGGGACTAGCACGGTGGGCGGGTAGGCGTAGGCGACCAGGCCGTCCCAAGAGATGGATAGAGCGTCGACTGCCCAGGCCAGAGGGTCTGGAATGGGTGAGACGAAGAGGGGAAGCTGTCGATTCCACCTCGTGGCGAAGAGGTCGATCATGGGAGCCTCCCAGGTTGCGGCGATCAGTCGAAAGATGTCGGGTCGCAGCGCCCACTCTGTATGGAGCAGTTGACCGCGTCGGGAGAGGGAGTCGGCCAGCACATTCAGATGACCCGGAATGTGACGTGCGCGAAGAGAGATGTCCCGATCCTCGCACCAGCGGAGCACCTGGTAGAGTAGTATGCAAAGGGATGGAGAGCGGGTCCCGCCTTGCTTCTGGATGTACGAGACGACCGTGGAGTTGTCCGAGAGAACCAACAGTTCCTGATGTCGGATGCGGGGCTCCCAGGCCAGGAGAGCTTGCCATACTGCCTTCAGTTCTAACCAGTTGATGTGTTTGGACAGCGATTCCAGAGGCCACAGGCCGGAGGCAGTCGCGAACGACGGAAGGAGGTGAGCTCCCCAACCTGCGAGGCTTGCGTCGACGCAGAGCGAGAGAGTGGGCGGCGGTGAGGACAGCGGCACTCCCGTCGCGAGCCAGGAAGGATCCGCCCAGCGCAGCAGGTGGGGACGGAGCATGGCAGGTACTGGAATCGGGGCCTCGAGGTCGGGCGACGACGGTCGCCAGTGAAGGAGGAGATGCAGTTGCAGAGGGCGGGAGTAGAGACGTCCTAGCGGTAGCAGGTCCGCAGCAGCGCTGATCAGACCTAAAAGCTGAAGCCACTGCCTGGCTGGAAGCGTCAACTGGGACACCTGCCGAGCTAGAGTCGCCAACTTCTGGATGCGCTTCTCCGGCAGCCTGACGGTATTGTGGTCGGTGAGGAACTCCATACCTAGGTGAATAAAATGGCGTGCGGGAATGAGGTCGGACTTGCCAAGGTTGACCAGGAAGCCCAGGTTCTCGAGAAGTTGAAGCAGAGCATCTCGGTCGTCTCTCAGGGAGCGCTCGTCCTGGTTCCTCAAAAGTAGGTCGTCCAAGTAGTTCGACGTAGGGCTCGTGGAACTTCGACGGGCTCTGGCTACCACTGCGTCCATGAGGCGAGTGAAGACCCAGGGGCTGAGGTTGAGGCCGAAGGGGAGCGCGCGGAACTGATAGACGACACCCTCGAAGGCGAAGCGTAGGTAACGTCTGGAAGCAGGATGCATGGGCACGTGCAGGTAAGCATCTGAGAGGTCCAGGCTGACCGCAAAGTCCATCGGCAGTACCGCTGAGCGAAGGGCCCGCGCAGTCTCCATGCGGAAGGCCGGAGCGACGATGAACTTGTTCAGCGCCGAGAGGTCTATGACGGGGCGCCACTTGCCGCCCGGCTTGGGCACCACAAAAAGCCGACTGTAGAAGGCTGGGGAGTCGTGCCGGACCACCACCTCCGTGGCGGACTTCTGAAGCAGGGAGGAAACTTCGCCGCGGAGAGCTTCGGCTCTGAGCTGGTCTGAAGGAACTGTAGTCCACACCGGGCTCCGGCGCACGGGAGGTGGGGACCGGAAGGAGATCAGTAGTCCCTGAGTAATGGTAGAGAGAATCCACGGGTCGTCCGGAAACAGCGAGCGCCAGGCTTCGCTGTGAAGCGCCAGCCTCCCGCCGACTGGAACTCCGGACGAGGTCGGCGGGGGCCGGAGGGGGAGAAAGTCAGTGCGCCCGGCCCCGCCCGGGGCGCCGGGCAGGTCTGGGCCAGGTGCGGGCGGGGAGGGGTGGGGGAGGCTCGGTACTGGGGAAAGGGCGGGCGCGAGGAAAGGCTGGAGCTCTGGGGGGTAGGCGACCACCTCTGGTGAAAGGGCGGGCGGTGGGTCTAGCAGTCCGCAGGGGGCGACCCGGAGCCTTGCGGGTTGGTCGAAAGGAAGTTGGAGCTGGGCGGTTGGGCCAGGCGTCCTTGTTAGCTTCCTTCACAGCGAGCCAGGCGGGGCCAAAAAGTAAGTCACCGCCGAGAGGCGCCTGTCGAAGCTGAGTCTTCACATCCAGCGGAATGGGACAGGAACGGAGAATCGCATCTCGACGCAGTAAGTCGCAGTTAGAGGCGGCTGCCATGGAGTTGACAGCGACATGATATACAGCGCGGTTCCCCGAAACTGCTAGGGCGAGCAGGTCTCCCAGCAGAGGCGAAATTGACGGATGCCAGGAGTCCTCTACACGTCGGACGATGGCTTGCGTGACCAAATCTAGAAATCCCGCTGCTGCCAGGGTGTTCCTAATGAGTGTCGCGGTCTGTTCTACCCCGGGGAGGAGAGACTGACGTAAGGAAGTCCCAGAGAACGCCACTGCCGCGGGGTCCGCTGTCGGTAGAGGGCAGGAAAAGTGCTGTGTATGGCCCGCATACCATGACTGCCGGAAGGCGATGTCTATTCCTGTCGGCCACTTGGAGCCTGAGAAGAATCCTGTACCGCATGCCCCTTGCGCAAGATGAGCAGAAAACGCATCACGTAACTCCCGGAAACCCGGCGGCTGGGGGAGAGACTTGAATCGCTTGGCCTGTCGTTCTGCGTCCACAAAGGCGGACGCTTTCCTTTTAAGAACTGGAGAGGGAGGGCAGTCTTCTGCAGGGAGGCAAGCCGCGATAAGCCGTGCCGCTTCATCAAGGGCCCGCAGTGTCTCTAACCTATGTCCAATGGCAGCTGGCGGGAATTCCTCGTCGCCACCCGAGGGATTGGACGGGGCGGGGCTGGTCACCTGTAGTAGTGCCGACATCGATTCCTCGGGGTTCAGGCTAAGGGTGTCCTCTTCTGCCGGAACTGCGTGGGGAATCGGGTCCACTCCCAAACGAGGAGGAAGACTCCCGTCGCCGGGGCGGGTAACGGTCGTAGCCGGTGGAGGAGATCTTCTCACTGGTGCGTGGCGCCGCCAGTGTCTGCTAGATGAATGGTCTCGTGAATCACTCGACGCTGAGCGGGAAGCCCGTACTCCTGACCTACGACGGTGTCGCGGGCGACGAGCGGCGCTCCGGCGAGAGGAGCGTGAACGGGAGCGGGGGCGGCGACGCGGGGACCGGGAACGTCTGAAATGGCGCGAAGCTGAACGCAAAACAGAGTCATGCCTGTACTGTGTCCGCGAATGTCGGCTGGATTCCGACCGGTAGGAATCGACCCTCGGGCGAGTAGACCTGTCGCTCGAGCGTGAACGATGTCTAACAGCTGAGGTTCGCTCGGACTGAAGACGGGGAGTAACTCGCACCGCAGCAGAGCGGAGGCGACTGCGTCGTACCCGAGAGCGGGAGCGCGTCCGGCGAGAAGACTTGTCGGAACTTGACGCCCGGACGGAAGGAGCTGGGCGGGGCGCTGGCGTTCCGCGCTGGTCCCTAGCGGAGAACAAGGTAGCGGAAGCAGCAGGACGAATCTGTGGCGAGAGCTTGTCAGCTACCTGGAGATCCGTGTTAGTCAGGCCCGCAACCAGAGCGGGTGTAGGAGCCTGTATCAGTTCCTTATCAGGTGCCTGCAGAGGCGTTGCTACCGGGTAGAGACCACTCGACTGGACTGTGGTGGCTACCGGAGTCTTGTTTAGAGGCCTAGCCCGAGGCGCTCTAGGATCCTTGACCGTACAGAGACCACTCGACTGGACTGTGGTGGCTGCCGGTACTAGAGCACGTGCACGCGACCGAAGCCGCTGGTTCGTCTGCTCAGACACTCGGTCAGGGCCACTCGACTGGACTGTGGCGCGTACCGGTGTGGGATCGTTCTTCCGTGCTTGTGTAGGTTTCTTGCGGCCATAGAAACTCCACAGCTGGGTCCATTGTTCCTCCAGCCATGGGGCGCAGACCGAGCACGGACGCGTGGAGGTACAACCGGAACAGGGCAGGCAAACCAGATGTTCGTCACTCGGCCACTGGAATTGCCCACATCGAGTGCATGTTCGGACTTGCCAACTGCAAAACATAATGTACAATGAAATGCGAGCGAGCGTGCCCCCGTGGGCCCGCACCGAATCCGCGTGAACGAACGAAGTGTACCGTGTAAGCCTACGCCCGGCGCTCCACCACTACCCTTGAGCGCCTGACGTAGGCCAAGGCAGAGATATTACCTTGCCATCTGAAGAAGTGAGGCACCAACCCGGTCGAAGACCCACCAGAAAGGCTAGCCCGCAGACACGGCCCGGCGTCGGACGGCGACCACGTAACGCTGATGCCGGGCGAAGCCACTGGCGTCAGTGAAGGCGTCGAAACGAAGTCTCCGCAACAGCAGGCACTCAGAGCAGGCTGAAGAACGAAGTAGAAGCTTGGCACTCACGAGTAACACGCACGAGGGCCCGAGCGGCACAAGGCGTGAGTACAGTTCAACCTGGCGTCGCCGCGCCCGGTTGGAAAAGATGGCGCCGACGGGTGAAATTCACAAGTAACGTTCACTAGGAACAAGCTCCTAAGTCCGTAGACCGACGGAAACCTCAAGCCAGGTTTCCCACCTTGAACAAAGCGTCCTTCTGTTTAGGCTTTCCTAACGAAGATAGAGTCCTATCGAACAGAGCGAGTCCCGTACACAACCTTCTGAGACTAGCAAAGAAAACTGACTGGCGTATGAGTGGTGTGGCGCATGCGTGGTTGAACCGGAAGGGAGGCTACCCGGGTTTCCGCCTAGGCTATGGCGCCCCTCACCTGCCATCATGACCATACTCGTACACAACAATTTTGGGCTAAAATTAGACTAGCTAAGAAACCATTTCCTTTAAGTAATACCATCGGTAATGTGTTTTGAGAAAACAAATGTATTTTTTCGAAAAATACTTACCGATGCCATTACTACAATGGAACAACCTATAGCTAGCGTAATTTTAGCCCAAAAACTTACGATGTGTACCCTTAGAGCCAGGGGAGGCCACCAAGGGTACCGTGGCCTGTTACCCGGGTAGCCTCCCTTCCCACCCTAGCAGGTGAGCGCTAGTGCATCCAATCCAGCCAGTTCTTTCATTAAACTGAGGAGCGGCTAGCGGGGCAGGTGGGAGGGCCGTCCGAGTAATGGCATCGGTAAGTATTTTTCGAAAAAATACATTTTAGAGAAAAATTAATTTGTTTCCTCAAAAACATTACCGATGCCATTACTACAATGGAGAATGGTGAAGAGGAGGAGGGTGCCGCGTAACTCAGTAACCAACCGAGCTATCAAGACCCGTCCTCCTCGGCGCGCGCTCCCGATAATTTTAGCTAAAGGATTACCTACGGCACCGAGGGTGCTGGGAGGGAGTGTCGCGCCGCCGCAATGTCCCCCACCAGGGCCAGGTTGTCTCGCTGGCCAGCCAGGTTACGGAGGTAGAATCAGGTGAAGGTAGACTCGGTCCGCCAGCCTACGGCCGCCACGATGTCTCGAACAGCGCAGTTGCGGTCGAAGGCGAGGCTTGCAGCCATGGCTCTGACCTCGTGGGCCCGGATGTGAAGTCGCTTGGCAGCGTCAGGGCAGAGGTCCTGGTAGGCGGAACGTATCACCCATCTGAGTCAGGAAGAGATCGTCTGGTCTACCATCTTGTCTACCTGGGGACAGAGGAAGAAAAAGGTGGGTGCGTCCCCGGCGGAGCGGCTTGGTTCGACGCAGGTACACTCGTAAGGCTCTCACCGGGTCCTGTTGTCTGACTTCCGTGATCGGGTCGACCGGCTTCAGCGGTCGAATGGTGATCACCTGGGGGGCTGTCAATGGAGACTGGTTCTTGGCCAAGAAGGCTGGGTCCATCAGCAGCTGCACGGATCCATCCGACCTGAACTGTAGGCAGGCGGGGAGCACGGAGAGCGCGTGCAGCTCACTCACTCTGGAGGCTGTAGCTAAGGCGAGAAGAAAGCAGGTCTTCCGCGTGAGGTCAGCCAGGCTTGCCATGGGAAGCGGCTCGAAACGCTCAGTGTTCAGCCAGGCGAGTACCCAGGGTAGGTCCCAACGTGGGATCAGGGAGCGGAGGGCTGGTCGCTGTATGCCGAAGTGGTCCATGAGGTCAGCGAGGTCTTTACACTTGCCGGGGTCCGCTCGGCCCAGGTGCCGGTAAGTGTCGGCGATCATAGCAAGGTAGCCCCTGATGGTGATCGGTGCCAAGTGCTGTTCGGCGAAGAGCCAGAGGAAGAACTCAGCCAAATGGGCGGAAGTCAGATCGGTAGGGGAGAGGTGATGGAGGGCGCACCAGGCTCCTAGCACTCTCCACTTTCCCTCGTAGACTCGCAGGGTCGAGGGTCTGAAACGATAGCTGCCACTGTCTCACGCGAGAAGCCTCTAGCGGCGAGGGCTTGCCGCACAACCTCCAAGCGTGAAGTAGCAGTCGTTCGGGGCACAGATGGAAGAGCGGCTGCCGTGGCTGCTTGAGCATCGTGCGAGGGGTGGGAAGCTGTAGAGGGGGTCCCGTGGCGAGATGCAGGAGGTCTGTGGTCCAGGACTTGGTCCAACAGAACGGCGCTACTAGCAAGAGGATCGCGTTGCATCCTTTCAGTTTGAGCAGAACCTTGGGCACTAGGACTGAGGGGGGGTAAGCAAAAGCACAGAGACCGTCCCAGGGGATGGAGAGTGCATCGACCGCCCAGGCTAGGGGGTCCGGGACCGGCGAGACAAAAAGGGGGAGCTGGTGGTTCCACCTTGTCGCGAAGAGGTCGATAAGGGGGGTCTCCCACTCTGTGCAGATCATCCGGAAGATGTCCGGGCGAAGCGTCCACTCGGTGTGGAGAAGCTGACCGCTCCTCGAAAGGGAGTCCGCGAGGACGTTCAGGTGTCTCGCTCGGAGAGAGATGCCGCGATCCTCGCACCAACGGAGAAGTCGGTAAAGAAGAATGCAGAGGGACGGGGAGCGGGTCCCGCCCTGCTTCTGAATGTAGGACACCACAGTGGAGTTGTCGGAAAGGATGAGGAGCTCCTGTTGTCCGATAGTCGTTTCCCACTCGAGGAGGGCTTGCCACACCGCCTGTAGCTCCAGCCAGTTGATGTGCTTGACCGCGAATTCCTGTGGCCAGATGCCGGAGGCCGTGGTAAACGTCGGCAGAAGGTGGGCGCCCCAGCCGGAATGGCTGGCGTCGACGCACAGGGACAACTGTGGGGGTGGGGTAAGAAGCGGGACACCGGTCGCAAGCCAGACAGGGTCTGCCCAGCGGCGAAGGTGTGGAACAAGCAGGGGAAGCACCGGAACGGGGGCCTCAATGTCGGCGGTCGAGGGACGCCAGTGAAGGAGCAGGTGGGGTTGAAGCGGGTGCGAGTAGAGCCGGCCAAGCGGGAGGAGGTCCGCAGCCGCGCTCATCAGGCCCAAGAGTTGCAGCCAGACTCTGGCGGAGACCGTCTCCTCCTAGGAAACTGCAAGGGCCAGGTTCGCCAGCTTCTGGATCCATGGTTCCGGGAGTCGTACCAGATTGAGGTCCGTGAGGAACTCCATGCCAAGGTGGACAAAACGGCGGGACGGGACGAGATCCGACTTGCCTAGGTTGACGATGAAGCCGAGGCTGTTGAGGAGGGCCCGCAAGGCGTCTCGATCCGTCTCCAGGGCGGGTGCCGACTGGTTGCGTAGGAGCAGATCGTCGAGGTAGTTCGAGGAAGGACTCGACGAAGTCCGCCTGGCCTTGGCGACGACGCCATACATGATCCGGGTGAACACCCATGGGCTGAGGTTGGGACCGAACGGTACGGCGCGGAACTGATAAACGACGCCATCGAAGGCGAAGTGAAGATAGTGTCTGGAAGCCGGGTGCATAGGGACATGAAGGTAAGCATCCGCGAGATCCAGACTGACGGCGAAGTCCATGGGCCGAACCGCGGCGCGCAGGGCTCTGGCGGTTTCCATGCGGAAGGGCGGAGCTGTGATGAACGCGTTCAGCGCAGAAAGGTCGATAATGGGACGCCACCTGTTGCCGGGCTTGGGGACGAGAAAGAGGTGACTGTAAAAGGCGTGCGAGTCGTGATGCTCCACTACCTCCGTGGCGTTCTTTCGCAGCAGAGCGGAGATCTCTTCGCGAAGTGCTGCAGCCTTGCAGCAATCCGAAGGGGTGGCCGTCCACACAGGGCTGCGACGCAGCGGCGGAGGGGTCCGAAAGGAGAGCAGGAGGCCCTCGGAGACGGTGGCGAGGATCCACAGGTCGTCGGGGAACAGCGACCGCCACACGTCGCTGTAAATGGCAAGCCTCCCGCCGACTGGAGACCCGGGAACGGTCGGCAGGGGCGCAGGAGGGCGAGAGTCACCGGGCCCGGCCCCGCGGTGGGCGGCAGGCGGGTTCGGGCAAGGCAGGGGCGGAGGCGGGGGCGGGGGGCGGGCCAGCGCGGCGGGCGGCGGGGAGACGCAGGGGAAGGCGGCGACGTCAGGGGCGCGGGGCCTGGGCGGGTCTGGAGGACTGCAGGGCGCGACCCACGGCCTTGCGGGCTGCTTGAAAGCGGACCGAGGGGGCGCGGGAAGGCCAAAGCTCCTTATTAGCATCTTTCACCAACTGCCAGGTAGGACCAAAGAGAAGGGGATCACAAGCGGAGCTTGACGTAGTTGTCTCCGTAGATCCTGCGGGATGTCGGGGCAGACGGCAAGCACGGCATCTCGGCGGAGCAAATCACAGTTCACGGCAGCGGCCATGGAATTGACTGAAGCTTGATGCGCAGCCCGGTTAGCGGCCGTAGCCAAGGCGAGGAGATCCCCTACCAGCGGCGAAGCCGAGAGGTGTCCATCCCGTTCCAGAAGGCCGACGATCGCTTGCGTGGCCAGGTCGAGGAAACCCGCGCAGGAGAGGGCGTTGCGTACGAGGATCGCCGTCCGTTCCAGTCCGGGAGAGATGCAACGGTGGGAGGCGCGCAGTCCACCAGCTTGCTATTGGGCGGCAGGGTCCACCACGGGTAAGGAAGCAGTGAAGGCCTGCGAGTGTCCGGCATACCAGCAGTGCTGAAAGGCGATATCCAAGTCCGCCGGCCAGCGAGCGTCGGAGAAGAAGAGGGAGCGTCTGAGCCTGAACCCTGCAGCAGGAGAGCGGAGAAAGCGTCACGAAGGCCAAGAAACCCTGGTGGCTGAGGGAGGGACTTAAACTTCTTGGAGGGTCGATCCGCAGCCACAAAGGCTGACAGCTTCCTCTTGGGAGGCGGCGACGGGGTACAGGCATCCAGGGGAAGACACGAGGCAATCAGGCGAGCGGCTACGTCAAGCGAAGCGAGGGTCTCCGTCCTGGTCGTCCATAGGGAAGGCGACAAGGGAGCCGACGGCGAGCGAGTACGCGAGGAAGCCGAGCGGTCCAAAAACGAGCCAGATTCGTCCAGGGCGAGGCTGAGCACGTCGACGGGCAAAGCAGGAGGCCGACGCACAAGGGAGCGAGGGGATGAGCGTCGCCACGAGGAGGAACGAGACCGAGGTGAGCAGCCGCGATGGCGCGAACGGGAGCAGTGAGACCGACGAGTGGAGCGTCCGTGCAAAGTGGAGCGGCGAGAGCGAGAACGACAACGGGAAGAGGAGCGGGAGCGGGGCCGGCGGGAGGAGGGACGCCGGGGAGGGACGGGGGGGAAGGCGACGGCCGGGGGCACGGAGCCGGACGGACGAACGAAGGAGAGCGCCGCACAGAAGAAGGCATCTCAACAGGCCGAGGGGAAGAACGATGAGGCGGGCGAGACGTCCAGGAAACCGAATCAACAGGTGAAGGCAGACGTGAAGAACGAGCAGGGACCGAAGGAGGCTTGTAGCGGGAGGCGCGAGACGAAGATGACGGGCTATGGGTCCGAGGCCGGGAAGACGCAGGCCAAGGGGGCGAACGCGGGCGAGGGCTGCGACGCAACCGGTCCTCCCGAGAAGCAGGATCCAGACGGTCGAGAACTCGGGGACGAACGTCAGAAGTCGAAGGACGAAGCCTAGGGTCAGGCGACGGAGAAACACGGCATCCAACAGCGTCGGTGGTCTTGTGAGGCTTGGGTTCCGCAAGGCGGGGCGAGCTAGCTCGCTGCGGACCTGGCTCGAGCGAGCTGGTGCGCAAGGGGGGAGAAAGGCATCCCCCAACGTCGAGAGTTGGGGCTTGTTTGTTTTCCGCAGAGCGGGGCGAACGGACTCGCTGCGGACCAGACTCGAGAGAGTGGGTGCGCAAGGGGGGAGCCTTTGTATGCTATCCCCCAACGGCGACGTAGGTGCGTGTTGGGTCTTTAGCCGAAGCATGCTTGTGGCTGCTGGAGGGCGGCGGTCTTCTGCTGTCACGCCGATAAAAACTCCACAGCTGAGCCCACTGTTCCTCCACCCAGAGAGCGCAGACATCACAGGTGCGGCTCAAGGAACAACCAGTGCAGAGGAGACAAACGGCATGCTTGTCAGTCGGCCACTGGAAGTCGCCACATCTGGTGCAGGTGACTTGACCACTGCAACATAAAGTGACACTACAAGGCGACTGGTCATAGCGGAAGGCCACGAGACGAAACGGCGCACCGACACTTCTTACTTCGTCATAACACCGTCCCAATCCCCACTAACTTGTGTCGAGTATATCAAGCAAAGAAGGCAAGAAAGCCGGCACATGTCGCCAGAGGCGTGGGCGCTAGCAAAACTCAAGACCTTACCTGGACATGTCGCAGGGGCAGGGGAAGGAAACACATGAGGTCGAAGAAGAAGTAGCAGCGGCGCCCACACACGGGAAGGCCAGCCGAACAAGGACGGTAGTTCTTCAACGAAGTTCCGGCAGCCAAAGGCGAACTTGACCAAAGAGGCCACAGTAGAAGAACACCCGAGAAGCGAAGCGAAGCTCCGAGAGGCCACCGCACAAGCCGCAACAGTTAAAAAACCGGTGCAGGGCAGAGCCCCCACGTGGGGCGAAGGCCGGCTCCATGCCCGAAACCGGTTCTCTCGCTCACACAAAGTCTATTCCGTCTCTGAAGAGCACAGGCGCAGAGACTATGAAACGTTCCTCGAAAGGCACACGAGAGCAGAAAGTTCCAAGGCACAGGCTAGGTAGCAACCACAGAAGGCTAACCAAGCCGACCATACACAGCCAAGGTAGTACAGCAGAGGGCTAAGCTGACACGTCCGTACGCTGTAAGCTAAAGGAAAGAACTGGCTGGATTGGATGCGCTAGCGCTCACCTGCTAGGGTGGGAAGGGAGGCTACCCGGGTACCAGGCCACGGTACCCTTGGTGGCCTCCCCTGCCTCTAAGGGTACACATCGTAAGTTTTTGGGCTAAAATTACGCTAGCTATAGGTTGTTCCATTGTAGTAATGGCATCGGTAATGTTTTTGAGAAAACAAACAAAATATTCTAAATCCGTATCTAATCAAACCAACACCAACAACCAGAAGCCTTCATTAACCCATTACATCCTGAGACTGATTTTTTTAAAAATATTTGCGTATTGTCCTATGAGGGCAACATTACAGATTACGAGGCAGATCAACCATTTCAGTTTAAGGGTGTGCCAGAATAGCTTGGCGCCTCAGGCGCCAAGCTATTCTGGCATCACCCTTAAACTGTCATAGTCAAATTAATTTTAAGCAGTAGTGTATCAGGATGAAAAGTGCATCAGGATGTTGTAGCAAGTAATTTTGTGTGGCAAGTGGGAAATCTGGGCTGCCTACCCTGGGGAAGGTGCACTGCTTACCATGGTTTATTTTTACCTGTATGGGCTGCGGGTCATTGACATGGATGCTGAGATCCATGAGAACCTGTGGGATGAAGTCCGGCACGTCATATGGATGCGCCTGAACACAGGCACTCAACCCCAACACGCCTGCGTGACGCTTGATCAGTTTCTCCAGTGAGTCTGGCTCTGTAGCTGCATGCCTTTTCTTTAGCTTTACACGGCGCAAGTGCTCAAAGTGGTTCTGGAACACATTTGTGGTTGCTCAATTACAAAATTTAAATGTGTAGTTAACCCATTTAGTCCTGACACACTAGAACCGGAGATGGATTGACCAAGATAATTCAAGGGTAAGGCCGGATTAGCTTGGCATCATCAGGCATCAAGCTAATCTGGCAATACCCTTGAATTTTCATGGTCAATCCATCAACTGCAAAAGGTATGCATAGCTGCCAACCCTTCACACATGACAGCCCACAGACAGAAAATAAACATAACATATTATGATATAATATATAAAAGAATATAATAATAATCTGCTTCTTTGGAGGCATGATTTTGTTGAAAATCGAAAATACCAGTTGTGAAAATCGTTGAGCATGTGCTCCAGACCAGGGCAAATTCAAAGCAACCAGAACAAACACAGAATGGACAGAAATTTGCTGCGCATACGTAATCAAGACTGGCTGTGGGTCCCCGAAAGCTTAGCTTTACAGTATAGCGGTAGGCTCTCAACTACAGGTGCTTGACAACATGCGGTACGCAAAAATGCCTTGAATTTTAAAACAAAGCTTGAAATATGAAAAGTGGAAGAAATGTAAAAACAAAACGGATAAATCTGGAATTGAAAACAAATTGGGAAATTCCCAATCAAATAGGGATTGATTGATTGTACATTGCTTAATGTCCCAACAGCAACAAGGCTTTCTCAGGACGTGCCTGCACTGCTTGTGAAAAAAAAAACTAAACAGAATATTGAATGTATGTCGCCAGCCGGTCCAATACGTTAAATAAACCTATGCCATGGGGCCTAAATAAAGTTAAGACCATTTAGCAACACACATCCAATATCAAGAGCTACAGGCAGCGCAGACAGTAGGGAGAGTTTAAAAAAAGGCAAATACAGGTGAATGGACCAAGGGTAGACAGAAACACATGCCCCAGAATAGATAGGAAACCCACCCTGTGGGGCTAACCAGGGTGACCCTGGGAACTAAAAAGAAGTCAACCCCACCCAAGTCCCCCAGGGCAGACCCGGGTGGGGGCAATTAAAATAGGGAGGGTTGGCAGCCATGGGTACGTAGTCGTTAGGCAGCACCTCCATAATTAGGTAAATGCAACCTTTTGGTTAAATGGGTTAATTTACTATGTGCATTTATAAGCAGTATCAACCATTTCACTGTACGCATGAGTGTAGCTGCAAAGTTGGCTTTGCCCTAACAATGCAAAGGTACAGGACCAACACCCAACTGCAGGAGACATACATCCTCCTCTTGAGTGGTGAAGGCCTCAGTGTGATATTTTTTAAGAATAATAAGAATAAGAGTACTTTATTATCTCGAAGAGAGAAATTCGTTTGTGGTACATTTATAACAAGTAGTACAAACAAGACAAAGACAAATTCTAAATGAAAAAAGTATACACTACAAAATCTTTACACATAGCTCTTGCACATCTCACACAAACATCTTTATGCACTGAGCGGCACTTACACATTCACACCCACCTAGACACAATTATACATAATACTGATTGCACAGGTAAAGGGGGATAGGGGGAGGAGTTAGGTTTGGGTATGCGTGGATGTACCTAAAGATTGCTTAGAGTGACGGATTTGGGGATGAAACTGTTCTGTAGTCTGAGTGTCTTAGCTCTGTGCGTGCGGAGTCTGCGGCCAGAGGGAAGGAGTTCATAGAGGTGGGCAAGGACATGGGATCTGTCTGAAGCTATCCGCCTACCCTATCTCACCACACGCTGTTCATACAGTGACTCCACACTTGCTTGCTTATTGCCAGTCACCTTGCAGCAGACGTTTACCATTCGTGCCAGGACGTTCTTGTTCTTCTTACTCAGACCTCCATACCAGCACACAGAACCAAACGTGATGACAGACTCGATGAAAGAGCAGTAGAAAGTTTGAAGGACAGAGGGGTTCACATTCAGCTTCCTGAGTTGCTGAAGGCAGTAGATGCGTGACTGACATTTCTTGTGTATGAGTGTGGTGTTTGCATTAAAGGACAACTTATCATCTATAACTGTTCCAAGGTACTTATACTCAGTCACACGCTCAACAGACACACCATCAATCGTTAGAACTGGGACAGGGATGGGGTTTCTTCAAAAATCTATCGGTAGTTCCTTGGTCTTACTCACATTTAGGTCCAGGAAATTACCTTTACACCAAACACTAAACCGTTCTACTTCTGTGTGACAACATGGCCCCTACAATCTAATCAGTCAATGGATAAACAATCTGTGTTTAAAAAAAGTCAATACACAACTTACCATCATATCGGTATTCATCTCCAGGAAGCCACAGTGCATCATGCCACTCAGCGTCATGGCAGCCACTTCTCGAACCTGAACAGAAAACATATCAACCCCTTTACTGCAGAGAAAAAGTGATCTCGATCCAACTACAAGAGACACAGATCCTCATGAGCCCCCGCAACTGTGGAGTTGCGGGGGCTCATGAGGGTCTATGCCTCTTGTTGACACCACTTTGCTTCCATCTAGTTGGGCGGCCGATAAAAAAGCTGAACTTCACCAAATGCAGAAGCCCCTGCAGTTACTGCAGTTGCAGGGGGCACATGAGGCTCTCCGCCTCTTACTAAAACCACTTTGTTCCTTTGATGGCTGTGGACATCTGACGCTAACTTTGTGATGATTTTGAAAAGACAATCTGCATCCACTGGCAGGGAATGGGTTACTACCTGTCATTTTTCAACTCAACTGTTCTCCAGGTGACTACAAAATCCATCATACCTGATCCTCAAAATAGTTTTAGCATAAATTCATTGAGAACTCAATAATTCATACCAAAAATATTTTCAGGGGCTTGTCTGGTGGACTCTGTATTTGACCACAATGTTAGGAGAACTTTCCAAAACAAAAAGATAATGGCAACCAATTCATACCAAAAATATTTTCAGGAGCTGGTGTGATGACTTCATAGTGGTGTCAAGTAGTTTTAAGATAAATGGACATGGGGATGTAGCTTACTGGATAAGACACTGCGCTGACAGTCGTAAGATCCCGGTTCGAATCCCCTGGTGGGCAGGAATGGGATGTGGACTTTTCCTCATTCCCATCGAGTCACATTTATGTAAAGACTCGGCTTACGGTTGCCTGTCTCGCCTTCGTGTGCACAGCACGCATAATCATCAAGTGCGCACGTTAAAAATCCCATTATCACTAATCGAAAAGAGAAGGCCCGGTAGGGCCAGTGAAATGGAAACAGAAATATTTCACATGCACTGAAATTAATAGCCGGGTGGAGGTTTGCACATAAAGTAGTGCTTAGTAGCAGCAGGCTTTCAAAGCTCCTGCTTCCATCCCTACACTGCCTTGAGCATCTTTAATTAGATGGATATGTGCGCCTTGGAGACACTGTACCATACCATACCATACCATACCATAGCAAATTAAAAACAAACAGCCATAGCTCTAATTGATGAACTTCATTGCTGTTCCAAATGTTGTTTAAGACAAGTGGATCTACATTAACCTATTACATCCTGAGGCTGATTTTTTCACAAATTTGTCGTCTGAAGGCTACATTACAGACTGGAAAATAAGTCAACCATTTTAGTTCAAGGATGGTGCCAAAATAGCTTTGCTCCTCAGGCGCCAAGCTATTCTGGCACCATTCTTGAACTATCAGTCACATTAACTCATTCAGCCCGATGGCCACATTTCATAAATTTTTGAGGCGTCATCTAATGACTATGCACCAGTTGCAGGAGATGGATCGACCATGATAATTCAAGGGCTGTGCCAGATTAGCTTGGCACCTGAAGGCGCCAAGCTAATCTGGCACTGCCCTTGAATTATCATGGTTGACCCATCTCCTGCTGTAGGGCGTCAGGGCTGAATGGGTTAATTTCAAGCAGTGATGTATCAGTATCAAAAGCGTTAAAAACAAATGGGTCTACCTCCAATCGTTCGTCGCACAGCAGATGCAGCAGCAGCTCCTGAATGGCCAGTTTGCTCTCTGCATTTTGCAGCAGGAAGAAATTGCCGAACACAGAGATCTGGAGAAAATGCAAGATGGCCACACGAGCCCGCCACGACTGCAGACCTGTCACCTGACAACAACAGCAGGAATTGTTAGTAGTCTACAAGTCATTCGCACCCAAAACTGTTTATAACAACTGTACGCAAGATAGGAATGAATCAGAATTTTTCTTTCATCAGCCATCAAAGTTCAAGGGCAATGCCAGATAAGCTTGACACCTTCCCCAGCATGATGTAATATGGCCGATGCCTTTGTCTTAACCCTTTGCTGCAGGAATCATCGTGACAAAAAGGCGCTACCGACAGCCTAAAGGATCAACCCTTGACTCTCACAACAAAATGACTTTCCGTTCTACACAATGCAAGTCATTTAGTTCTGGGAGTCAAAGGCCTCAGGACCTTTTCTCTGTTGCATATACGTAAAGACCATTTTGTCTGCCGGCTCATTATGCGTGTGTGTGTGTGAGTGTGTGTGTGTGTGTGTGTGTGTGTGTGTGTGTGTGTGTGTGTGTGTGTGGTGTGAGTTTTTGCCCTTGTAAATTAATGTATATTTTTTGTTGTATGTGCTTGTTTGTGTATTCTGCTTCACTGTTTCATTACTGTGATTGTAAAGCGCCTAGAGCACCTTGGTGATTAGGCGCTATACAAATTACCTTTATTATTATTATTATTAAATGTGTTGATTTCCTGTGCCAAAAGGCTCATACTGTTGAAAAACAAGACCCGTTATAATTTTTTTAATAGTAAATTTCCTTTTTTCAAAACTTACCAGGCGACATTACTATTAGGAGACTGTCTACCACCCTGCCAATTTTAGCCTTGAGCTACCAGGGAACTGCAGGAATCATCATGACAAAAACGCTACAATCAGCCAAAGGGTTATTATTCTGCCTGGTTTCATCCATGATATCCACAAATCAAGATTTTTTTCCTGTACACTAACATCACAGCCAAACGAAATATATTTGCTAAATTGAATTCTCCTTGGGCATGCAGCCAAAGGTACTGTAAACAGTTACAGTGGCCTCTTGCATAAGGAGGTTGAAGTACCTCCTTGATGGTGTGCAGTGCGTGCGGGAGGACATCAGGGGTGAGAAGCTGAGCGGACAGGTTGGTGAGGGTGGCCTTACAGCACGCGTTGAGATCCTCGTCATGCAACACACTCAGCAGGTTGCAAATCTGGCAACAAATTACACACACAGACAATCACCTTCAGAAGTCATAACACCCAGTCAAGGGACATGCGGGGCCTAGCATAGCTTTGTCCATCAAAACATTTAGAGATGATGGAATGTTTATTGCCTATCACATTTTTTAAACAGTGAAGCAGTACATCAGCAAGCCCCTTCTGGCAGCAAGAGGCATAGATCCTCATGAGCTCCTGTGAATGCATGGGCTCATGAGGATCTATACCTCTTGCTGACAAAAACCGACTCCAGCTATTCTTCTGTTGCTTCTGCTGTTGACAGTGTCCTTAATTGCAAGCAGACACAAATCATTTCTTTGAAGAAGAAAAAAGACAAATTCAATTGCCGTTTAACTCCATCTATCCATGAAAAACAACACAGATATAAATGTGCCAGCAAGAAGCAAAGAACCTCATGAGTCCCTGCAGATGTAAGACCTCAAGAGGTTTCCTTTGTACTCTCAATTTCATCACATAATTCTCAAATCAGCCTGTGCCAATTTGCGTGACTCTACATCTCAGTTATAGTAAAATGCAGAGCTGTCTTACCACAGGCACAATAGGAAAGACTTCTTTCGTCAGGATACCAAAGCAGCGCAAGCAGGAATGATGCAGCCATTTCATCACTGGAAATGACCACACAAAGAAATAATTAAGTTCACATAAGGACACAAAGCAGCAATCAGTTGACACCCTCCCCCAAGGTCAAAGAACTATCACAGTCAATCATCATAACCCTCGACTTTTTTCCATTTTTATTTTTTTGCAAAAAAGAAATTTATATTTTTGCTATGTATGAATGAGGGTTCAATTTACAAAATATGGAAATGTCTGTATGCAAGATTTTGATTTTCCCACCTTTCCCTCTGACAACTTTCACCAATGTAATTATCCCACAAATGACATAGTGAAAGACACAGCTGTTATTTAGCCCCAACGCTCTGCATATTTAGCCCAAACGCCCAGGAGCAGCAGATGGATTGACCATGATAATTCAAGGATAGTGCAAGAATAGCTTGGCGCTAGAAGGTGCCAAGCTAATCCGGCACGACCCTTGAATTATCATGGTCAATCCATCTCCTGCAAATGGTACATAGTAACATCTCCAAACTTGGGAAATGTTAAGTTAGAAAAGACCCTCCCACCTGTTTTACAAATCAGTATCAGATGTTTGTTCTCTCCATCCTCCCCGTCTTCCGTCTCCATGGGTGTCGGCTCGTCTCCCTTGCTTGATGCTTTCACCGTCCGCTCGGCTAAGTCCGTGGTGAAATCCTGGTTGTCCCCCTTTTCCAACTCGGCATCCTTCAGCCGATCAAGTTTGGCAAGAATAGTTGTAAGGAACTCCGCACGAAGCGGAGAGCGAGTCTCAGAGTGCGCATTGATGCGGTAGTCATACAGGAACACATTGGACAGAATGCTGAAATTGCAAAAGGTCAATGAAATAAGCATAAACAAAGAAAGTCTCATTATCAACCATCTGTGCCCTGAGTTAACCCAACTAACTACAAAAGCTGCGTTCCCTGATGTTTGGAGGTGTCACCTAATGACTATGTACTAGTTTCTGGAAATGAATCGACCATGATAATTCAAGGGTAGTGCCAGATTAGCTTGGCGCCATCAGGCGCCAAGCTAATCTGGCACTACCCTTGAATTATCTTTGTCGATGCATCTCCAGCTGTAGTGTGTCCAGGGTAAATGGCTCAACAAAACAGATGTTCCAAGTGCATAAAGAAACATTATTTCTGTTCAAGTCAACATTTGTTTCCTCAAAAACATTACCGATGACATTACTGTCTGGAAGTGTCTACTACTTACTCAATTTTAGCCTAAGAACTTGTTGTGTTCCTTCACCACCCGGGAGGCACTCGGGGAACCCTCATTAGGGCTGAGAGTAGCCTCCCGTCCCAGTCCAATCAGGCATCCACTACGTGGCCCAATCACAAATCAGTCGTTTCTACTTAGCTCTGAAGTTTAGACGTGTTAGCCTATCGCTCCACCGACCGTTGCTAACGGTTTTTTCCCTGCTCTTCTTTTTGTGGATTACTGTGTTCCTTCCGACTTGTGTGCTTGGATTTATGTGCCTGTGTGTGTTTTTCAAGGATTGTGCTTCGAGTGAACTGTGTTTTTCTTCGTTCTGGTGATAACGGAAAAAAAAAAAAAAAAAAAAAAAAAAAAAAACCTAAAACAAAACAAACAAAGGAAGGTACTCCCTGTGGTGTTTACTGCTCCGGCTATGGAGATTCCTCCATCCGTCGCCACGTCGCAGGAGAGGTAAGGTCTTGGCCCCTCCCTCACAAGGCCCCGGCCCGGGTGCCTGTTTCCGTTTGTTTCGTCGGATCGCGCATCGCTTTCGTTCTCGTTTTCGCGCATTCCGAGTGCTTGCGCCCAGTCGCCTGCTATTTCTGTTTGTATGTTGCAGTAACCCCGTGCGTACCTGCGACAAGTGTGGATCTTTCCGGTGGCCGTGTGACGATCATGATTTTTGCCTTCCTTGTACGGGATGCAATTCGGACCATACTTGCACCGTCTGCGCCGCCTGGCCCGAGCAGCAATGGTCGCAGCTTTGGAGTCTTTACAGGCGCGAGCGTCCGCATTCGCCTAGTGACAGGGCTTCTTTCCTAGAGCCCACATCAGTGCTTGGCGCTGTTTCCAAACGTGTGGGCGCGGGCCGTGAGGATCCACTGAGCCGTCGGCCGCTTGAGCTTCGCTCATCTTCCCTCACTTCTAATCGGACACCGCCTGCTGACTCTTACGGGGAGTCTGCCTTAGGGCGCAGCGTTTGCCTTACGGGGGCACGCATACCGCGACAACCCTCGCGTAGTACGTTGTCCAAAATTAATCGAATTTCTGGAGACCGTGCGGATCAGCTGAATCATCCTCTGCTGGCGATTTCCTCATCCTCCAAACTCTCTAACCGGACACAGCCTGCTGACTCTTACGGGGAGTCCGCCTTAGGGCTTAGCGTTTGCCTTACGGGGGCGCGCATACCGCGACATAATTCGCGTAGTACGTTGTCCGCAGCTAGTCGCGTTCTAATGGACCGTGACGATCAACTGCGCTGTCGGCCGCTGCACATTGGCTCATCCACAAAGATTTCTAAACGGACAACGCCTGCTGGCTCTTACGGGGAGTCCGCCTTAGGGCGTAGCGTTTGCCTTCCGGGAGCACGCATTACACGACATGCTTCGCGCAGTCCATTGTCCGAAAATCGTCGTATGCGATCTCATTTGCACAAGTCTGCGTGCTCTTACGGAGAGTCGCCTATGCGGCAACGTACCCGCCGTACAGAGACTGGCGCGAGATCCCGGTCCAGGCGTCATCGGTTTGATGACCGTGTTCTTCTTTCTCACGTGACCTCCAATACTCCACACACTCACGCGTCGGGTGACTACCGTCAGGAGCATCGTTCTACTGTCCGTTCCGATCGCCGCCGTCCTCGGCATTCATCATCATCTTCCCTTTCATCTCCTTCTCCCGCTTCGGTTCCCCGTTCGGCTTCCAGCTTGTCTCGGTCTGCCCCTCCCCTTCCGTCCCGTCACCCGTCCCCTTCCCCTCCTCGGCCCCGTATTCGGACCTCCGCTGGTAAAGTTCACCGTGTCCACCACTCCCGTCATCGCAGCCGCTCCCGTCATCGCAGTCGTTCTCCCCGTTCACGTCACACGGTTCCCTCTAGGTCCCCCCCTCCCGTTTATTCCTTTCCCCTGCACCCGCTTCGCCATCCTCCCGCGGTACGACGTTCGCCGGTGGCTACAATTTCTCATCCGGACGGGCTCCGCGCCGTTTCTCCTTTACGGACCCTCCATCGGATCTCCCTCCCTACACGCGAGGAGGACACCCTTAGTCTACTTCCTGAGGATTCGGTCTCTAATCTCCTCGACTTTGGCGGCCGCTCCCTTTCGCCGCACTCTGATATATCGGATGCGCTTGTGTCGACTACACTCCCTTCGTCGTCGCGCACGGAAACGCTTCTTGGCATTAATGAAGCGGCTCGTATTGTCGTGGCCGCCCTACCGAAAGACAAATGCCCTCCGTCCCCCCCGCTCAAACGGAAGGTGTCCGCCTTTGTTGATTCGGACCGGCAACATAAGAAATTCAAGTCGCTGCCTCAACCGCCTGGATTTCAAGATATGCGGGATTCATTCTCCGCTCATCTACACACGGATTCACAAGATCCCTCCTTTTTTACGGATCGCAAGTGGCCGGCTGACCTTGACATCGCGTTCCGCCAATCTTGGTACGCGGGCCATTCACAGTCATTTCAGTGCGCACTTCCCACGTTGGACCCTCCAGTTGTGGCGCAACTTGGCGGCAACTCTAAGCTACGTTACACTTTCCCGCGTGGTTTGGATAAGACGGCGTCCCTAGTGCGGAACACCTTGGCCTGTGGGGGTTTTCTGGAGCTTATCACACAAGCTTTTATTCGTCGCATTGAAGACTCACGAGAATCTTCACCCCTTCTTGGTGATCTCCTCACTTTAGCGGTCGCGGCTAACCGGGCAGCTTATCACTCTTCCGTCAACGCGATGGCGGCTGCTGCTAACTGCAATCTCATGCGTCGGGATGCCGTTCTACAAGCCTGTCGTGGATTGCCCCCTGATTTGAAGTCTCAACTGCGTCGGGCTCCTCTTGGTGGACGTCTCCTCTTTGGGGAGACTTGGCAGAAAGTGAAGGACGGAAATTTAGACCGCTGGCCCAAAGGCTTTACCACTTCTCGCTTTCACGCCGCCCGCAAGGCCGTGGGTCGCGCCCTGCGGAACTCCAGACCCTCTTCGACCTTCATTCCCCGTCATTCCAACGCGTCCCGGAGGGCTCCCGCTTTCGGCCGCGGTAAACCCGTTCAGACCTCTATCCCCTCCTGGCCCAAGCCTGCCCGCCGCCCGGGTCGAGGGCGCGGCAGGTTTCAATGACTACCTTCCGTTCCAGTTCCCGCCGACCCCTCGGGAGTCTCCGGTCGGCGGGAGACTGGCCCTTTGCAGCGACGTATGGCGGGCGCTGCTACCGGACGACCCTTGGGTCCTTACTACCATCTCCGAGGGTCTCTCGATTTCGTTCCGTTCCCCTCCGCCGTTGAGACGATCTCCGGTATGGACAGACGTTCCATCCGACGAGTTAAGAGCTATCGCCTTGCGCGGAGAGGTGGCCTCCCTTCTACAGAAGGCTGCCACGGAGGTAGTGTCTCGTCTCCACTCCCCGGCATTTTACAGCCGCATATTCGTAGTTCCGAAGCCAGACGGAAAGTGGCGTCCTGTCATCGATCTCTCGGCGCTGAACAAGTTTATACTGGCTCCGACTTTTCGCATGGAGACCACCCGGACGCTCCGGGCCGCTGTGCAACCTATGGATTTTGCAGTCAGCCTCGATCTTTCAGATGCGTATCTCCATGTTCCCATACATCCGGCATCCAGACGGTATCTCCGCTTCGCTTTCGAAGGCGTGATCTACCAGTTTCGCGCCCTTCCCTTCGGTCTCAACCTCAGCCCGTGGGTTTTCACTCGCATCATGGATGCAGTCGTCGCCAAGGCTCGACAGTCCTCCTCCAGTCCGATCTCCAACTACTTAGACGACCTTCTCATGAGGAATGCGTCGGAGTCGGTGCTGCGGATGGACAGGGACGCTCTACTCCTGCTCTTGTCCCGCTTGGGATTTCTACTCCATGCCCGCAAGTCGGACCTCTCTCCATCTCGCCGGTTTATTCATCTTGGGATGGAATTTGCCACCGACCTCAACCGTGTGTGTTTACCAGAACCTCGGATCACGAAGTTAACCTCCCTCACTTCTCGGGTTGCCCGGTCGGAATCCGTTCCCGCCAGAGTCTGGCTACAACTCCTCGGCTTGATGAATGCAGCGGCGGATCTCCTCCCCCTGGGTCGTCTTCACTCCCGCCCACTTCAGTTACACCTCCTGCTTCATTGGAGGCCGTCCTCCGGCGACCTCGATGCCCTGGTGCCGGTGTCTCCAATCCTTCACTCTCACCTACGGCGTTGGATGGACACTTCTTGGCTAGCTTCGGGAGTCCCTCTTGCCTCACCGCCCCCTCAGCTCTCGCTCTGTGTGGATGCGAGTCTCGCTGGGTGGGGTGCACACCTGCTTCCGAGTTTCCTTTCGACGTCCGGCCTCTGGACCCCGGACCTGACAGACAGACACATCAACTGGCTCGAGCTACAAGCAGTGTGGCAGGCGCTCATGGTGTGGGAAGTCCACCTTTGCAACCAGACGCTTCTTGTCCTGTCGGACAACACTACGGTCGTCTCATACATTCAGAAGCAGGGAGGTACCCACTCTCCGGATCTCTGCATTCTCCTCTACCGCCTGATGTGCTGGTGCGAGCACCGCGGCATCTCTCTCCGAGCTCGACATATCCCCGGACGCTTGAACGTCTTGGCCGACTCCCTCTCTCGACGCGGCCAACTTCTCCACACGGAATGGACTCTTCACCCGGACATCTTTCAGCTGATCTGCGATCACTGGGAGACTCCCATGATCGACTTATTTGCCACAAGGTGGAATCATCAACTTCCCCTCTTCGTCTCCCCCATTCCAGACCCTCTCGCCTGGGCGGTCGATGCGCTATCCATTCCGTGGGACGGACTGATTGCGTATGCCTTTCCACCGACGGTTCTCGTCCCCAAAGTCCTAATCAAGCTCAGAGGTTGCAACGCGATCCTGTTCTTGATCGCCCCGTTCTCTTGGACCAGGTCTTGGACCAACGACCTTCTCTATCTCGCCACGGGTCCGCCCCTTCGTCTCCCCACATCGAGAACTATGCTCAAGCAGCCTCGCCAGCCGCTGTTCCACCCGTGCCCAGAGAGACTCCTTCTTCACGCCTGGAGATTGTCCGGCAAGCCCTCACCGCAAGAGGTTTCTCGGGTGCTGCAGTGGAGGCGATCGCTTCAGCCCGTCGACCCTCGACTCGACGTGTTTACGAGGGCAAGTGGCGAGTGTTCCAGTCATGGTGCTCGGACCAACATCTCTCACCCCTCAAATTAACTACTCCACAACTCGCAAACTTCTTCATCTGGCTCTTTGGAGACCTCGGCCTCGCTCCCATCACGATACGGGGTTACCTGTCCATGATTGCGGACACTTACCGTCATCTAGGCCACCCGGACCCTGGCGCATGTAAAGATCTCGCAGACCTGATGGCACATTTTGGACTGCAGCGTCCGGTTCCCCGCTCTCTGATTCCTCGCTGGGACCTACCCTGGGTCTTGACGTGGCTTAATTCGGACAGATTTGAACCCCTTTCACTGGCTAGCTTCGCCGATGTGACACGGAAGACATGCTTCCTTTTGGCCTTAGCCACGGCGGCCAGGGTAAGCGAACTTCACGCTCTGTCAGCGAGTTCTACCTGCCTCCAATTCCGAGCGAATGGTTCTGTACAATTACTCACAGACCAGGCCTTCCTCGCCAAGACCCGGTCTCCTTTGACTGCCCCCCAGGTCATAAATATTCGACCTTTGAAACACGCGACCTTTTCTAAGGAGACGCGCCAGCAGGATCCCGTGCGCGCCTTACGCATTTACATACGCAGATCCAAGCCCGTCCGCCGAGGACGATCACGCCTCTTTCTACCTTTGAACCCCAAAAGAAATGACATAACAGCTCAGACAATATCTTCCTGGCTACGTTGGGTCATTCGGTCCGCCTATCAGGATCTTTCCCCTGACGGGGCGAGGCGGCTCAGGATCCGCGCACACGAGGTTCGGGCCATGGCCACGAGTGTCGCCTTCGATCGCAATTGTGCAGTTCGAGACATCGTGGCAGCAGTGGGCTGGCGGGCAGAGTCAACATTCGCCCGCTTCTACCTCAGGGATCTGTCGGGCCAGCGAGAGAATCTCGCACTGGTGGGGGACATCGCCGCAGCGCAACACTCCCTCCCGGCGCCGGCAGCGCCGTAGGTATGCACTTAGCTAAAATTGTCGGGAGTTTGGCGAATGGGTGTGGGGCTCTGTCGTCTGCCCTTTCGGATGGTATTTGGGCGCGGCACCCTCCACCTTTTCGCCATTCTTCCAGACAGTAATGTCATCGGTAATGTTTTTGAGGAAACAAATTAATTTTTCTCTAAAATATATTTTTTCGAAAAATACTTACCGATGACATTACTCGAAGGACCCTCCCACCTGCCCCGCTTGCCGCTGGTAAGCTAAGTATCACGACTGATTTGTGATTGGGCCACGTAGTGGATGCCTGATTGGACTGGGACGGGAGGCTACTCTCAGCCCTAATGAGGGTTCCCCGAGTGCCTCCCGGGTGGTGAAGGAACACAACAAGTTCTTAGGCTAAAATTGAGTAAGTAGTAGACACTTCCAGACAGTAATGTCATCGGTAAGTATTTTTCGAAAAAATATATTTTAGAGAAAAATTAATTTTTCATTACTGACCTCTTGCGGTCCTTGACCCCTCAAGTAGATTAATGACAGGTGCAAGTTTGAAACAGTACATGTGGATGTTACAAAGGTCTTTCTACAAAGCTCAGGTTAGCCTCAGCATTACACGCATCAGTATATCGTGAAAGCAGACATAATGTGGTCAGGTTTGTGCCTCACAAGTAGATACCCAATGAGCAAAAATTCTTCTAGCAGCCACCAGCCGTAGTTGACCCAAGCACAGCTGTGCAAGTAAAGCTGGAGTTGACAAGAGGACATTTTATTTACAGATGATCAAAGGCGCAAATATTCAAATTGGTATTGCGCAAGAGCCCCCAGAGGTAAGAACAGTAAATGGAGATGCAGAAAACAGCACATTTGCAAAGCTGTCCTACCTGCCGAGTTGATCTCTGACGGCCTTGTAGGGGTGATCAAGGTGAGGCTGTATCTCCACCAGCAGGCGATTCAACAGGTCTGGCACTCTCCACTCCTGCTGCACCAAGGCATGTTGTAACATCAACAGGCGACTGCAATGTAAACAAACATACAGTCAAAATGTAAGCATCCCTAGAAGTCACATCGGTGACCAGGCATGAGAGAAAGAAAACACTGTCAACAAGAAAAAAACAAATAAGCAGTACAGGTGACAAAAAAGAAAACAATGAACAAAGTAAACAGATCAGCTCAGCTGTTTACTTTCCCAATGCGCAAAAGGCCATCAGGCCGATGTTGGCCTACACACGGCCGTGTGCGGGCCAACGTTGGCCTGATGGCCTTTTGCGCATTGGGTTGTCTATTGTTTCCTTTCTGTTGATGACAGCTAGGCAACTCTGGGAGCATCAGTCAAAGTGTTATGGCTCATGCAGATCTCCGCCTTTAGTCCTATATTTCTATGTTCAGGCATCAAGCTGTCAATCTAGGATGGACAAAAACACAAGACAAAACTAAGCAGACATACCTGGCGTCCCCAAATGCTCCCCCTTCAGCGTTGATGGGGTTCTTCATGAGCAGTTCAAACAGCCAGTGCATCTGCCGTGGGTCACGACTTTCCTACAACAGTCAAACAATCAAGTTACGTAACTAAGTAAGTATAAGTAAGTGAAGTAAGTTCATTAATGCTACCAGCATGCAAGTCTCAAACTTAAAGATGATAATGTTGATCTGCTTGACAGCAGATGTGTCAAATGAGTGATAATTTGCAGCAGATGTGTCAAATGATAGTGCATGGGTAGTACCGGATTAATCTTGTACACAGAATATCAATACAACTTAAAATTACATGAACAAATAATCTTCGGTTCACAAGACCCCTTCCTGTCTATGACTAACATTATAAATCATAAATAATTTACCCTATCACTGTTTAAATGTGGTGCTAGAGAAGCGAAGTGATCAACTTACAGAGAGTGAAGTGAAGAACGTCCCCCAATCATCCTGTGTCTCTATTGTGATGTTGCCCAACACAAACGACAGCAGGGGCAATAACCACTCCCACAGCTTCTCAATCTGCAATCAAATCATGCTGACAAATAGAAATGGGTCAGATTAATTCACTCAAGGTGCCCCGCAAAGTGTTGTATAGCATTATTGGCGGCAATGTTATAGGACAGCTATTGATGTGGGGAGTCTTCAATCAGTTAATACAAGCAAACTCTTATAGACTTAATACCTGCTTGCACTTTATATCTAGACCTTACCAGCAAACGATGTCTGTACCACACATGTCCAGCCTAAAAAGTTATTGTGCACCGTTTGGATTTATCATCTAAAATCAAAGAGACTGTAAGACACAGCTTCTGAAATTTCACTATTCTCATGTTGTTGACGTTCATCTTCAGTTGCTTTTTTTGCTGTCATTTATGAGGAATTATTGTGACTTTCAAAGCACACTGAAAAAAGGCCACTAAGTGTATTTCATAACTACCATGTGTATGCAGCCGATGACAATGTTTACAGTACCGATGGCTACATGCGTTTGGGGTTCAGAATTACATGAGGCTACCAGTTCCAGTGGCTGCATCCACAAGGGGTTAACTCATTCAAGGAACCCAGCATCAATAGCTGCAAAAGTGTCATATAGCATTGCCAGCAGCAATGCTATATAACATTTCTGCAGCTATTGTTGCCGGGCACCCTGAATGAGTTAAATCTACCTTTTCGTAAGGCCAGTGTTTGGAGCCCCGAATGAGTCCAGAGAGTACTTCCATGGCACATCGCTGGCTGCTGTCATGGTGATTGTGGCTCGTGTCCTTGGCCAGACGCTCCAGGTGAGGCTTGAACACTTCCAGGAAAGTGTCGCCAAAGTTGCGGAATAGACCCTTCATGTACAAATCGAACAATAAAATGAACAAAAGACCACAGAAGACATGTACCCATTCATCCTTCCCGCTCTACAATTTAGCATAGTCATGTGGGGGTCATTAGTGGGGGTGCACATAATGTACTCCTAGATCATTTCACACCTCAAATTCTCAAACTGTCAAAGTCTTAGCCCTTTGGTCGTTGGTAGTGATGGTAGTCCCACAGTGTGAAACCTGAAGTTAGTATGTAAAGCTGGTCTTGAGAAGTTCTGTCAAGATGTGAAATGACCACGACAGTTATAGGTTGGTCTCTGAACAGCCTGGCACCAAGCTGTTTTGGCGCCAATCTGAACCATCATCCGTAATCTGTCTTCTAAACTAGGCTAGTTCACAATGAAGTCTTCAGATGACAATCCCGAAATTTGGGACCGTTTTCAAAGTTTCCAGCAGTTTGTAAGCCCACAATTCTCCTGCAGCAGAATCTGATTTTACTGACTACCCTTTCAAGAAATGAGCTATCATTAAAGACCATTATTAACCCATAACATCCTGAGGACAAAATTATCAATTTTCCTTTCATATCCTTTGAGGTCTATGTCACTGTTCTGGAGACAGATTGACCATGATAGTTCAAGGGTGGTGTCGGAATAGTTTGGCGCCTACAGGCGCCAAGCTATTCTGACACCACCCTTGAACTATCATGGCTGATCCACATCCTGTCCTAGCATGTCAGTGCTTAAAGTGGCTGTAGCCATCTGCATGATGGTCTTTAATGACTGGTAACATCTTGTGACCTTCAAGACTTCTATTGAGAGGAAATCTGTCTCTTTAAGACAACTTTTTTCTTGCAAAAACGGTGGTTGCTCAAACTTGGAGAAATTTTCCAACAATTCCCTCCGGTACCTTGATGAACTACAACACACAAGTTAAAACACTTTCACTGACCTTGAACAGAGTGAGATTCTTCAACTGGAACTTGTCTCGACCTTTCTGCTCCTCCAAAGCCAAGAAGTGGAGCAATTTTGCCACAAACTCTGGCTGGCTAAAATTCTCATACAAGGGTACCTCATTCTCAGCAAGCTCTGACACAGAGCGAATCAACTTTGGCTGCTGGCTCTCATCTGCGTAGTTCATCAGCTTCCTGAACAGAAAGAAAAAAAACTGTGGTATGAGATTATAAAAAAAAGAATCAACTTCAGTTGTATCATGGCTGAATAGAAGAAAAGTGCGATTAACAAGAAGTTGTGACAGCAATTTTACAAACTTTGAGTTCCCTGGCCTCCTGTTAAATCCTAATTTCACACAAAACACAATTGTGAATAAGTCACCTTTCTGAAAACAAACCCCACTGTTTTGAAAACATTATTAAAATGAGACTTGAACAGTACAAGATTTTCTACTGTTGTCCTATTGAGATGAGATGAAGCAGGTAAAGTGTGACACTATGCACTTTCAACCTTTAGCACGCTGGTGGCGACATTTGTCGCCAGCCGCCATCTTGCTTCATTATCGGATGGCGACATATGTCGCCACCGCGTGGTCTGCTCGTAATTGGCTATGGTAAACACACTAGGTTGCTATGAAGCCTTTGCAAAGGATTGTGGGTGATTGTAAATGAGGCTTGCTTCCGTTTTATATCGGCCATCTTGCTAACTTCGAGTGTGTTTGAGCGATTCAAATTTTCTAAGCTAGAGTTTGTTCTGAGGGCTTCATTTTGACAAAAGATGACCGATGAGGAGTTAGAAGCATTCATCAAGGAATACTTTTATGGAGTCAGATTCCGATGATGAAGACTTTATTGGCTTTTTGCCAGAAGACTTGAGATCGAGGGGTGGGGGGTGGGAGATGGTGGTGATGGGCAGAGGAGTGATTCGGAATCGAGTGCTAATGAACGCGGAAATGGTGCGTAATAAGCATTGATTATTTTATTTTTTTGTTAGGATAATAACACAGATAACACAGTTTGAAGAATTGTGACATAATCTTGATTCATTTATTTACATACATGCCAAATTCCACAATCATTCATAGAAAAACGAAAAAGTTGTAGGCTTTTGAAGTAAGTAGGGTAGCGTTGGGTTTAGCCCACTCAAAAAGAATGCAGTGGCAGGGGAAAAAACTTCCAGCGGAAAGCAGAGTGCTAAAGGTTAACCTTTAGCAGGGCACACTCACATCTCCCACACACTCTCTTGTTTCAGACTATGAACAACTTTTAGTCTAAATCGGTAAACACGAAATACTTTTTACATGAACTAATTTTTCCTGTCCCCGGAAATTCATATTATGCGAACTCCACTGTAATTAACCATCTTTAGAGCAATATTCCAAGCTTTTCATTGGCACAGACACCCCATAGAAAAGATGCAAAGATGCAAGAAGCATAGACCCAGTAAGCAAAGGTCCTCGGGCCCACGACGGCCGCAGTGGGCCTGCGCACAGCTGTACATGGGCCCACTGTAGCCGTCATGGGCCTGAAGATGTTTTGCTACTGGGGGACACTCAAGAAAAAAATGAAACTGTAAAATCTGAAGTGCTTCTTCACAAGAAAGTCGCACTGGTCCATGATTCTGAACCTTACCACTGCAAGCCAACAGGTCCAAAATCACAGAACAGCATGTACATGTATAAGAAAAAGCTTCAAATACTTCACAATAAACTGACTTTGGCCAGCAGTAGTAGCCGAGATGTGTCTTTGGAACAAAAGTGCATGCGTCCCATTGAGCGCTGCTGGTCGGCAAATTGGTCGAGTCGTACTGGTGCCATTTGTTGTCAGCACGATCTCCAGGGGCCAGGGGGTCAGAGGGCAGGCAAGGCTTGGTGCCGGAAACAGCCGCTATGTCCACCTCCACCTTTGTCTTGCGGCGCTTCTGCTGCTGAAGTACTGCCGACACAGCCGCCAGACACAGCTGAATGGAAACATAGCAGAAGTCGTCAGTGGGGGTGCACGTAATTTACCAACCAGGGTATGACACACATTGCTTTCATCCCTACGTCACACGACCAATCCCTTTAGCGCAAACTATACCATATGACCAAGCTACAAAAACCCTTGTAGTGAAAAATGACGGACTTTTGGTAGCCCTCTTTGTGACGCATCTTGGATGCGAGTTTTGTTCTATTAAAAGATCATCAAAACATTCTAAAGAAAAAAGTTACTTAGTGTTGTTCGAAACAACAAGCACACTACTGGAGATGGCAAAGTCATGAAATATCTTAAATTACTGCACAAGTCTATTATGTATAAATGTATATTTCTTTGGCGTCAGTCATGTCTGGCATGATCCAGGTCGGAAGATTTCTTCTTGATTTCTTTTACGAAAATTGTGGAGGAATGAAAACAAATATGTTATTGGTAGTAGGGACTTGCTGCACGGACCTTGTATGCCTGAGGGAGGTCAAAGGAACCATTGTACCCTGAAGGCCTTCAGGGTACAATGGTTCCTTTGACCTCCCTCAGGCCTACAATGGTCTGTGTAGCAAACCCCTACTAATATCATGTAATGACATCTGGTATGGAGGGTACTAGGAGTATGTTCAGATACAAATATACTGATGAGCAAAACAAATGCAACATTTTCGGAACCATCGGAAACACTGAAACATTAATTTTTCTCTAAAATATATTTTTTCGAAAAATACTTACCGATGACATGACTAATAGGAAGTGTCTACTACTTGCTCAATTTTAGCCTAAGAACCCATTGTGTTGCAACACAAACCGGGAGGCACTCGGGGAACCCCCGGAGGGGCCAAGAGTTGTCTCCCGTCCCTGCCCTACCGGTTCCGGGTCATGTGGTAGACCAACCAGTCGGAATACTTAGTTCGCCAGAGGCAAGCGGGGCAGGTGGGAGGGTCCTCCGAGTCATGTCATCGGTAAGTATTTTTCAAAAAATATATCTTAGAGAAAAATTAATTTGTTTCCTCAAAAACATTACCGATGACAAGACTAATAGGAAGAATTGCGATAAGGAAGGCGGGTGCCGCATACCAACGGTAAATCAGAGCCGTCCTCCCTGTCACAAACTCCCGACAATTTTAGCTAAGTGCGTACCAACGGCGCCTGTGGCGCTGGGAGGGAGTGTTGCGCCCCAGAGATGTCCCCCACCAGTGCGAGGTTGTCTCGCTGGCCTGCCAGATTATTGAGGTAGAAGCGGGCGAAGGTCGATTCTGTCTTCCAGCCCACGGCCGCCACAATGTCTTGACAGCGCAGTTCCGGTCGGACGCGGCGCTCATGGATATGGCTCGTACCTCGTGTGAAGCCTCTTTGCTCCCTGCGGGGAGAGGGCCTGGTAGGTGGACCGTGTGACCCAGCGTAGCCAGGAAGAGATCGTCTGAGCTGTTATGTCAGATCTGCTGGGTTTCAACGGTAGGAAGAGGCATGAGCGTCCTCTCCGGACGGCTTTGGATTGTCGCAGGTAACGCGACGGGCACGCACACGATCCTGTTGCCTGGTCTCCAGGGGAGAGTTCACTTTTCTCAGCGGCCGTAAGGTGATCACCTGTGGCGCGGTCATAGGAGACCTAGACCTGGCAAGGGAGGCAGGGTCCGTGAGGAGCTGCATGGAACCATCCGCTTTAAGTGCAGGCAGGCAGGGCGCGCTGACAGTGCGTGTAGCTCGCTAACTCGGGCCGCGGTGGCAAGGCCAAAAGGAAGCATGTCCTTATGAGTCACATCCGCGAAGCGGGCCAAGGGCAGCAGTTCGAACCCAACAGAGTTAAGCTACGTCAGTACCCAGGATAGGTCCCAGCGAGGAATGAGCGAGCGGGGAACTGGTCGCTGCAGGCTGAAGTGAGTCATAAGGTCAGCGAGGTCTTTGCAGTCGCCGGGATCCGGGCGGCCGAGGTGCCGGTAAGTGTCCGCAATCATGGACAGATTGGTGACAGGGGCCAACCCCTGGTCTCCAAAGAGCCAGAGGAAGAAGTCCGCGAGCTGGGGGATGTCAGTTCGGTGGGGGAGAGGCGCTGGGTGTCGCACCCGGCACATAGGACTCGCCATTTCCCCTCGTAGACGCGTCTGGTCAAGGGTCTGCGGGCAGTAGCTATCGCCTCCACTGCTGCACTAGAGAAGCCTCTAGAGGTGAGGGCTTGCCGCACAATCTCCAAGCGTGAAGGAGGAGCCGCTCCGGTCACGGGTGGAACAGCGGCTGGCGGGGCTGCTTGAGCATGGTGCTCGACGTAGGCAGCAGCAGGGGGGGGAACCCGTGGTGAGGCTGAGGAGGTCGGTGGTCCAAGAGCGGTTCCAGGGGAACAGGGCGACCAGCAAGATGACCGCATCGCATCCTCGAAGCTTGAGGAGGACTTTGGGGACAAGAACCGTCGGGGGGCAAGCATATGCAATAAGTCCGTCCCAGGGAATGGGGGGGCGCATCGACCGCCCAGGTAAGGGGGTCGGGGATCGGGTAGACGAAGAGGGGAAGCTGGCGATTCCACCTCGTAGCGAACAGGTTGACCATAGGGGCCTCCCGACGATCGCAAATCCTCGGAAAGACGTCCCCGCGGAGCGTCTGTCCCGTGTGAAGAAACTGACCGCGCCGGGAGAGAGAGTCGCCCAAACGTCCACGTGTCCTGGAATGTGTCGGGCTCGGCGAGAAATGCCGCGGTCCTCGCACCAGTGCATCAGACGGCAGAGGAGCATGCACAGGTCAGGGGAGCGCGTCCCGCACTGTTTCTGGATGTAGGACACCACCGTCGTGTTGTCCGAGAGGACGAGTAGCTCCTGGTGATGGAGGCGAGCTTCCCACGCCCTGAGAGCTTGCCAGACTCCAACCAGTTGATGTGAGTGTCCGCCTGCTCCGGTGGCCAGGGGCCGGACGTCGTGAGGAACCGCGGCAGTAGTTGGGCACCCCAACCGGAAGACTTGCATCGACAGAGAGGGAGAGCTGCGGGGGCGGAGAGGTCAGGGGACTCCCGAGGTGAGCCAAAATTTGTGTCCGCCCAACGCCAAGATGGGGACGCAGCATCCGAGTCACTGGCACCAGGGCAGCCATGTCGCCTGAGGACGGACGCCAATGGAGCAGGAGGTGCAGCTGTAGCAGCCGGGAGTAAGGACGACCGAGAGGGAGAAGATCCGCGGCAGCGGTCATTAAGCCGAGAAGCTGAAGCCACACTCTGGCGGGGGCCACCTCCTCCTGGGCTAACTGGCCAGCTAGGGCGGCAATCTTCCATATCTGCGGCTCTGATAGATGTACTCAGTTGAGGTCGGCTGCAAATTCCATGCCGAGATGGACAAAACGGCATGAAGGAGTGAGGTCCGACTTGCCCGCGTTGATCAGGAAGTCCGAGCGTGATAACAGGCGAAGCAATGCATCCCTGCCCGTCGCCAGGTTAGCCTCCGACTGGTTGCGTAGGAGGAGGTCGTCTAGGTAGGTCGACGTCAGACTGTAAGACGGCCCGCGTCGACGAAGGCAGAGACCTTCCTCTTGATAGGGGGGGGGGGGGGGGGTGGGGACGCAGGGCAGGCGTCTGCAGGAAGGGTCGCAGCGAAGAACCGAGCGGCCTCGTTCAGGGCCAGCAGTGTCTCCGCACGGGAAGCCGACGGAACCTAGGGGAGTCCGGGTCATCGCGGGAGCGGGACGAGGGTGAGCGGCTGTCAACGTCGCACAGGGCCGAGATGAAGTCCTCAGGGAGTAGACTCGGGGCCTTGTCGTCCAAGGGGTGGGCAGGCGCGTGGGAGAGTAGCAGGGGCCCGACGAGATGTAAAACGGCTATCCTGCGGCCCACGGTTCTCCAGGGACAAGACATGTCGACAGCGAGCTTAGGGCGATGAACGCGAGTCGCGGCGAGGCGACGGGGGGCTGGAGCGCAGCGGGTGTCTGTCACAGGAGCGGGGACGACGATCCCTCACAGGCGAACTCCTGGAGAAGACGAACGGCGCCGAGGGCGCCGGGGTGAGGGAACCGAACGTCGGGAGGGAGCGTGCGATGAAGCAGCACGCGAAGAGGACGAGGAGGGTCTGGGGCTGCGGCTGCGATCGTGGCGTATGGTCCTGTCCTTCCGACGGAGCCCGTCGGGCGAGCGAGAGTGTCTGGAGCTGGTGGTGGAACAGGAGGTGTCGGGTCCGTGGGCGCTCTGCTGGCATTTAGACCCCTCGGAGGAGTCAGCGGGCTTTCCGAGGAGAGACATACGAGGACTGCCAGTTACTAAGGCACGGCGAAAGGCGTGATGCTGCAGGCCGGGCTCAGTGAGACGGGCACTCTGCTGGCATTTAGACCCCTCGGAAGATTCAGCGGGCTTGGCAGTGGACGCAGTCCTGTGGTAAGCACCTTTGGCGTGTGTCCGACGTGTCGTCCGTTCCAAAAGGCCGGGTCAGGTAGGAGCAGTCACTTCTCAGGAAGCGGATGGGGGCGGCAAAGGAGCCGGTCGGTCGCTAGCTGGCATAGGGCTCTCGCGCCAGTAGAACTCCAAAGGTGAGACCACCGTAGCTCAGGCCAGGACGAGCAGACATCACAGAGGTGGTCCGAGGAAAAGCCATCACAGGGGAGGCAGACTGCATGGTCCTCTGTCAGCCACTGGGAGTCGCCACACAGGGAGCATGTAAGCACCTGGGAGCTGCAACACACATCAGGCATGCTAGGCGACTGAGCGTGGGCACCTGAGAGCATTAATACCAGGAACAAGAGGTGCCTCTGGTCGAATCAACAGCGACACATGTCCGACACAACATCAGGGGTCAAAACACGTGCTGGAGAAAACAGCGGAAACAACGGGGGGGGGGGGGGGGGGGGGGGGGGGGGGGGGGGGTTAGTTAGTTATTTGGGTTTAACGCCGAGCAGGCGGCTAAGGCCATCTCACGGCGGGATGGGTAAAAATCTGGTCAGCCAGACTAAAAGTAAGGTCTTAAGACAAGATGTAAATATAGATTAAAAATCTCAGGCTAAAATGTCGCACATGTCTGGAAAAGAAACGTCTACAGACTCTCAAAAAGGGCAAATAAAAAAATTCACATAGTCTATGAATGCTCAGATCTTGTTAAAAATATTGCATTCTCTCAAAAAATTGAAGATTTTGTCCGGGGGAACATCCCGGAACAAAACCTTCAAGGAGTCTGCTGTGAAGTGTTTATATCTGGTGTCAATTAGGTCAGCACAATACAGCAAAAAGTGTCGAACAGAAAACTGCTCATCACAGGCAAAACACCATGGACGCTCATCCTGTTTAAGTAAGTAAGAGTGCGTAACATATGTGTGCCCGATGTGGAGCCGAGCAAGGACAGTCTCCTCACGGCGGCTGCCGCAGCGGAAAGGTAGACTGTCAGACAACTTAGGAAGAGCTTCATGAAGCTTGTTCCCTTCCTCTTTGTCCCACTCGGACTGCCACTCGCGGGCTATGTACGCACTAATAACAGGTTTAAAATCACTATAGACAGTCTGTGTGTCAGGGACAGGGTCACTGCGGGCACTGTTGGCAGCAGAATCTGCGATTCTGTTGCCTTCGATGCCCACATGGCCTGGGACCCAAATAAAAATGATGTCATAATATTCCTTCATCAAGTCCGCGTAGAGCTCTCTAATCTGCACCAGCAGTGGATGGTCTGTTCCCGCGCCCTGAAGGGCCTGCAGGGCAGAAAGAGAGTCAGACAGAATCAGGAAGTTCCTTTCCCAAGACTGATAGGCATGCTTGAGTGCTAGCAGAATGGCCTGCAGTTCTGCACTAAATACAGAGGAATGGTCAGGGAGACGGAGCTTAAATGGGCGTCTAGGATGGCGAGAGGACACTGCAGCCGCAGCCACTCTTCCATCCTCAGACTTGGACCCATCCGTATAAAGACGACAATAGCCAGGAAAAATTGAAAGGAGTTCATTGAGGCTCTGTTGGTATATGGCTGGTGGAGTACAATCCTTCTTGTGGGCAGTCAAGTCCAGCAAGATGTCAGGAACTGGTAGTAGCCAGGGTGGAGTGACGTGTTGCAGAGATTCCGAAACTTTGTCCAGGTCCACTCCGGCCGCCTGCAGATGAGGTCTGACACGGAAGGAAAGTGGACGGACAGCTCCCGGATGGGCATCGTAAATCTCTGCAAACGACGGGTTAAAAACACAATCATAGGCAGGATTTTCTGGATGGGCCTTCAGCTTCAGAACGTAGCTGAGCATGAGGCGGATGCGGCGGAGCCTGAGAGAAGGCTCCCCTGCCTCTGCATACAGACTAGGAACTGGAGATGTCCTGAAGGCTCCCAGACATATGCGCAGACCTTGATGGTGAATTGTGTTCAGACGCTGCAGAACAGACTTGGAAGCCGAGCCATATACCACAGAGCCGTAATCCAGTTTGGACCGAACAAGGGCCCGGTACAGTCGAAGTAAGACGATGCGGTCTGCACCCCAGTCAGTACGACCAACGACACGAAGAATGTCGAGGGCCTTCCGACAAGAGGTTCTAAGGTAGTTAACATGGTTGCAGAAGGTCAATCTTTTGTCAAAGATGACCCCCAAAAACTTAGCCTCTTCAGCCACCTTAATTGGCACTCCAGCAATGCTCAGGCTAGGTTCTGGAAAAAATTTCGTCTGGTTAGTAAAATGCACACAGACTGTCTTGGAGGGCGAGAATCTGAATCCATTGAGAGACACCCACCCCTGGATGCGATCAACGCACAGCTGCAAGCGCCTCTCAAGGGACGCAAGTCCTCGACCTCGTGCACACAAAGCAAAGTCGTCCACAAACAAAGAGCATTCAGAATCATCCTTGACGGCCTTTACAATGTTATTTATTTTAATGCTAAATAAAACAGGAGATAGAATACTGCCCTGCGGGACACCCATCTCCTGTTCAAAGGAGTCGGAGAGGGTGGAGCCCACACGGACATGGAACGACCTGTTGGACAAAAAATTGTGAATAAAAACGGGCAGATGCCCTTTAAAACCCATGTCCGACAAATCAGACATTATACCATGCTTCCAGGTAGTGTCATATGCCTTTTCAAGATCAAAGAAAATTGCATAGACATGCTGCTTGTTAACAAAAGCATCTCGGATAAAAGACTCAAAGCGGACTAGATGGTCAGTTGTACTACGGAAGCGCCGGAAACCGCACTGGAGGTCTGTGATGAGACCCTGTGACTCAAGATGCCACACCAGTCGGGCGTTGACCAAGCGTTCCATAGTTTTACATAAACATGATGTCAAAGCTATTGGCCGGTAGTTGCCCGGGTCGGAAGGATCCTTACCCGGCTTGGGAATTGGCACAACCACAGCCTGGCGCCAAGATGGCGGAAAATGACCGGTTATCCAGATATGGTTAAAGGCCTTGAGAAGTACAAGGAGTGAATCCTCAGGCAGATGTGTTATGAGCTGATAATGGATGGTATCTAATCCAGCAGCAGAGTCAGTACATTTCTGCATGGCTTGCTGCAATTCTGAAAACGTAAAAGGGGCATTATAGTCTTCCAAGTTATCCGATATAAAATCACAAACACAAGATTCTCGCTTCTCCTTCTCTCTCTTAAAGAAAGGTGAATAATGCTCTGTTGAAGAATTATGGGCAATGGTGGAGGCAAGCAAATTGGCCACAGCCTTTTTATCTGTGACCAAACTGGCACCATCTCTAAGATGGCCGACAGAAGCCGAGCCACCCCTGCCCCTAATTCTTCGAACAGCCTTCCAGACTTTTTGGGACGGAGTCCTAGAAGATAAAGATGAGACGAAGCGTCTCCAGGAAGCACGGCGTTCACGTTTAAAAATATAACGGGCTTTCGCCCGCTGTCTTTTAAAGGTTAAAATATTTGCTTGCGATGGATTACGAAATGCACGTCGCTGAGCAGATTTGCGCATTGTTTGGGCCTTGCGGCACTCTTCATTGAACCATGGTACTCTCGGCTTCCGAGGGAGTGATGTGGAAGTTCTAGGGATGGTTTCACCTGCAACCTCCAACAAAATAGAAGTAAAACAAGAAACAGGTTCTTCAGCTGACATGATCACCTCCTCTGTAAGACGAGACTGACAGAGAGAGGCAAACAGAGACCAGTTAGCTTTCTTGAGATTCCAGCGCCCCACCGGCGAATCCTCCTCACAGCTGACCGATGACAGGACTACTGGGAAGTGGTCACTACCACACAGGTCGTCGTGAACCTTCCAGTCAAAGTCCAGCATGAGAGAAGGATCACACACAGTGAGGTCTAGAACAGAACTAGATCCGGAACCTGAGTTAGAGTATGTAGGTGAGCCATCGTTAAAGACACATAGGTTAAGTTGAGAAAAAACATCTTCTAACATCTGACCTCTGCCATCATAGTGGTCACTACCCCAAAGGTGAGCATGACCGTTAAAATCCCCCATGAGAATAAAGGGAGGGGGCAGTTGATCTACTAAGTGAAAAATGTATTTTTCATTAAAATGTATTTTTTTGAAAAATACTTACCGATGGTATTACTTAAAGGAATGGTTTCTTAGCTAGTCTAATTTTAGCCCAAAATTGTTGTGTACGAGTATGGTCATGATGGCAGGTGAGGGGCGCCATAGCCTAGACGGAAACCCGGGTAGCCTCCCTTCCGGTTCAACCACGCATGCGCCACACCACTCATACGCCAGTCAGTTTTCTTAGCGAATCAGCGGCAAGCGGGGCAGGTGGGAGGGACCTTCGAGTAATACCATCGGTAAGTATTTTTCAAAAAAATACATTTTAATGAAAAATACATTTGTTTTCTCAAAACACATTACCGATGGTATTACTTAAAGGAAGAATCCCGAGGAGGAGGCGGGTGCCGCTATAGCGACCCCATCCCCTGCCATCCTGGCCGCTCGAGTCGGCCACCCTCCCGCAACCTCCCTCTAATTTTAGCAAAGATACTTACGGCGCCTAGGGCGCCGGGAGGGAGTGTTGCGCCGCCACGATGTCCCCCACCAGCGATAGGTTCTGGCGCTGGCTGGAGAGGTCCCTCAGGTAGAAGCGTGCGAAGGTGGTCTCCGCTCGCCAGCCCACGGCCGCCACAATGTCTTTGACCGCACAGTTCCGGTCGAATGCTAGGCTGGTGGCCATGGCTCTGATCTCGTGTGCCCTGATGCTCATGCGTTTGGCTGTATCCGGGGCAAGCTCCTGGTAGGCTGATCGTATCACCCACCGGAGCCAAGAGGATATCGTTTGGTTTGATTGATTGATTGTACATTGCTTAACGTCCCGACAGCAACAAGGCTTTCTCAGGACGTGCCTGCACTGCTTGTGAAAAAAAAAAAAAAACAACTAAACAGAACATTGAATCTATGTCGCCAGCCGGTCAAACACATTAAATAAACCTAACACATGGGGCCTAAATAAAGCTAAGACCATTTAGCAACACACATCCAATATCAAGAGCTACAGGCAGTGCAGACAGTAGGGAGAGTTTTAAAAAGGCAAATACAGGTGAATGGACCTCGGGTAGACAGAAACACATGCCCCAGAATAGAGAGAAAAACCCACCCTGTGGGGCTGACCAGGGTGACCCTGGGAACTAAAAAATACCTAACCCCACCCAAGTCCCCCAGGGCAGACCCGGGTGGGGTGGATATCGTTTGGGCCGAGATGTCGTTTCTACCTGGGGACAGAGGAAGGAAAAGGCGGGTGCGTTCCCTGCGTATCGGCTTGGTCCGGCGCAGGTACACACGTAAGGCTCGCACCGGGTCCTGTTGTCTGGACTCCCGGGTGGAGCTTGGGTCTCGTAATGGTTGAATGGTGACCAGTTGAGGGGCCGTCAAAGGCGATCTGGTCTTGGCTAGGAAGGCCGGGTCAGGAAGCAGCTGAACCGAGCCATCAGCCCGAAACTGTAAGCAGGCGGGGCGTGCTGAAAGTGCGTGCAGTTCGCTGACTCTGGAGGCTGACGCGAGGGCCAAAAGGAAGCAGGTCTTCCGAGTCACGTCCGGCAACCGCGCCAACTGGATCGGTTCGAAACGGGGCGAGTTGAGCCAAGTGAGTACCCAGGACAGGTCCCATCGTGGCACCAGGGATCGGCGGGCAGGGCGTTGTAGACCGAAGTGGGCCATCAGGTCGGCTAGGTCTTTGCAGGAACCCGGGTCGGGCAGTCCCAAGTGTCTGTACGTGTCGGCAATCATGGCCAGGTAGCCCCGGATGGTGATCGGTGCTAACTGCTGGTCGCTGAAAAGCCAGATGAAGAAATCCGCCAACTGGGGAGTTGTCAAGCCGATGGGGTGAAGGTGTCTGTCGTCACACCAGGCGCAGAGGACTCTCCACTTGCCTTCGTAGACTCGTCTGGTCGAGGCTCGACGAGCTGTAGCGATCGCGTCCACTGCCGCACCTGAGAAGCCTCTAGCTGCGAGGGCTTGCCGGACAACCTCCAGGCGTGGAGGAGGAGACGCTCGGGGCACGGGTGGAACAGCTGCTGCCGTGGTTGCTTGAGCATCGTCCGCGGTGTGGGGAGCGGTAGCGGGGGAGCCGTGGCAAGGTTCAGGAGGTCGGTTGTCCATGACTTGGTCCAGCAAAATGGCGCCACCAGGAACAGGATCGTGTTGCACCCTCTGAGCTTGAGTAGGACCTTGGGAACTAGTACGGTGGGCGGGTAGGCGTAGGCGACCAGGCCGTCCCAAGAGATGGATAGAGCGTCGACTGCCCAGGCCAAAGGGTCTGGAATGGGTGAAACGAAGAGGGGAAGCTGTCGATTCCACCTCGTGGCGAAGAGGTCGATCATGGGAGCCTCCCAGGTGACGGCGATCAGTCGAAAGATGTCGGGTCGCAGCGCCCACTCTGTATGGAGCAGTTGACCGCGTCGGGAGAGGGAGTCGGCCAGCACATTCAGATGACCCGGAATGTGACGTGCGCGAAGAGAGATGTCCCGATCCTCGCACCAGCGGAGCACCTGGTAGAGTAGTATGCAAAGGGATGGAGAGCGGGTCCCGCCTTGCTTCTGGATGTACGAGACGACCGTGGAGTTGTCCGAAAGAACCAACAGTTCCTGATGTCGGATGCGGTGCTCCCAGGCCAGGAGAGCTTGCCATACTGCCTTCAGTTCTAACCAGTTGATGTGTTTGGACAGCGATTCCAGAGGCCACAGGCCGGAGGCAGTCTCGAACGACGGAAGGAGGTGAGCTCCCCAACCTGCGAGGCTTGCGTCGACGCAGAGCGAGAGAGTGGGCGGCGGTGAGGACAGCGGCACTCCCGTCGCGAGCCAGGAAGGATCCGCCCAGCGCAGCAGGTGGGGACGGAGCATGGCAGGTACTGGAATCGGGGCCTCGAGGTCGGACGACGACGGTCGCCAGTGAAGGAGGAGATGCAGTTGCAGAGGGCGGGAGTAGAGACGTCCTAGCGGTAGCAGGTCCGCAGCAGCGCTGATCAGACCTAACAGCTGAAGCCACTGCCTGGCTGGAAGCGTCGTCAACTGGGACACCTGCCGAGCTAGAGTCGCCAACTTCTGGAGGCGCTTCTCCGGCAGTCTGACGGTATTGTGGTCGGTGAGGAACTCCATACCGAGGTGAATAAAATGGCGTGCGGGAATGAGGTCGGACTTGCCAAGGTTGACCAGGAAGCCCAGGTTCTCGAGAAGTTGAAGCAGAGCATCTCGGTCTTCCCTCAGGGAGCGCTCGTCCTGGTTCCTCAAAAGTAGGTCGTCCAAGTAGTTCGACGTAGGGCTCGTGGAACTTCGACGGGCTCTGGCTACCACTGCGTCCATGAGGCGAGTGAAGACCCAGGGGCTGAGGTTGAGGCCGAAGGGGAGCGCGCGGAACTGATAGACGACCCCCTCGAAGGCAAAGCGTAGGTAACGTCTGGAAGCAGGATGCATGGGTACGTGCAGGTAAGCATCTGAGAGGTCCAGGCTGACCGCAAAGTCCATCGGCTGTACCGCTGAGCGAAGGGCCCGCGCAGTCTCCATGCGGAAGGCCGGAGCGACGATGAACTTGTTCAGCGCCGAGAGGTCTATGACGGGGCGCCACTTTCCGCCCGGCTTGGGCACCACAAAGAGCCGACTGTAAAAGGCTGGGGAGTCGTGCCGGACCACCACCTCCGTGGCGGACTTCTGAAGCAGGGAGGAAACTTCGCCGCGGAGAGCTTCGGCTCTGAGCTGGTCTGAAGGAACTGTAGTCCACACCGGGCTCCGGCGCACGGGAGGTGGGGACCGGAAGGAGATCAGTAGTCCCTGAGTAATGGTAGAGAGAATCCACGGGTCGTCCGGAAACAGCGAGCGCCAGGCTTCGCTGTGAAGCGCCAGCCTCCCGCCGACCGGAACTCCGGACGAGGTCGGCGGGGGCCGGAGGGGGAGAAAGTCAGCGCGCCCGGCCCCGCCCGGGGCGCCGGGCAGGCCTGGGTCAGGTGCGGGCAGGGAGGGATGGGGGAGGCTCGGTACTGGGGAAAGGGCGGGCGCGAGGAAAGGCTGGAGCTCTGGGGGGTAGGCGACCACCTCTGGTGAACGGGCGGGCGGTGGGTCTAGCAGTCCGCAGGGGGCGACCCGGAGCCTTGCGGGTTGGTCGAAAGGAAGTTGGAGCTGGGCGGTTGGGCCAGGCGTCCTTGTTAGCTTCCTTTACAGCGAGCCAGGTGGGGCCGAACAGTAAGTTACCGCCGAGGGGCGCCTGCCGAAGCTGAGTCTTCACATCCAGCGGAATGGGACAGGAACGGAGAATCGCATCTCGACGCAGTAAGTCGCAGTTAGAGGCGGCTGCCATGGAGTTGACAGCGACATGATATACAGCGCGGTTCCCCGAAACTGCTAGGGCGAGCAGGTCTCCCAGCAGAGGCGAAATTGACGGATGCCAGGAGTCCTCTACACGTCGGACGATGGCTTGCGTGACCAAATCTAGAAATCCCGCTGCTGCCAGGGTGTTCCTAATGAGTGTCGCGGTCTGTTCTACCCCGGGGAGGAGAGACTGACGTAAGGAAGTCCCAGAGAACGCCACTGCCGCGGGGTCCGCTGTCGGTAGAGGGCAGGAAAAGTGTTGTGTATGGCCCGCATACCATGACTGCCGGAAGGCGATGTCTATACCTGTCGGCCACTTGGAGTCTGAGAAGAATCCTGTACCGCATGCCCCTTGCGCAAGATGAGCAGAAAACGCATCACGTAACTCCCGGAAACCCGGCGGCTGGGGGAGAGACTTGAATCGCTTGGCCTGTCGTTCTGCGTCCACAAAGGCGGACGCTTTCCTTTTAAGAACTGGAGAGGGAGGGCAGTCTTCTGCAGGGAGGCAAGCCGCGATAAGCCGTGCCGCTTCATCAAGGGCCCGCATTGTCTCTAACCTATGTCCAATGGCAGCCGGCGGGAATTCCTCGTCACCACCCGAGGGATTGGACGGGGCGGGGCTGGCCACCTGTAGTAGTGCCGACATCGATTCCTCGGGGTTCAGACTAAGGGTGTCCTCTTCTGCCGGAACTGAGTGGGGAATCGGGTCCACTCCCAAACGAGGAGGAAGACTCCCGTCACTGGGGCGGGTAACGGTCGTAGCTGGTGGAGGAGATCTTCTCACTGGTGCGTGGCGCCGCCAGTGTCTGCTAGATGAATGGTCCCGTGAAGCACTCGACGCTGAGCGGGAAGCCCGAACTCCTGACCTACGACGGTGTCGCGTGCGACGAGCGGCACTCCGCCGAGAGGAGCGTGAACGGGAACGGGGGGCGGCGATGCGGGGACCGGGAACGTCTGAAATGGCGCGAAGCTGAACGCAAAGCAGAGTCATGCCTGTACTGTGTCCGCGAATGTCGGCTGGATTCCGACCGGTAGTAATCGGTCCTCGGGCGAGTAGACCTGTCGCTCGAGCGTGAACGAAGTCTAACAGCTGAGGTTCGCTCGGACTGAAGACGGGGAGTAACTCGCACCGCAGCAGAGCGGAGGCGACTACTTCGTACCCGAGAGCGGGAGCGCGTCCGGCGAGAAGACTTGTCGGAACTTGACGCCCGGACGGAAGGAGCTGGGCGGGGCGCTGGCGTTCCGCGCTGGTCCCTAGCGGAGAACAGGGTAGCGGAAGCAGCAGGACGAATCTGTGGCGAGAGCTTGTCAGCTACCTGGAGATCCGTATTAGTCAGGCCCGCAACCAGAGCGGGTGTAGGAGCCTGTATCAGTTCCTTATCAGTTGCCTGCAGAGGCGTTGCTACCGGGTAGAGACCACTCGACTGGACTGTGGTGGCTACCGGAGTCTTGTTTAGAGGCCTAGCCCGAGGCGCTCTAGGATCCTTGACCGTACAGAGACCACTCGACTGGACTGTGGTGGCTGCCGGTACTAGAGCACATGCACGCGACCGAAGCCGCTGGTTCGTCTGCTCAGACACTCGGTCAGGGCCACTCGACTGGACTGTGGCGCGTACCGGTGTGGGATCGTTCTTCCGTGCTTGCGTAGGTTTCTTGCGGCCGTAGAAACTCCACAGCTGGGTCCATTGTTCCTCCAGCCATGGGGCGCAGACCGAGCACGGACGCGTGGAGGTACAACCGGAACAGGGCAGGCAAACCAGATGTTCGTCACTCGGCCACTGGAATTGCCCACATCGAGTGCATGTTCGGACTTGCCAACTGCAAAACATAATGTACAATGAAATGCGAGCGAGCGTGCCCCCGTGGGCCCGCACCGAATCCGCGTGAACGAACGAAGCGTACCGTGTAAGCCTACGCCCGGCGCTCCACCACTACCCTTGAGCGCCTGACGTAGGCCAAGGCAGAGATATTACCTTGCCATCCGAAGAAGTGAGGCACCAACCCGGTCGAAGACCCACCGGAAAGGCTAGCACGCAGACACGGCCCGGCGTCGGACGGCGACCACGTAACGCTGATGCCGGGCGAAGCCACTGGCGTCAGTGAAGGCGTCGAAACGAAGTCTCCGCAACAGCAGGCACTCAGAGCAGGCTGAAGAGCGAAGAAGAAGCTTGGCACACACGAGTAGCACGCACTAGGGCCCGAGCGGCACTAGGCGTGAGTACAGTTCAACCTGGCGTCGCCGCGCCCGGTAGGATAAGATGGCGCCGACGGGTGAAATTCACAAGTAACGTTCCCTAGGAACAAGTTCCTAAGTCCGAAGACCGATGGAAACCTCAAGCCCGGTTTCCCACCTTGAACAAGCTTCCTTCTGTCTAGACTTTCCTAACGAAGATAGAGTCCTAACGAACAGAGCGAGTCCCGTACACAACCTTCTGAGACTAGCAAAGAAAACTGACTGGCGTATGAGTGGTGTGGCGCATGCGTGGTTGAACCGGAAGGGAGGCTACCCGGGTTTCCGTCTAGGCTATGGCGCCCCTCACCTGCCATCATGACCATACTCGTACACAACAATTTTGGGCTAAAATTAGACTAGCTAAGAAACCATTCCTTTAAGTAATACCATCGGTAATGTGTTTTGAGAAAACAAATATCATTGCTACAGACCCGCAGTGATGGTGGCAGGTAAATACTGCATATGGTTATGGTCTTTTTTAAGGTAACCCGAGCAGCGACAGCCTGAAGACAGGTGTCGATGCTAACGGGGCTATATAAAATTTGGCTACTAATGAGAAGAGCCGCTCCACCCGAGCGCCTCTCCGAATCAGAGCCTTTATGTATAACATTAAAACCATTAAAAGACACAGGGTCAGAAGTCTTCAGGTAAGTCTCCTGAAGAGATATGACTGAGGGGTTATAGAACTTGACTAAAAGACGTAATTCCTCAAAGTTAGCTCGAAAACCACGACAATTCCACTGAAGCAAAGAGTCCATGATTAAGTCTGATCTGGGGGTAAGGAGTTTTTCCCCCCTTTTTCCTTTACCTTGGAAGGAGTTGAAGAAACAGAGGGGGGCCGGCTCCCGGGCCTCCTCTGGTTCTTCGGAGAGGAAGGGGGTGGAGCTGCCGCAGCATCAGCAACAACAACTTCCACTCCCTCCATCCGCTCCTCCAGTGCAGCATATTTGTTTTGAAGGGGCACATCTGTGTTCCCCTTCTGGGCCCGTGCGCACAGCGGTCCCATAGATTTCTTAGACTTCTGGTCCTGGGCAGCGTTCCTGCCGCTAGAGTTAGCGGCCTTAGAAGGCTGACCAGAGCCAGAAGCCTTTGGAGTTGACTGACTAACAGGTTTGGGTGGGGGCTGAGGCTTAGGGGCAACAGAAGGCGGCACAACCGGACCGGCAGTGTCCGCCTTCTGCGTTCCCTGGCTCCTTGTCACCACCGGAGGAGGGTTACTCTCCAGGGGCGAGATGAGCCGAGGCTCTGCCCCCAACCAAGAAGTTGGGGTCTGACATGAAAAGTCTTTGGTGGGGCGCTTGCCTGCCACCGCTGCACTAAAAGTATACACTGAGGTGTTAGAGGTTGGGACAGCCGCAGCTGCACCAGGGCCTTCAACCAGTTTTTTGGCATCCAGAAAGGACAGCCCCTTCTCCACACGCACCTGCTGAATCTTGCACTCGGATATCCAACGAGGGCATTTCTTATCCGAAGCCATATGCGCCCCCTGGCAATTCACACACAGGGGGGTGGCTGTGCAGGACTCAGCAGAGTGTCCGGGCCTAGTGCAACGGGCGCATGAAGCCTCTGCCTGACGGCATGTCTTCTGCCCATGGCCATACTTTTGGCACTTAAAGCACCGGAGGGGAAGAGGGACGTACTTTTTCACTCTCAGGGAGTAGTAACCTCCCCAGATGGTAGTAGGAGGGGTGGGGGTGCCAAACGTCAGGATGATGGTAGGGAGACGGATCTCCCCACCACCTCGCTTGGAAGCGAAGCGCCTGACGCAAGTCACCCCCTGAGACTTAAGGTTCCTTACAAGTTCATCTTCTGACAGTTCTGCCAAAGCTTGATCTTTGATTACGCCTCTTGACGAATTCATAGTTTTGTGGGGTGTGACTTCCACAGGAGTGTCTCCGATGGAAGAGAGCCCCAGTAGCCCGCTGGAGTGTGCCCGAGTACGGCACTCCACCAGCAAGTCACCAGACCTGAGGCGCTGGGCGTCAGGCCTGCCAACACGGCTCCTGAGGGTCTCCCCCACCAGAAAAGGATGCAGCTTGGTAACTGGTTTCTCCTTCACCTTGCTATGGACAATGAGGAAGCGAGGCCATACGGCCGACGCCTGAGGCGTCGCTTCCTCACAGTCTGAATCACTGTCATGTGCAATGTCGGTGTCTATGCGCCGTTTCTGTGCTAGTTTTGGTTTTTTGGTTTTATCCATATTATATTAGTAGAGATATTCATCCCCCGGGGGTCCCCGCCCGCCACCGAGCCCAACAAGGGAAAGTGCAACTGTCGGCGGGTCTCCAGCCGACGCACAATGGAGACTGCCCGAAAGATATACTCAAGGGGGTAAGCCCGATTGAACCGTTTGAGCCACCGCCTTCTATCACACCGTTGAATGCAGGGGAATACTGGCGTAAAGCACCTAATCAGCAGCAGAAGCTATAGCATGGTGCTCCGCATAGCAACCCGCATGTCAACAGTGGGATAGGGCTCAACGTGACAAGAGCCGATTGACTAGGCCGGTACGACTAGCCTCCCGTTTAGGTAGAAGTCAAGGCCGAAGTGGAGTGTTGGCACCAGTGAGCCGCAGCCCAAAGGGAACCTCAGCCACCAGGATCCTCTTCTCCCCCGACACGGGTCTCCAAGCACGGCAAACACTTGGGATCCAAAGGACCAAAAAGTCACGAGTATTTTTAAGGACCAATCCAACATGGTACGACCTAGGTTAGCACAGCTCCTTAAAAACCGGACCAGTGAAAAGGCTGAACAACATATCTGCTGACATCAAGTCCTAATCCTGGACAAAGATGGCACCCGTCCGCTAGCCCACTCAGTCAGGGACTGAGCGGACTACCCACCTACGCCACGTGGAGGCCGGTGCCGGGTAGGCGGGGGGGGGGGGGGGGGGGGGGGCAAGCGACACATTGATTCCGGGGGCCCGAAAACTCAAACAGGGGGGGGGGGGGGGGGGGGGGGGGGTGGTCGCGAAGAATCACGGTACACAATGTTGGCGGGCCTGTGCTCACTTCCACCGATTCCAGCTTTAAAATGTGCTCTTATATCCGTTCAAACGTCAGGGTTCGACTTAACGTTCATCGAATTTTCACACCTCTCCCACCTCCATTTCTTTCTCACTCCCGTTTCATTAAAAGTTTAGCCGCGAGCAACAATGTGTCCTGCATCGCTAGACGCCATCTTGGAAAAACATAGCTTGCCTAAAGTTAACGATAAACGAATCTGACAACTTGTGGACCTGCGCCGTTTAAGAACCACGACCGTTTCAGATTTTTTACGTTTTATATTGTTTCCACGCGGAAATGCCTTTTTTTTTAAATCGGATTTTTTTTAATTAACGCTGATATCCGCGGAAAAGCGGAAGATTTTGACCCCTGCAACATGTTAAAAAGGCGAGGGCACAAGGGGCTAAGACGATCGTCGGGCGCACAATGGTACAACAAAGTACAAACGAAAGGAAGCGTCGCTGACCAACGGTGGGGAAAGGGTTTACCAACGGTAAACGGCAAGGGCACGAGGGACCCCGCCAATCTAAGACGAGCGTCAGGCGCGCAATGGTACAACAAAGTACAAGCAAAACGTAGTGCCGCTGAACAACTGGCGCTAGCCACCCACTAACGGCGAGGGCACGAGGGGTCCCGCCAAGCTAAGACGAGCGTCGGGCGCACAATGATACAACAAAGTACAAGCAAAACGCAGCGCCGCTGAACAATTGGCGCTAACCACCCGCTAACAGTGTGGGCATGAGGGGCCCCGCCAAGCTAAGACAAGCGTCGGGTGTCAGAAAGCACGACATATGAAAGAGAAAACAAGGCACCCCAGGTGCAGCTGGGGCCCGGTTCGGGGCCCAGCCGAGGGCTGTTACTGCTACCTTACCTCTCAGACGAAGCGGGGGCGGGGGGGGGGGGGGGGGGGGGGGGGGAAGAGGTGGGGGAACCTCCATAACACCGGCCCGGCGCCAGGCGGGAAGGCAGGCCACAGCAGGCAGGTGCAGAAGAGGCAACGGTAGCCCAGGCAAACGAAGCCCCCTCAGCAGGAACCCGCAGGGGAGAAGCACTGCAGCACAGGCAGAGGAGAACACGAAGTCCGAAGTCGCGTAAGCAAGACGACCGGTCACCGGTTGAAGCAAGACAGGTAGAGTCCCAGGCTAACGCTGAACACGTCTTCACAGCGCGAGCTAAGTAGGACAACTGGTTGGTCTACCACATGACCCGGAACCGGTAGGGCAGGGTCGGGAGACAACTCTCTGCCCCTCTGGGGGTTCCCCGAGTGCCTCCCGGGTTGTGTTGCAACACAACGGGTTCTTAGGCTAAAATTGAGCAAGTAGTAGACACTTCCTATTAGTCATGTCATCGGTAATGTTTTTGAGGAACAATTTAGTGTTTCCGATGGTTCTGAAAATGTTGCATTTCTTTTATGAAAGTATTTCTGATGGTTCCAAAAATGTTGCATTTCTTTTACCATAGTGTTTCCGATGTTTCCAAAAATGTTGCATTTCTTTTGCTCATCAGGATACAAAATTTAGCTCAAATGATAAGAAAACAGACTGAATTTGCAGAAATGGTCTCATTGCTAGGGGTCTCTGAAAAAAAAAGATCCGTTCAGGTGAACTATCATAATAATTACATTTTTTTTCATAAATATTTTCAAATATCTCCAAATGCCAAAATCTGCAACACATGCATGCGACAACAAGCTGTTCTCATGCAGACATTGACATATTGCACATGAGGTGACTTAAATGAATGACCTATGTAAGTGGCACACATCTTTACTTGTTGAGACAAATTATCACACTTTGAAATATCTAAATATGATTGACAGTGTCTACCTTTCTGTTGTAGAGCATGTCGCTGACACAGTGCTTGGTAAAGAGCTGCACGGCCACAGTAGGAAATGGGGTGTCATCGCGGATCAACAAGGCCAAAAACTCCATGGCATTTTGACTGAACTTCCATGTTCTGCACACAGTTAACAAAAATGTATTTAATCCATTCAACCCTGACCACCTTTGAACCATCATAGTTCAAGGGTGGTGCCAGAATAAAGGAAATACCCTGGCAATACCATGGTTTATCTGTGTATGGAACTGGAATGTAGTCTTCAGAGGACAATTCCCAAATCTGAGACTTACGTCTACTGGGCTCAACATTTTCATTCTCAAACATTTGCAATAGGTAACAATAATGAGACCTTGCGCTGGGACCATATGGCGTTGAGGCGCGTCCCCTGGGTGGTGGATAGGGGGTCCCTCGTGAGAGGGGTGCACCGAATGAAATAAGGTGCCGTGAACCAACATGGTCTAAGGGAAGGTGACCCTGACAGAAAACCCCTGGCCCTCCTAGTAAGGGGGATGGGCGTGGGGGTAGCTTCCCCACCCTGCAAAAAAGGAAATAGCTACAAAAACGCCGACGAAAAGACTAACAGTAATTCCTTTCCTGGAGGAGGAAGGTTCTTCTACCAGAAGACTTATGACGTCCTGTGGTGAAAGCCGGAAGTCTTCGGAAGCCACAGGACCGAGCCGCCTCTCTCTATCCAGGGACACAACCATGGGCACATGGAACGTCAAGACCATGTACCAGAGCGGCAAGGCCGCCCAGATGGCAGCGGAAATGCAAAAGTGCAACCTTTCCCTGCTAGGTATCAGTGAAGCCAGATGGACGCAGTCTGGCCAGAAAAGGCTGTTAAGTGGGGAGATGATTTTGTATTCAGGTCATGAAGAGGAGAATGCCCCCCATACAGAAGGAGTAGCATTCATGCTGTCACCAGTGGCACAGAGAGCGCTGATGGGCTGGGAACCTCTTGGGCCAAGAATTATCACAGCAGCCTTTAGAACCAAGAAAAAGCTCAAGCTGAACATCATCCAGTGTTATGCGCCCACTAATGACAGTGACGAGGAAGAGAAACAAGAGTTCTACGACCTACACCAGAGTGCCGTGGACAAATGTGCGGAGCGAGACATCACCATCGTCATGGGCGATTTTAATGCCAAAATAGGGGAGGACAACACCGGATACGAAGAGGTGATGGGGAGACAGGGACTAGGCTCGGAGATGAGTGAGAACGGGGAGAGGTTTGTAGACTTTTGTGCTCTAAACCGACTTGTCATTGGAGGCAGCATCTTCCCACACAGAAGAATACACAAAGCAACTTGGGTCTCACCTGACCATACAAAAGAGAACCAAATAGACCATATCTGCATTAGCAAGAAATTTAGAAGATCCCTTCAAGATGTTCGAGTGAGGAGGGGAGCAGATGTCGCCTCAGACCACCATCTGCTTACCTTAAGAATGAAGCTCAAGCTAAAGAAAAGCCGCACAGAGACAACAAGAAGACAGCGCTATAATGTAGGCCGCATGAGAGAAACTGGAGTTAGAGAAGAGTTCAAACTGGTGCTGTCCAAGTAGTCCAACCGGTTTCAAGCGCTACAGGAGCTAGTAAATGAAGAGGAGGCGGTCACCACAGAGCAGCAGTGGAAGGCAGTTAGAGAGGCGCTGAACTCAACCTGCAATGACACTGTAGGGTTCAGGAAACATCATCACAAGGACTGGCTGTCGGCACAGACCTTGAAGAAGATAGAAGTGAGGAAGCAGAAGAAAGCAGTTGTCAACAACAGTCGCACGAGAGCAGCCAAAGTAAGGGCACAGGAGGAATACTCGGAAGCCAACCACGAGGTGAAGAGGAGTATCAGGGCAGACAAGAGGGCCTACACAGACAGCCTGGCAGCAGAGGCAGAAAAGGCAGCAGGCAGCGGCAACATGAAACAGCTCTACGACATTACCAGAAGATTGTCGGGTAAGTATGGCCATACAGAAAGACAAGTAAAAGACAAAGAAGGCAAGCCTATTGCAGACAGAGCAGACCAACTCGACAGATGGGCAGAGTATTTTGAAGAGTTACTGAACAGACCTAGCCCACCCGACCCCCCCCGACATCCAGCCGGCAGAGACCGACCTACCCATCAGCTGTGACAGACCCAGCCGGGAAGAGATCAGAAGAGCAGTGGCATTTTTGAAGAATGGCAAAGCAGCAGGGCCAGATGGCATCCCAGCGGAGTCTCTGAAAGCAGACCTAGAGACAACAGTGGAGATGCTGTACCTACTGTTTGGAAAGATCTGGGAAGAGGAGGTGATGCCAGCTGACTGGAAGGAGGGGTACCTAATCAAGCTTCCCAAGAAAGGCGACCTCAGCAAGTGTTCCAACTACAGAGGAATCACCTTGCTGTCAGTACCAGGAAAGGTCTTCAACAGGATCATCTTAGAGAGAATGAAGAGCTCCGTTGACCCCCAGCTAAGAGACCAGCATGCAGGATTCAGGAAGAACCGATCATGTACAGACCAGATCGCCACTCTCCGCATCATCGTGGAACTGTCTCTGGAGTGGAGCTCCCCACTGTACGTCAACTTTGTGGATTATGAGAAAGCATTTGACAGCGTGGACCGAGAGACTCTGTGGAAACTCCTACGACACTACGGTGTACCCACAAAGCTCGTCCGCCTGATCAAGAGCAGCTACGATGGCATGACATGTCGCGTAATCCACGAAGGGCAGTTCACCAGGGAGCTCCAGGTCAGAACTGGTGTCAGGCAGGGGTGTCTGCTGTCTCCGTTCCTCTTCCTACTTGCCATAGACTGGGTCATGAAGATGACCACAGAGCACAGACGAAGTGGAATACAGTGGACACTGTGGACACAGCTTGACGAGCTCGATTTTGCTGACGACCTGGCATTACTGTCCCACACTCATCAACAAATGCAGGACAAGACCACGAGGCTTGCTGACATCTCGTCCCAAGTGGGCCTCACCATTCACAAACAGAAAACAAAGACAATGAGGCTGAACACAACCAGGGAAGAACCAATCTGCTTGCTGGCACCCCGTTGGAGGAGGTGGAGTCCTTCACCTATCTCGGGAGCATCATAGACAAAAAAGGCGGCACTGATGCAGATGTCAGAGCACGAATCGGTAAAGCCAGAGCAGCCTTTCTCCAGTTAAAAAAGTGTGGAGTTCCAGAGAGCTGTCACAACACACCAAAGTCCGGATTTTCAACTCCAATGTAAAAGCAGTTCTCCTATATGGAGCAGAGACTTGGAGATTGACAAAAACCACAGTCAACAGAATACAGACCTTCATGAACAGTTGCCTTAGAAGAATTTTGAAAATCCACTGGCCAGAGAAGATCAGCAACGACAGACTCTGGGAGAGAACAGAGCAGATAACAGCAGAGAATGAAATTGGGCGAAGAAGATGGGGATGGATCGGTCACAGCCTGAGAAAGCCAGCTTCCAGTATCACTAGGCAGGCATTGTCATGGAACCCCCAGGGAAAGAGGAAAAGAGGTAGGCCGAGAAACTCCTGGCGTCGAGACCTCCAAGCAGACATCAAGAGACTGGGAACCACCTGGAGTAGAATTGAAGGAGAAGCACAGGACAGGAGTTGCTGGAGGTCTCTCGTCGACGGCCTATATCCGGGTAGGGGTGACAGGCGTAAGTAAGTAAGTAACAATAATGAGAACTTTTAGGGTCATAAAAATTCGCTGACAATTTCACTTCAGAAAATGTACTTTGCCATAAAAATGCCATTAACCCCTCCACAGCTGAAAAAAAAATGTACTTTTCTCTAAAATGTATTTTTTCAAAAAATACTTACCGATGGCATTACAATGTGGAAGATACACTTAGCTTAACAATTTCAGCTTAAGAAACTGTTGTGTATATGTACACAACCAGGGAGGCGACTCTAGGGAGCCATTACTAGGGCCCCCGAGTAGCCTCCCTTCCCTCCCCATCTGGGCACATGCCGGACTATCACGCCAGTCAAACGCTATAGTCAGGCGCGGCGCGGCGCAGCCGCGGCGTGTCCACGAGGGCGGAAGCCATCCTCTTCACTGGCAGGGATGGGGGACAGACGTCCAGAGGCAGTAAGCGAGTGATCAGCCGAGACGCAACGTCAAGGGCGTGCGAAGTCTCCGAGCCCGCAGGGGGGGGCGGGCGCAGGGGAAAGGCCGCGCGAGGCCAACCGCTACCAAGGGACTGGGAATCCGGGGATGCGGAACGGTCCAAGCGGGTAGGGTCGGGTGAGAGGAGAGCAGAAGCCAAGTCCTCCGGGTGGAGGCTAAGGGTGTCGTCGGCGTCCTCGGGGGCGGTCGGAGGAAGTCTGATCCCGGCTACAGCGGCGCACAAGGTGGAGATGGACAACACTAGGAGAGTCGGAGTCATGGTGGCGGCACCCTAAGGGCGCTGATCCCGGGACACCAACCTGTCCTGAAGACAGTGAGGGTCCTGCTGGTCATTAGTGGCACCGTGCTATAGCACGGCGGAGCGCCGTACGTCACGGGAAGAAGACCTGTGCTGCAGCACAGCTGTCCCATCGCTCGCCGACAACTGTCCTGGTCTGTAGACTGGCAGGCTGCTCGCAGGGAGCTGACCTGTGCTGTACCCAGTGTGGGTCCCGCTGAACTCTGGAAATTCGCTCTGAACTGAAGACAAGCCGGGTGCGAGGGGTCTCGGGGCGCTGCGCGAAGCCGAGGGGCCAAGCCGACCTGGGAGCATGACACAGGGACCGTCGGGGAGTGAGAGCACTGTAGAACGGACCGACGGCCGATAGTCCGGATGCACCGAGCGCTGAGCAAGGTCTCTGCAGCCCGATGAGGCAGGGGCAGAGGCGTGGGAGCTAAGACAGGCGTGGCAAGCCCCACGATATCCGAAGTTGCCCGCTGGGGGGGCGGGGAGGCCGCCGATCGAGGGGGTTCCCAGGAGGCAGACGGGTGGTCACGCCGGTAAAACTCCCATAATTGGGACCACCGTTCTTCCATCCATGAAGAGCATCTCTTGTATGGACGTGCGGAGGAGCAGCCCGAGCAAGGGAGGCACAAGGTGTGGGTGTCCGAGGGCCACTGAAACTCTCTACACCTACGGCAAGTATGTAGCTGCGCACTGGAACAGAAACACAAACAGAAAACAAAGACAATGAGGCTGAACGCAACCAGGGAAGAACCAGTCTTGCTTGCTGGCACCCCGTTGGAGGAGGTGGAGTCCTTCACCTATCTCGGGAGCATCATAGACAAAAAAGGCGGCACTGATGCAGATGTCAGAGCACGAATCGGTAAAGCCAGAGCAGCCTTTCTCCAGTTGAAAAAAGTGTGGAGTTCCAGAGAGCTGTCACAACACACCAAAGTCCGGATTTTCAACTCCAATGTAAAAGCAGTTCTCCTATATGGAGCAGAGACATGGAGATTGACAAAAACCACAGTCAACAGAGTACAGACCTTCATGAACAGTTGCCTTAGAAGAATTTTGAAAATCCACTGGCCAGAGAAGATCAGCAACGTCAGACTCTGGGAGAGAACAGAGCAGATAACAGCAGAGAATGAAATTGGGCGAAGAAGATGGGGATGGATCGGTCACAGTCTGAGAAAGCCAGCTTCCAGTATCACTAGGCAGGCATTGTCATGGAACCCCCAGGGAAAGAGGAAAAGAGGTAGGCCGAGAAACTCCTGGCGTCGAGACCTCCAAGCAGACATCAAGAGACTGGGAACCACCTGGAGTAGAATCGAAGGAGAAGCACAGGACAGGAGTTGCTGGAGGTCTCTCGCCGACGGCCTATACCCGGGTAGGGGTGACAGGCGTAAGTAAGTAAGTAAGTACTGGAACAGAAAACAAAGCGCATGAGAGAATGGCACGTGGCCTGACGCACGCAGGGCCACGTGAGCAAAACACATGACCGGTGCCGCAAAGGGTCGGCTGTGTACGAACCAGCCGCTATCCGAGGAATGCGCCGGCCGGCCAGAAACTGGACCAGCTGAGGCACGCCCCGAGACCTTACCTGGCCATATCCCAAGCGACAGAAGGCAAGCGGGGAGAAAACACCGACCCAGGGCTGCCAGGTAGTCCGCCACACCAACCACAGGTAGTCTGAGTGGAAGCACAAGGCACCATGTAATTCCAACAAGCACACGAAGGCACAAGAAGTACAAGTATCCAAGAGTAATCCAAGGAAAGTCCAAGGTAAGTCCAAGGGTATCCAAGGCTGAGCATGAGTAAAACAACCTATCACTACGAAGCTAAGGATTCGACTGGGGTGACACCCCGGCACATGTGCCCGGATGGGGAAGGAAGGGAGGCTACTCGGGGGCCCTGGCAACACTCCCTAGAGTCGCCTCCCTGGTTGTGTATGTATACACAACAGTTTCTTAGGCTGAAATTGTTAAGCTAAGTGTATCTTCCACATAGTAATGCTATGCTATGCTATTATTGAAGGGACAAGGACTTCCAGCTGGCGCTGATTTCGTCCGGGGGGGGATGGGCCAAGGGGTGGGGGGGGGGGGGAGAAGGGAGTTTAGTTCTAGCTGTCTGTCGCTGGTGCTCGCGCATCGCTAGTTTTACAATCTTGCATCATGGCTGCCCGCGCCCTATGGGGGTCGAGTCGTAGGGGGGGGGGGGGGGGTTCTCCTTCGTTCTTGTCGTCAGTGACGGGTCGTTTGTTTAGATGTGTTGGATCAGGGGGTGTTTGTTAAGTAGTTGTATTGTCTGGTTTGCGGTGGTGTGCCAAGTGTCTGGGGTGGGGTTTATGAGACCTTCCAGTGTGAGAGGTGGGTTTAGTATGTCTTCTAGTCTAGCTCTGGCGTGGTTTATGGTAGGGCAGTCTAGCAGTATATGTTCTGTTGCGAGTGTGTGGCCGCATGTACATATGACTGGGTTGGGGTGGACCAGGTATCTCTCGCCCCCTAGTCTGATTCTTGTTAGTCGGGTTTGGTCTTTCCTTTTGCCTGAGAGTAGGATGGGTACGTTGTTTAGGACCCTCGTGAGGCCTTTACGTCTACCTCTTTTTGCGTGATGAAATTCTTTTTCCCATAGATTTTGGAAGGCTGGCCGGAGGGCGTTTGATCTTTCGGCTGCCGACAGGGGTAGGTCGAAGAAGGTCGATTCTTGGTAATGCCATCGGTAATGTATTTTGAGGAAACAAACTGAACACAACCCAACTGCAAGAGGAATACATCCTCATGAGCCCCCTCAGTTACAGGGGCTGATGAGGATCTATGCCTCTTGCTGAAACCACTTTGTATCCATGTTCCTTTGACGGATGGAGATTGTTCACAATTTCTTCATCTGCTAGCAGTGAAGGGCTTAACCCATTCAGCCCTGACACACTACAGCAGTATAAGTCTCCATGATAATTTGTCGGCGCCAAGCTAATCTGGCACTGCCCTTGAATTATCATGGTCCATCCATCTCTTGCAACTGGTGCATAGTCATTAGATGACGCCTCCAAAACCTGGGAAATACGGCCGTCAGGCTGAATGAGTTCAACAGTTTTCGTTTTTTTCTTAATTCTAGTAAAAGAAGACCAGGAAATAACTCACAGTTTGCCGCTTTCAATCAAGGCCACCAGCTCTACCACCAGTTTTGTGTACAGCCTGTGAAGCAGACATGGCAAATGTTAAAAAGAAACGACTACAAAAACGTCCACATTAACCCGTTTCATTCTGATACACCCATGCTTGAAATAAATTTGACTGACAGTTCAAGAGTGGTGCCAGAATAGTTTGGCAAGCTATCCTGGCACCACCCTTGAACTAAAACAGTTGATCTATCTCCTAATCTGTAATGTAGCCTTCATAGGACAGTGAGCAAATTTTACAAAATAAGCCTCAGGATGTAATGGGTTAAACATCTTACCCAGGACAGGTCCTCTCTCTGAGAAGTCTTGAAGAGCAAAAAGTGTCACCTGTTAATCCTTATCATTCGGAATACACCAGTGTGTGAAATAAGTTTGACTAAAATAGTTCAAGGGTGGTGCCAGAATAGCTGGGCGCCTCTAGGCGCCAAGCTATTCTGGCACCACACTTGAACTAAAGCCATTGATATCCTTATCTGTAAGTACTATAGTGTAGCTTGTATATGGCAGTGTACAAATTTGAAGCTTTTATCCTCAGTATGATATGGGTTAATAAGGACCATCATTCAGGTGGATACACCCACCTAAATGGCGTTCTTATAGCAGGTGCTCTCTCATAAGTGTGGTCACTGAAAAAGAAAATCTCTGACTTCTGCCGGGACTTCACCTCCAGTACACATGTGCCCAAGAGGGTTAAACTAAGAAAACAAACAAAAATGCACCTATGCAGCATGTACAATAACATAACAGGCACCTGAGATTTGTGTTGTTCTTCTCCGTTTCTACTTTTTCTGCCCGTGACAGTTCCTCGGCAGACAGGGGCGGGCCTGGCACTTTGGGTGTTGATCCTGAAGTCATCATTTGGTTGGCCACATCCAAACTAGATTTTGAGAGCTGATGGATACACAGTGAATGTCACATATTACGGTATGTCGGGGTACTCACGTCTGTTATATCAAAAGTTTGTTCTAAGGGAAGTAATTTATGTGTATAGAAAAAGTGTAGTCATTCTGCCCCGACACACCACAGCAAGACGAAGGTCGAGCACGATAGTTCAAGGTTGGTGCCAGAATAGCTTGGTGCCCATAGGCACCAAGCTATTCTGGCACCACCCTTGAACTATCATGCTCCATCTGTCTCTAGAATTGTAATACAGTCCCTCAAAGGGCACCTTCAACATTTGGGGATTTCAGTCCTGGGGCAGAATGTGTTAAGAACAAGGGTCACTATATCCAACTTTTATTGTCTCTGATTTGGGAGTTGTCTGCTGGAGACTACATTACACTTCAGGGGTCAGGTCAACCATGCTAGGTTAAAAAATGGTGCCAGAATAGCTGGTTTGGCCATCCACCTTCCGCTGCAGTGTGTCCGAGTGGGTGAAACAAACATCCAACATGAAAAGGAGTAGCAAATGACCTTCACAGAAAAGTGGCCATACAGTATGCAGAAACAAGAAAGGCAAAGCCATCATGGCTCATGTGTATGACCGATTTACATATGTGTGACCTTTGTGACAAGGGCTGGCTTCTGCAGCAGCAAAATCTGAAAATGTAAGCATTTTTCACACATCTGTCAACCCCCTGTGACCCTTGACCTTTGTGATGAGTTGACTAAATTAGTATGCATAGGAAGGTATCTTTGTACCAAATTTGGTTAAAAAATTTGCAAAACATTTGGGAATACCTACAATTTTATACAAAATCAGCATTTTACACACATTTGCCAGCCTCTTGTGACCCTTGACCTTTCCAAGGGGTCATCCAAATTAGTATGCATAGATAGGTCTTAATATCAGGTATCTTTGTACCAAATTTGGGTTTTAAGTTGTGAATAGTATTTGAGAAAAAACATCTTTTGTCAAAATATGGCTATTTAGACCTATTTCCTGAGCTCTCGTGACCCTTGACCTTTCTGAGGGATCAACCAAATTAGTGTGCATAGAAAGATCTTCCCATCAGGTATCTCTGTAGCAAGTTTAGGTTTAAAGTTGTGAATAGTATTTGAGAAAAAACATCTTTGTCAAAATATGGCCATTTCAGACTTTTCCTGAGCACTTGTGACCCTTGACTTTTTTGAGGGGTCATCCAAATTAGCATGCATAGATAGGTCTTACCATCAGGTATCTCTGTAACAAGTTTGGGTTTGAAGCTGTGAATAGCATTTGAGAAAAAACATCTTTTGTCAAAATATGGCTATTTTTCACTATTTCCTGAGCTCTTGTGACCCTTGACCTTTCCGAGGGATTAACCAAATTAGTCTCTGGATAGAGGTAGTACCCTTGCTGTTCGGCAGCTGCGTCCTACATAGGACGGACGGGCATCACTGGTCCTCATCCATCTCCTTAATCTCTCACGTGCTGGCTCCAAGCGCCACACCCTGGCAAACCACCTCAGCTGGTGGGCTAAACCACGTGAGGGGGTGGTGTTCACATTGCACCACTAGGCGGATGAGCTGTTTCTGACAGCCAACGGCTAGAGGACGGAGGAGATCAGGTTGGATCCAACGGCCAAATGTGGGGGAGTAAACCCTTCAAATCAGGAGTGGAGCCCCGAAGGCAGACAGCTGCCTGTATTCACGCACTGTTCTGGCAGCTCCTGCAGCCAAACTGATGCCAAACGTACTGCTTTGCATTCCTTTGGATACATCAGCGAGGCCGAGAGGGGGATCTTGACGACTGGGCATCCCAGGATCTCCATACACTTCGCCCAGGCTTGCGCACTGGAGAGGTCACTCCAGTGACTGACCCAGCAAGCGCATACTCCATTGTCTTCCGAGACAGAATGCCGAACACGTATAGAAAGGTCTTACCATCAGGTATCTTTGTATCAAGATTGGGTTTGAAGTTGTAAATATTATTTGAGAAAAATTAATTATGTCAAAATATAGCTATTCTTGACCAATTTCCTGATCCCGTGACCTTGACCTTTGTGAGAGGTCACTGAAATTGGTATGTTTAGAAAGGTCTTACCACAAAGTATCCTTGGGCCAAGTTTGAAAAATGTGGTTTGAATAGTCTTCGAGAAAATGCCAACATTAAAGTTTACCATGGACGACAGACAGTGGACGGACGACGGACAGCAGACAGACAGATGACCACTGGCCCAAAACATAAGCTCACTTTTGCTTCGCACATGAGCCAAAAATGGCAATACAGTGTTTTAGAACTGAGAGATGTTACATAACATGCACATAGATATGGTGGTGGAGTTAAAATGGGTTGGGGAAGTGACAAGAATTCTGGGACACCAACTCTAAACCCTATTCATGGGCGACAGTGTGAACAATTCAAATGACTGACAAGAAAGGCTCACGTGTATGACCGATCCACACATGTCTGACAAACAAACACTAACAAAATCCATGTTTTCTTAAAATTTAATCAGTTTTCACACATCTGTGAAAACCCCTGTGACTCTTGACCTTTGCGATGATTCAACTAAATTAGGATACATAGGAAGGTCTTATCAGCGGTTACCTTTGTGCCAAATTTGACTGAAAAGTTTGCAAAAATGTTGATAATAACTGTAATTATTGGCATTTTATATACATTTGTCGACCTCTTGCGACCCTTGACCTTTCTGAGGGTCATCCAATTTAGTATACATAGATAGGTCTTACCATTAGGTTATCTCTGTAGCAAGTTTGGGTTTGAAGTTATGAATAGTAACTGAGAAAAAACATCTTTTGTCAAAATATGGTGATTTTGGACATATTTCTTGAGCTCCTGTGTCCCTTGACCCTAGAGAGTCCGAAATAGCTCAGGCGTTAAGCTTCGGAGCAGGAGAGCGAAGGGAATTGCCAGGTCGTGTGTTTGAATCCTTGTCCCGCCCCATTAGCTGGACTCGCAATCCAGGGGGAAAAGACGGGCTTGTTCAATAGCATGTCCATTGAAAGGTCCTGGTAAATCAAAGTGGCATAGTTGGAGTGCGCCTGAGCTGATCAGTGTTCAGGTCGTACTCCATAGGTAACAGATTTCTCGCCCATCAGGGCTGTCCATTATCACTTCTGTGCCGTAGACATTAAACCCGAACTAACCAACCCCTTCACCTTTCCAAGGGATCAACCAAATTAGTATGCATAGATAGGTCTTACCATCAGGTATCTCTGTAGCAAGTTTGAGTTTGAAGTTGTGAATAGTAATTGAGAAAAAACATCTTTTGTCAAAATATGGCTTTTGGGCCTATTTCTGGAGCTCTTGTGACCCTTGACCTTTCCAAGGAATCAACCAAATTAGTGTGTATATAAAGGCTTACCATGGTATCTTCGTACCAAGTTTGGGTTTGAAGTTGTGAATAGTATTTGAGAAAAAATAAATTATGTCCAAATATAGCTATTTTTGATATATTTCCTGATCCCCTGTGACCTTGACCTTTGTGAGAGGTCACTGAAATTGGAAGGTTTAGAAAGGTCTTGCCACAAAGTATCCTTGGGCCAAGTTTGAAGACTGTAGCTTGAATAGTCTCCGAGAAAATGCCAACATTAAAGTTTACCACGGACGACAGACGACAGATGCCGGACGGATGTCCACTGGTCCAGAACATACTCACTTTTGCTTCGCACGTGAGCCAAAAATGGCCCATGGGCTAACTGTGCCCCATAATCCATGGCCAACAAGAGACATAAATTCTCATTAGACCCTGTCACGTAACGGATGTGACATGTTGTTTTATTTTTTTCGCCAAGTCGTTTTTCTGTTAATAAATGTAGATCGCCGAATTCTGTACATAGCCTTAGTTTAGGGAAGTTAATAAACGTAGTGTGAGCGTAATCGTAAAGCCCGTGCAGCAAGCTTAACAGTGAGCGATTACAGCGGTTGCACGCTTTAGCCAAGTAGCTTTAAACCGAACAGTGTTCAGAAGCAAAGTTAACCTGCGAGGTAGCAGTAGGATATTAGTCAGTCAGCGGAGTTAGCCAGCGAAGTGAGAGTCTGGGTCAGGGTGCGGCCTCGTTTGGAGCCCTTGACAAGCTGTGTGAGGGTTCTTTTACCCTCCCTGCAAGACCACGGCCAGTGTTCCTGGGTGTGGGTGTCCCGAGAGACTTGCGACCACGGCTGCTACTCACCAGAAGACCCCTCCGGTTCGTCTTCGTCTTGTTTTGTCTCGTCCTGCCGGAGGACTCACCAGTGACAGGTAAATTATTCATGCCATTTTCCTCAGTTAGCTGCTGTGCTCTCGGGTGTGTGAATGTGTATATAGGTGCGGAAGGGTATGTTCGTCTAGTTTTTTAGTGATGTTTTAATTGAGTCTTTAACCATGTTTTTTAGGTTGGGTTGTAATGTGGTGGGTGTCGGATTTAGTCTATGTTCGGCTGTCGCCGAGTGAGTATATTTAAAGGGCCATGTTGTAAAATGAATTAAAGTGGGTATCCTTTCAAATATATTGGTATTAAGTCCTAGATGTAATGTAATAAGATTGTCACGTTGGGTGGTTGCTGGTGATTATTTCATATCTTTGTATGTACATCTGGATATTTTGATAATGTTGGTTTTAGCAGTGGCAATGTTATTATACAAAAGTGGTTGTGCTAGCTTAATGTTAGTGTAATAGAATAGTGCAGACCTGGTGAATGTTGAATGTACATAGGAAGCTTTCATATCCATGATTGTATATTTAATATGGCCAAGGCAGGTATTAGGGTGAGACGAGACACAACTCACGTGGTTTGTGAGTAGGTGCGTGTCAAATAGGCCAGAATTAACTGTGTTGGCACTTTGACTGACAATGCGCCCTTTTCCAGTGCACTGGCTTCGATCACTGGCTTCGATCATTGGCTTCGATCATTGGCTTCGATCATTGGCTTCGATCACTGGCTTCGATCACTGGCGTCGATCATTGGCTTCGAAGATTTCGTTCTTCGATCTCATCATCCACGACCAACGGTGACGCATCATCGGGAGTCGGAACGCCTTCGCTAGCCGGTCCTGTTGGACAAGTACGTTGGGCTACAGCAGGCTGATTCTACGTTCTGAGCGTCGGTCACAGGCGTGCGTGGGCAAGCGCGGCTACGGTGCTCTGTGGTGCAGGGGTAGTACTCGTACGTTATGAGCCACCCTGTCTAGTGTGGGACAGAGGACACTGTACAGAGACAAAGTTACCCGCCTTGTATAGCCGTTGGCCATATTAGTCATTATCACCTGTTAGTCATATTCACATATTAGTCATTATCACCTGTTAGTCATATTCATCTGTTAGTCATTTTCACTTGTTAGTCATTTTTTATATGTTAATCTTTTTTAAGTGTTAATACGTTATGAGTGCATGTGTGGGTATGTGTGAGTGTGTGGGGCGTTAGTGGGTTGGGGTGGGAGTTAGAGTAAGGGTAGGTAATAAAGGATTTGTTTGTTGTTTATCACTGGCGTTGCGTTATTTATTTAGAGTGGGTGGGTTTTCTCGAGTGTCTGCACTCATATTGTCCACGGCGCCCTGACTCCGTCAGGCGTGTCGTGACATATTTGGTGGCAGCGGTGGGATAAGGATTAGGGGGAGGTAACAGGTTAGGTAGATTAGGGTATTTTTGTGCGCCAGTGACCGTTTGTTCGTGTTGTGGTACGAGTAAGATTTAGCGGGCGGTTGGCGGGAGTGGGGGCGTATTGCGCCAGGGGGCCACGGCCAGAGAGTGCAGTGCGCATAAACGGGGGGTGGCATGAGTGGTTGCCTCTCATTACTCAGGTACCGAGTGGTGAGGACCCTTCGGCTCTTGTCACTGTCTAGCCCTTATTCGTTGTTTGTATTCTGTGTATTTATTTGTTTTGTTTTTTCTTTGGCAGGGGTCCTGCTGGGGAGCAGTTGTCGTCGCTGCCTCCGGGACACCCACATCAGGATGCCCCCTAAACGGGATACCAGGGCCACCCGTGCCACGTCGGGGCACGACCCTGAGTCCGAGGGGGGTGGTGCAGGGGATGAGGGTCCAGGAGAGAGAGGAGCCACTTTGGCCACTCCCTCTCGGAAGGAAACGGTGGTGAGTACCCTTACCCGTACTCTCACTGCAGCAGGACTGACACCCAGTAGGGATCAGGAAAGTAAAGAGGGGTTAGGGGTGATGGTAAACCCATATGAGCAGTATAAAGTGCTAGGAGAGGGCCTAGGACTTAGTGGGGGAGCTCTAACCCAGTTCATCCTGTCCGAAGTTAGGAGAGAGGAAGAAAAACGGGAACGTGACCTAGAGCGTAGGGCGTTAGAGAGGCAGCTCCAGATGGACCGTGAGGCGGTAGAGAGACGGCTCCAGATGGACCGTGAGGCCGCAGAGCAAGCTAGGCGGGATGACTTAGCATTGACCGAACGTAAGCTAGCTGCCGCGGAACAAGCACGGAGAGAGGAGCTAGCCGCCGCGGAACAAGCACGTAAAGAAGAGCTCGTCGCGGCCGAGACGCGGCTTAGATTACAGTTAGCAGCATCGGAAAAGAAGTCAGTTACGGAGTCTAGTCAGCATTACTCGCTCAAGATGCGTCCGTTAGAGGATAAGGAAGATGTGGAATCTTACCTTCAGCTCTTTGAGAGAGTAGCCGAAACCCAGGGGTGGCCGAAAGAGGTATGGGGGATCAGGTTAGCACCTCTATTGCAGGGGGAGGCCCGTGATGCATACCTTAGGCTGACCGTAGAGCAAGGGAAAGATTTTGAGGTGGTGAGGGAGGCCTTATTGAGAAGATTCAGGCGTGACGCTGAATATTACAGGCGCCAGTTTCGCGAAGCCAAAAAGGAGAGTCTCGAAACGTTTCCACAGTTGTTTGTTAGGTTGAAGACCTCAGTCAAGCGGTGGTTCACTTTAGCCCATAAGAACATAGAGGACGTAGAACAAGTGCTAGACATGTTTCTGTCTGAGCAACTTTATGCTATTATGAATGCAGACCTTGAAATGTTCGTTAGGGAAAAACGTCCTAGGAATGGTGAAGAGGCCGCGGAGCTAGCGCAGCTCCATATCGACACCAAACGGGCAGTCTCGCGTCCATTGGGTGGGGGGCCGATTCGTCCGCCGTTCAAGAAGGACAAAGGGTCGAATAAACCCCCTGAGACCAAAGCAGAACATAGGGCAGAACCAGCTAGTTCAGGCAGGGGGACTGGGGAACGGCTGTGTTTCAAGTGTAATAAACCAGGGCACTTAGCAAGGAACTGTCAGAGTAAAGCGTCAGTTAACCAAGTCACCATTGCTCCTGAGACAGTAGCCGTAATGACAGAGCCCGTGACCGTAGGGATGCGGACGATCCGGCCCTACGACCCGTGGAGTAAGGGATTAGCCAAGGGAAAGGAAGTTCGTATCATGCGTGATACCGGCGCGGATATGAGTGCGATCGCCGCCAAGTGGATAGAACCCAGGGATCTTACAGGTCGGTTCATAGACGTCAATCCCGTCGACCATACTAAGTCCGATAAGTATCCGACTGCATGGGTTGAAATCGATTCCCCATTCGTGCGAGGGACGATCGAGCTTATCGTAATGGAGCGCATGGGACCGGACGTAATCCTAGGGAACTGGGTGACTTTTTCAGATGGGAAACGTAGTCCCGTATCCATTGATGCCAGTGAGTGTGCTATGGCAGCAGCAGTCCAAACTCGAGCTCAGGTTCAGAGGGAAAAGGAGGGAGAGAGCGCGCTTAAAGTCGTTAAGCAGGCCGATCTCAATGTGACTCCTGCCCAACCGATAGAGTGGCAGAACCAGGACGAAACTCTAGCTCGTGCTAAGAAGTTGGTCGAAGAGGGCCGAGCAATTCCGTCAGGGAAAAGTCTGATATAATTTTGCAGGACGAAAGAGCAGATGGGAGAAGAGGTGAGAGATGCAAGCCAGTACGTAGTAGATTTACGGAATCGCATTGAAGAGACTTGCAGGTTAGCGCAACAGAATTTGAAGCTAGCTTCGAAAAAGCAGAAACAGCACTTTGACCGCAGAGCCAAACCACGCAGTTTTAGTGCAGGAGACAAGGTTTTGCTGTTACTTCCAGTTAAACACAACAAGCTGGAGATGGCTTGGCAGGGACCGTTCGAAGTTCTAGAGAGAGTCGGAGAGTGTGACTACAGGGTACGGGTGGGCAGTAAAAATAAACTGTACCATGCAAATCTGTTGAAAAAGTTCCAAGAACGAGTGTCAGTAGCTACAGTAGTGATAGATGAGGAGGACGAAGATGAGGGGGGAGAGGCATTCATGGTGGTAAAGGAAGTACCCACCATTCCTTTGGTAGTGTCTGAAGGACCCTCCGACGTCCATCTTGATCTTAACTGTCCAGAAATCCATTCTAGTATACAAGCTCTGACTGTCCAGTTTAAGGATATTTTGACAGATTATCCGTTGAGGACGACACTAGACTCGTGTGAAATCCACTTGACTGATGAAGTGCCGGTGAGAACGAAGCAATATCCTCTACCTCATTCTCAGCTAGAGGTAGTCAAAGCCGAAGTGGATGCTATGCTAGAGATGGGAGTAATCGAGAGGGCCAATTCCCCATACAACTCACCGATCGTCTTGGTGAAGAAGAAGGATGGCACTGTTAGGTTTTGTGTAGATTTTAGGAAACTGAATCAAAAGGTCGTGTTCGATGCTGAGCCAATGCCTGACGTGGAGTACCTATTTTCCTTACTGTCCAAGGCTAAGTACTTGAGTAAGTTAGACCTAGCTAAAGGCTACTGGCAGGTACCCATGTTAGAGAGCGACAAACCGAAAACTGCTTTCACCACACCGGCAGGACAATTCCAGTGGAAGGTAATGCCTTTCGGGTTAAAGACGGCAGGGGCAATCTTTTCCCGAATAATGAGGAGGTTACTAGAACCTTTGCGATTGACAGAAGTTAGCAATTTCATGGACGATGTCATGATTGCTTCCTCCACTAAAGAACGTCACTTACAGTGTATTGCCCAGCTCTTTGGTAGGTTAAGAGAGGTCCAGTTGGCGGCCAGACCTACTAAGTGTTACTTGGGGTTCAAGCAGTTGGAATATCTGGGGCACACAGTGGGTAACGGTCAGATAAAACCAGAGGGAGACAAGATGCAGCGGATAAAAGACGCGCCGCGACCACAAACAAAGAAACAAGTCAGATCGTTTCTTGGGTTGGCAAATTATTACCGCCGGTTCGTTCCTAACTTTGCGGCCATAGCAGCCCCACTAACCGACCTAACCAAGGGAGGAAAGACTGGACAGATCGGTTGGAACGATGCATGTGAGACAGCATTTGAGACGCTGAAGGCGCGACTGTGTTCAGGTCCTGTGTGCTCATTGCCAGACTTCGATCGTCTCTTCGTGTTGCAGACAGATGCGTCCGAAGGGGGGGTAGGGGCCGTATTATGTCAGGACCATGGTAACGGTTTACAGCCTGTTGCATGCGCGAGCAAGAAACTATCCAAAGCAGAGCGTAACTACTCCACCATCGAAAAGGAGTGTCTTGCAATCGTGTGGGGAATTCAAAAATTCCGTCAGTATCTGTATGGTAGGACATTCGTCGTACAGACGGACCATAGACCATTGCAGTACTTGCAACAAGCTAAATCCACAAACAGTCGACTGATGAGGTGGGCTTTGCAGTTGCAGCCATTTTCCATTAGAGTAGAAAGCATAGCCGGTAAAGTAAATGTACCTGCTGACTTTTTGAGTAGAACAGGGTGGTAGAAACCGTAAATGTGGAAGCAGTATTGGGACAGTCATATAGTAATCAAACCCGGGTGTTTGATCTGGGAGGGGGGTATGTCACGTAACGGATGTGACATGTTGTTTTATTTTTTTCGCCAAGTCGTTTTTCTGTTAATAAATGTAGATCGCCGAATTCTGTACATAGCCTTAGTTTAGGGAAGTTAATAAACGTAGTGTGAGCGTAATCGTAAAGCCCGTGCAGCAAGCTTAACAGTGAGCGATTACAGCGGTTGCACGCTTTAGCCAAGTAGCTTTAAACCGAACAGTGTTCAGAAGCAAAGTTAACCTGCGAGGTAGCAGTAGGATATTAGTCAGTCAGCGGAGTTAGCCAGCGAAGTGAGAGTCTGGGTCAGGGTGCGGCCTCGTTTGGAGCCCTTGACAAGCTGTGTGAGGGTTCTTTTACCCTCCCTGCAAGACCACGGCCAGTGTTCCTGGGTGTGGGTGTCCCGAGAGACTTGCGACCACGGCTGCTACTCACCAGAAGACCCCTCCGGTTCGTCTTCGTCTTGTTTTGTCTCGTCCTGCCGGAGGACTCACCAGTGACAGGTAAATTATTCATGCCATTTTCCTCAGTTAGCTGCTGTGCTCTCGGGTGTGTGAATGTGTATATAGGTGCGGAAGGGTATGTTCGTCTAGTTTTTTAGTGATGTTTTAATTGAGTCTTTAACCATGTTTTTTAGGTTGGGTTGTAATGTGGTGGGTGTCGGATTTAGTCTATGTTCGGCTGTCGCCGAGTGAGTATATTTAAAGGGCCATGTTGTAAAATGAATTAAAGTGGGTATCCTTTCAAATATATTGGTATTAAGTCCTAGATGTAATGTAATAAGATTGTCACGTTGGGTGGTTGCTGGTGATTATTTCATATCTTTGTATGTACATCTGGATATTTTGATAATGTTGGTTTTAGCAGTGGCAATGTTATTATACAAAAGTGGTTGTGCTAGCTTAATGTTAGTGTAATAGAATAGTGCAGACCTGGTGAATGTTGAATGTACATAGGAAGCTTTCATATCCATGATTGTATATTTAATATGGCCAAGGCAGGTATTAGGGTGAGACGAGACACAACTCACGTGGTTTGTGAGTAGGTGCGTGTCAAATAGGCCAGAATTAACTGTGTTGGCACTTTGACTGACAATGCGCCCTTTTCCAGTGCACTGGCTTCGATCACTGGCTTCGATCATTGGCTTCGATCATTGGCTTCGATCATTGGCTTCGATCACTGGCTTCGATCACTGGCGTCGATCATTGGCTTCGAAGATTTCGTTCTTCGATCTCATCATCCACGACCAACGGTGACGCATCATCGGGAGTCGGAACGCCTTCGCTAGCCGGTCCTGTTGGACAAGTACGTTGGGCTACAGCAGGCTGATTCTACGTTCTGAGCGTCGGTCACAGGCGTGCGTGGGCAAGCGCGGCTACGGTGCTCTGTGGTGCAGGGGTAGTACTCGTACGTTATGAGCCACCCTGTCTAGTGTGGGACAGAGGACACTGTACAGAGACAAAGTTACCCGCCTTGTATAGCCGTTGGCCATATTAGTCATTATCACCTGTTAGTCATATTCACATATTAGTCATTATCACCTGTTAGTCATATTCATCTGTTAGTCATTTTCACTTGTTAGTCATTTTTTATATGTTAATCTTTTTTAAGTGTTAATACGTTATGAGTGCATGTGTGGGTATGTGTGAGTGTGTGGGGCGTTAGTGGGTTGGGGTGGGAGTTAGAGTAAGGGTAGGTAATAAAGGATTTGTTTGTTGTTTATCACTGGCGTTGCGTTATTTATTTAGAGTGGGTGGGTTTTCTCGAGTGTCTGCACTCATATTGTCCACGGCGCCCTGACTCCGCATTCACAGGGGCTCACGAGAATTTATGCCACTTGCTGATGAAACAGGCTAGCTGAAGGGCTATTCTGTCTGAACCAAAAAGGTGAAATTCAGCTTTGTGGGATATTGAAAAAGCTGGATCAAATTCAAATTCAAAAACTTTATTGTGTCAGTCTAGCCGACAAATTTTCTTTCGTTGGGATCACATGCGCGCGTACGGTTTTACTAGCCACATTATGACAATGGTGAAAAAAAAAACCACTACAAGACCGCAGTGAGTCTGCCACTTGCAAGATGCCACTGCGACATCTGAGGTGCAAGTTCCTCAACGGCGTCAACAAGGAGAGAGAGAGATATGCTAGTTAACACACTCTTCATTTAGGTGACGGATGGCCGAGGGTACAAAGCTGCCCTTGTAGCTATTGGTTTTAACAAGAGGAGCCTTGAACCTATGGCCAGACGGGAGCTTTTGAAGGTGCTTAGAAAGGCAGTGGGAAGTGTCAGCTACCAGCCTCAGGCCCTTGCGTATCATTCTCGTCCTGTAGAGGCCGTCAAGGCTCTCCAACCTGCCCCCAACGATTTTCTCACTAAGCCTGATTTTCTTATTCAGCTTCCTAAAGTTCTTCTCGCCCAGGGAGCCAAACCATGAGACAAAGGAGAACGTAAGAAGGCTTTCTATAAAGCAGAGGTAGAACTGCCCGAGGATTTTGGGGCTCACATCAAAGGAGCGGAGTTTGCGCAGCATATATAGTCTCCCTTGGGCTTTCTTAAAGATGAGGTCTGTGTTGTCAGTGAAGGATAGCCGTGAATCACTCTCCAATTATTAGTATTACTGTTTAACACCCATGCATATCAGTATAATATTACAACTTATCTCCCTCACAATATGTTTTTCCCACAAAAATGAAGTTTTCTCTAAAATGTATTTTTTCGAAAAATACTTACCGATGACATTACTTTTTGGAAGGATCTACTAGCTCACATAATTTTAGCCTAAGGACCCGTTGTGCTCCCACACCACCCGGGAGGCACTCAAGGATCCCAAAAACAGGGTCATGAGTAGTCTCCCGTGCCCAACCGGTCCCGTGCCACGTGGTGTGACCAACCAGTCAGGATACTTAGCTTACCAGCGGCAAGCGGGGCAGGTGGGAGGGTCGTCCGAGTAACGTCATCGGTAAGTATTTTTTGAAAAAATACATTTATTTCCTCAAAAACATTACCGATGACATTACTTTGCGGAAGAATTGCGAAAAGGAGGAGGGTGCCGCTAAGAGTGCAAGAACACCGCCGGAGGGACTTAGCCACACCCGCGGTCCCGATCGCAAACTCCCGACAATTTTAGTTAAGTAGTAATAATAATAATACATAGTTTTTATATAGCGCCCTTCCCCACGAACAGCAAGCTCGGAGCGCTTTACAGCACATAAAAAATATGGCGCCACTGGTGCCGAGAGGGAGTGTTGCGCCACGGCGATGTCCCCACTAGGATGAGGTTGTCTCGCTGGCCTGCCAGATCCCGGAGATAGAAGCGGGCGAAGGTTGACTCTGCCCGCCAGCCTACAGCGGCCACGATGTCTTTGACGGCACAGTTGCGGTCGAACGCGACGCTCGTAGCCATGGCTCGAACCTCGTGGGCACGGATCCTAAGCCTCTTAGCTCCCTGCAGGGAGAGGTCCTGGTAGGCGGATCGAATAACCCAGCGCAGCTAGGAAGATATCATCTGGGCGGTAATGTCAGCTCTGCCTGGAGTCAGTTGCAGAAAGAGGCGAGGCCATTCTCTCCGGACGGGGTGGATCGGCGAAGATAGATTTGCAGGGCACGCTGCCTGGATCTTGCTGCCTGGTCTCCCGAGGAAAGTTAACTCCCTTTAGCGGCCGAATGGTGATGACCTGGGGAGCAGTCAAGGGGGACCGAGTCTTGGCAAGGAAGGAAGGGTCGGTGAGTAACTGCACAGAGCCGTCTGTCCGAAACTGCAGGCAGGCAGGGTTTGCTGAAAGTGTGTGTAGCTCGCTTACTCGTGCCGCCGTGGCGAGGGCCAACAGGAAGCAGGTCTTCCGTGTCACATCTGCGAACCGTGCGAAGAACAGTGGTTCAAACCTGTCAGAATTAAGCCAGGTCAGCACCCAGGGTAGGTCCCAGCGTGGAATCAGGGATCTGGGAACCGGACGCTGCAGGTCAAAGTGCATCATGAGGTCGGCGAGGTCTTTGCAATCGCCGGGGTTCGGGCGGCGTAGGTGTCTGTAAGTGTCCGAAATCATGATCGTGATGGGAGCCAATCCTTGGTCGCCAAAGAGCCAGAGGAAGAAGTCAGCGAGCTGGGGAGTAGTCAGTTCGGTGGGGGAGAGCTGCTGGTCAGTGCACCAGGACTGTAGTACTCGCCACTTTCCCTCGTAGATGCATCTGGTCGAGGGTCTGTGGGCTGGAGCGATTGCTTCCACTGCTGCATTCGAGAAGCCTTTTGCGGCGAGGTCTTGCCGCACAATCTCCAGGCGTGAAGGAGAAGCCGTTTTGGGCACGGATGGAACAGTGGCTGGCGCGGTTGCTTGAGCATTGTGCTCGGAGTGGGCAGCAGAGGGGGGGGGGGGGGGGGTCCGTGGCGAGACTGAGCAGGTCGGTGGTCCAAGATCTGTTCCAGGAGAACGGGGCTACCAGCAACAACACCGCCGTGCATCCTCTGAGCTTGAGCAGGACTTTGGGGACGAGGACCATCGGGGGATAGGCATAAGCGACGAGTCCGTCCCATGGAATGGAGAGCACGGCAACTGCCCAGGCTAGGGGTCTGGGATCGGGGAGACGAAGAGGGGAAGCTGGTGATTCCACCTCATGGCGAAGAGGTCGATCATTGGCGTCTCCCAGTGAGTGCAGATCAACCGAAAGATGTCCAGTCGTAGCATCCATTCCGTGTGGAGTAACTGGCCACGTCGTGAGAGGGAATTGGCCAAAACGTTCAGGTGTCCTGGAATGTGCCGTGCTCTGAGAGAGATGCCGCGGTCGTCGCACCAGTGCATGAGGCAGTAAAGGAGAATGCAAGGATGGGGGAGTGCATACAGCCCTGAATCTGGATGTAGGAGACCACCGTGGTGTTGTCGGACAGTATGAGTAGCGTCTGATGATGGAGCTGCGTCTCCCACGTGATTAGGGCCCACCATACCCCTTCCAGTTCTAACCAGTTGATGTGTTTGTCTGCCAGGTCCGGAGGCCAGCAGCCGGACCTCGTGAGGAAACTCGGTAGGAGAGACTGGCATCCACGCAGAGCGAGAGCTGAGGAGGTGGTGAGGCGAGGGGAACTCCCGAAGTGAGCAATGAAATGTTCGTCCAGCGCCGCAGATGGGGACGAAGGATCTGAGTCATCAGAACCAGGGCGGCAAGGTCGCCGGAGGACGGACGACAATGGAGAAGGAGGTGCAGCTGTAGCGGCCGAGAGTAAAGACGACCGAGGGGAAGTGGGTCTGCCGCTGCAGCCATCAAGCCAAGAAACTGAAGCCAGACTCTGGCGGGAACTGCCTCCTCCTGAGCTACCTGGCCAGCTAGGGCAGCTAACTTCTGGATCCGAGGTTCTGGAAGACTCCCTCTGTTGAGGTCGGTCGCGAATTCCATGCCGAGGTATATAAACCGGTGCGACGGAGCGAGGTCTGACTTGCCTGCGCTGACCAGGAATCCCAGTCACGACAACAACTGGAGCAGCGCATCTGTCTGTCGAAAGGGAGGTCTCCGACAGGTTCCTCAGAAGGAGGTCGTCTAGGTAGTTCGAAATCGGACTTGGCAACCACAGCATCGACGATGCGGCTGAGGTTGAGTCCGAACGGGAGGGCCCGAAACTGGTAAACTGTCCCGTCGACGGCAAAGCGTAGGTACCGTCGGGAGGCTGGGTGCATGGGAATGTGGAGGTAGGCATCGGCCAGGTCCAGACTGACGGTGAAGTCGAAGGGTTGCACGGCAGCCCGCAGGGCCCGGGTTGTCTCCATCCGAAAGGACGGGGCCGTGATGTATCTGTTCAGCGCCGAGAGATCGATGACCGGACACCACTTGCCGCCTGACTTGGGCACCATGAAGAGGCGGCTGTAGAAGGCTGGGGAGTCGTATCGCAAGACTACCTCTATGGCGTCCTTCCGCAGGAGCGGCCACCTCAGCGCGAAGGGCGTCAGCTTGGAGCTGATCGGATGGCATCTCGGTCCACACAGGGAAGTGTCGGAGCAGCGGTGGAGACCGAAAGGAAATCTGCAGGCCCTCGGAGATGGTGGAGAGGACCCAGGGGTCATCTGGGAACAGCGAACGCCACACTTCGCTGTAGAGGGTGAGCCTCCCGCCGACAGGGGACCCCCGGGCGGGACGGTCAGCGGGGGCTGAGGCTGGAGAAAGTCAGGGGGCCCTCCCATGCCCAAGGCGGCAGGCGGACTTGGGCCAAGCGGGGACAGGGTTACAGCCAGGGCGGGGGCAGCCAAAGGCAGGCGCTCAACGGATCTGATGGGGGCGAGCAGCGGGAGGGGAAGCGGAGGGTCTGAAGAACCGTAGGGCGCGACCCACGGCCTTGTGGGCTGCCTGAAAGCGCGAGGGGGTGGAAGCGCTGGGCCACCGATCCTTATTAGTGTCTCGAACTGACTGCCAGGTGGGGCCGAAGAGGAGAGGACCGCCGAGGGGAGTGCGACGAAGTTGATGCTGGACATCGGGCGGTAGTCCGCAGTAGGCTTGGAGCACGAGGTCGCGTGGCATTAAGTCGCAATTGGCGGTGGCCACCATGGAGTTGACCAAGGAGTGGTAAGCCGCCCGGTTAGCTGCTACTGTCAGGGCCAGTTGGTCCTCCAACAGAGTTGAGAAGGAAGGGTGCCAGGCTTCCTCGACGCGGTGGATGAGGACTTGGATCAGGAGCTCCAGGAAACCCGAGCAGGCCAGGGAATTCCGTACCAGGGACGCCGTCTTATGCAAACCGCGGGGAAGATCGCACTTAAGGAACGTAGAGCCACCCGCTTGAACCAAGGCCAGGGGGTCGACCGGGGAAAGGGGACAGGAGAAGGACTGTGACTGCCCGGCACCGGCATACCAGTCCCGTCGGAAGGCGATGTCGAGTCCGGCAGGCCACCTACGGTCAGAGAAGAAGACGTCGCTACTGGTCGTGTCCCGCTGAAGGTGGGTAGAGAAGGCGTCCAGAAAATCCCGAAAACTCGGAGGCTGGGGGAGTGACTTAAATCTCTTAACCTGGCAGCCAGCGTCGATGAAAGCGGAAGCTTTCCTCTTGAGTGGCGGAGAAGGGGGGCAGGTTTCTGGGGGTAGACAGGCCACAATAAGATGCGGCGCTTCGTCCAGTGAGCGAAGAGTTTCCGCGCAGGGGGCAGAGGCGGCTGCAGAAGACGCGGGGTCATCCGAAGGGAGGGCGATCGACTGTGTGGGCCGAGAAGCGCCGAGACAGAGTCCTCCGGGAGCAGGCTGATGGTCTCGTCGTCAACAGGGCGGCGCGAAGACCGGTGAGCAGGGCGAGGGGAAGCTACAGGGGAGGGTCGCGAAGTATGGACCAGTGGGAGGAAGGGGACCGGGATACACGGGGGCTTCACGGGCGCCGATGGAACGAAGCCGGGGGCGAAGAACACCGCAGGCGACAGGGTGAGGAGGCACAGGAGCGAGGAGGAAGCCTAACCTGAGGGGAGCAACTGCGATGAGACGGGAGCGGAGAGCAGGACCGGCGCAGCGAGCAGGCGGAAGAGGAAGACAAACATTGAACCCACCGAGGGGACGCACGCCGAGGTGAAAGGACGGGGGGGGGGGCGTGGCCCGGAGGTGCGAGACGAAGTGGAGCGCGACGAGGGGTAGGAGGGCTGAGGGCTGCGTCTGTCGTTGCGGTGCGGCGCAATGGTCGTCGAGGGGAAGTCATCCGGTGAATGAGAGCGCCGGTAGGTCCTGGAATCAAGCGGTAAGGTGGATCTGCCCGTAAGTCTCTGGGCGACAAAGTTCGCTGAGGCTGAGCCTCAAGGAGGGGGCACGCTGCGAGCCAGTTGACTCAGTGTGGGAGTCAACAGACTTAATAGAAGGTTGCTGCGGCCGAGCCTCATGGAGTGGCGGAGAAGAGGCTTGGAGCCTCGCCAGAGGCGGGCTTAGTAGGGGGAGAAACGTCAGAACCACTAGAAGAAGGAGTATGGTGTGACAAAGATCGTAGCGGCCGAGCCTCAAGGAGGGGGGCACGCTGCTGGCTAGGTGACTTAGCATAGGAGTCAACAGACTTACCTGAAAGTCTCTGCAGCCGAGCCTCATGGAGGGGGGCACGCGGCCGGCTGGGGGACTCCCCGCAGGAGTCAGGGGGCACTCCCAGTGAGGTCACTGAAGCGGAGACAGTCCTAACACGTAGGTGGTCGCGTGCAACACGTTTCCCCAAGTCGGTGCGGGCGCGGTCGGTGACTACTCGCCGTGAGGAGGGGGGCGCCATGGTAGACGGTCGATCCCGCGTCGTCATTGGACGCTCGCGCCGATAAAAACTCCACAGCTGTGACCATAACTTTTCCGGCCAAATGGCGCAGACGTCGCAAGCGTGATCGGAGTCACAGCCAGAAAAAGGGAGGCACACTGGGTGTTGGTTGCTTGGCCACTGAAAGTCGCTGCACTGTACGCAGGTACGAATCTGGTAGCTGCAACACACATCAGACGTGAGAAGCGACCGGGCACGGGGACCACGTGGCTCCACACATGAATACGAGCGAAACGCGACGAGTGGCAAGCGAAACGCGACGAGTGGCAAGCGAAACGAAGGAAATAAAAAATTCCACGGTCGAAGCCAGCGCCCGACCCCCAGGTGGGACGCAGGCAAGGACCGAGGCCTTACCTTTCCATTTTTTCAGCGGGGCAGGGGGAAATACGCTCCACCAACCCAGCGCGGGAACTGGCCGGAAACCAAAGAACCCCAGGTACACGAAACGCCACCCAGCGCAGTCACACGTTCCAGTAGGGAGGCACCACCAGGGAAAAAGGTCTCTGGGAACTAAGCACCTAGAAGGCAAGTCCGAGTCCAAGACAAAACAGAAGTCCAAGGCGACCGGGCGAAGACGCCAGTCGCACCGTACACAGAAGAGTCCTGTAGACCAAAACACGTCCTAACGCTGTGAGCTAAGTAGAATGACTGGTTGGTCACACCACGTGACACGGGACCGTTTGGGCATGGAAGACTACTCACGACCCTGTTTTTGGGATCCCTGAGTGCCTCAAGGGTGGTGTGGGAGCACAAGGGGTCCTTAGGCTAAAATTATGTGAGCTAGTAGATCCTTCTACAAAGTAATGTCATCGGTAATGTTTTTGAGGAAATAAATAAGTACTGACCTCATTCTTGATAGCCACAGTTTCCTGCGCCTTGACCACTTTGGTGATGATCTCATCCACAATGCGCAAAATCGACGGTTTCTCAAAGTGCTGGGCCTGACAAATGGCAGGCCAGAGCTCCGACAAAACCTCCCAATTGCGTCGTGTTGCCATGGAGCGCTTGCCTCCCGAGCCAAGAATGATATGCAGTGAGCCCTAGAATGATGCAAAGGCTTCTTGTTAAACTTGTTGTGAACTGTGAACAATACTTCAACCCCCTTGCCCATTTAGCCACCAGTACTGTTTACATTACTTCCAGTGTCTCTATGCACTCAGAATGTGAACAGAACTTTGTCCTTGAGGGATGTTAACATGTACAGTTCGTAAATCAATGATTTCGCAAAGCTGTTCATATCCAGTATTAACTGTCTTAACCCATAAAGCCCCGAAAGACTACGACAGGATGTGGATCGACCATGATATTTCAAGGCTGGTGTCAGAATAGCTTGGCGCCTTACAGGCGCCAAGCTATTCTGACACCAACCTTGAAATATCATGGTCGATCTGTCTCCAGAACTATGATACAGACCTCAGAAGATATCTACCAAAATTTGATAATTGGTCCTCAGGGCATAAGGAATAAAACAAACACCTTTTCTGCAAGAAAAGAAGTGGTCTTTAAAAGACAGATACTCTCTCCAAGAGAATTCTTGGAAAGACAAAAAGTGTCATCTGTCATTAAAAAAATGAATTTTTTTTTCTAAAATGTATTTTTTTAAAAAATACTTACCGATGGCATTACTATGTGGAATACACTCTATAGCCTAACGATTTCAGCCCAAAGTTGTGTCCTCTACACAACCGGGGAGGAGACACCGGGGATCCAAGTACAGGAGCCCGGGTGGCCTCCCCCTATCACCCTATCCCGGCATGCGCGGGGCGACAGTTCACCAGTTTGCACACTTTGCCAAGCACATAGTCAGGGAGGCAAGCGGGGCAGGTGGGAGGGCCGTCCGAGTAATGCCATCGGTAAGTATTTTTCAAAAAAATACATTTTAGAAAAAAAATTCATTTGTTTTTTCAAAATACATTACCGATGGCATTACTATGTGGAAGAATGGCAAATAGGAGGTGGGTGCCGACACAAAACCCCCCCTAACATAACGCCCCCAAAGGCCCACTAAGGAGCACTCCCGACGATTTCAGCAAAGACGTACCTACGGCACCAGAGGTGCGCGGAGGGAGTGCTGGGCCGCGGAGATGTCGCCCACCATGGCCAGAGAGTCACGCTGGCCGGATAGGTCTCAGAGGTAGAAGCGGGCAAAGGTGGAGTCCGTCCGCCAGCCTACCGCCGTAACAATGTCTTTAACTGAGCAGTTGCGTTCAAGTGCCATGCTGGTGGCCACTGCTCGAACCTCATGCGCCCGGATCTGCAAAAGTCTATCCCTGTCAGGGGATAGGTCCTGGTATGCTGACCGAATCACCCACCGCAGCCAGGACGAAACTGTCTGGGCCGATATATCTGGCCTGCCTGGAGCCAGCGGTAGGAAGAGGCGGGAGCGCCCGAGCCGGCGCGGCTTTGAGCGACGCAGGTAAATCTTCAGTGCCCGGACCGGGTCCTGTTGACGTGCGGCGCAGGATTGGTCCGTTCCTCTTAGCGGGCGCACGGTCAGTATCTGGGGTGCGGCCGATGGAAGCCTGTTCTTTGCTAGAAAGGCCGGGTCAGTGAGTAGTTGTGCTGAGCCATCCGCTCGAAACTGCAAGCAGGCGGGTCGTGCCGAAAGTGCGTGAAGCTCACTCACGCGAGAAGCCGTGGCAAGGGCCAGGAGGAAAACCGTTTTCTGGGTCAGGTCGGCGAACCGTGCCAAGGGCAGGGGTTCGAAACGGTCCATATTTAGCCATGTCAGTACCCAGGCGAGGTCCCACCGAGGTATGAGAGAACGGGAGACCGGGCGTCCAACAGGTCCGTAAGGTCTTTGCAAGTCCCCGGATCCGGGGGGCCGAGGTGGCGGTAAGTGTCTGCGATCATGGAGCGGATAGCCCTTGATGGTGATGGGAGCTAGGCCTTGATCTTCGAAGAGCCAGAGGAAAAAATTTGCCAGTTGGGGGGGTCGTCAGATTCGTGGAGGGGAGCCGGTGGGCGGAGCACCACGACTGGAAGACCCTCCACTTGCCTTCGTACACATTCTGGTGGACAGTCTGCGGGCTCCTGCAATCGCCGCCACTGCCGCATCCGAGAAACCTCTAGCGGCGAGGGCTTGCCGGACAATCTCCAGGTGTGAAGGAGGAGGCGCTCCGGGCATGGGTGGAAGAGATCCTGGCGGGGCTGCTTGAGCATCGTGGGTGGGGAGGGGAGCTCCAGGGGCGGATCCGTAGCTAGTGCGAGCAGGTCCATGGTCCAGCTCTTGTTCCAATTGAAGGGGGCCACCAACAAGAGAATCGCTGAGCATCCCAGGAGCTTCCGCAGGATCTTCGGCACCAGCACCGACGGAGGGTAAGCATAAGCGATCAGACCGTCCCAAGGGAGGGGATCCAGGACTGGAGAGACGTAAACCGGCAGCTGGTTGTTCCATCTGGTTGCAAACAGGTCGACCAGCGGCGTCTCCCACCGTGAGCAGATCAGTCGAAAGATGTCCAAGTGAAGGGTCCATTCGGTGTGGAGTAGCTGTCCCCGGCGGGAAAGAGCGTCTGCTATCACGTTCAGGTGGCCCGGGATGTGGTGGGCCCAAAGGGAAATGCCCTGATCCCTGCACCAGAGGAGTAGATGGTAAAGGAGAATGCACAGGGAGGGGGAGCGAGTGCCACCCTGGTTCTGGATATAGGCCACCACCGTCGAGTTGTCCGAAAGAACGAGGACCTCCTGATTGGTCAGAGACTCCTGCCATGTGTCGAGGGCCATCCCAATCGCCTTCAACTCCAGCCAGTTGATGTGTTTGTCTGCAAAGGTCCGAGGCCAAAGGCCCGAGGCCGAGACAAAGTCCGGTAACAGGTGAGCCCCCCAACCAGAAAGGCTCGCGTCGGTGCAGAGTGACCAAGGGGGCGAAGGGGTGTGAAGGGCACGCCCCTCGCCAGCCACGCTAGATCCGCCCACCTCTGCAAGTGTGGGAGGACCAGCGGGGTAACCAGAACCGAATCTGTCAGGACGCCAGTTGAAGGGCGCCAGTGAAGGAGGAGGTGTAGTTGCAGCGGCCGAGAGTAGAGCCTGCCGAGGGGCAACAAATCCACTGCGGAGCTGAGTAGACCCAGGAGCTGAAGCCAGACCCTGGCCACGAAGGAGACCCCATGCACCATCTGACGAGCAAGGTCGGCTATCTTCTGCCTCCGCGCCAAAGGTAGGCGGACCAGGTTGAGGTCGGTCAGGAATTCCATCCCTAAGTGCATGAATCGGCGCGAGGGGGTGAGGTCCGACTTGCCCGGGTTGACCAAGAACCCGAGGCGGTGAAGAAGAGAAAGTAGGACGTCTCTGTTGACTACGAGGGTCGAGGCGATCAAGTTGCGCAGTAGCAAATCGTCCAAATAGTTGGAGGTCGGACTCAGCGACCGCTGGCGAAAGTTGGCCATCACCGCGTCGAGGAGTCTCGTGAAAACCCATGGACTTATGTTGAGGCCGAAGGGAAGGGCTCTGAACTGGTATATGATTCCGTCGAAAGCGAAACGAAGATAACGGCGAGAGGATGGGTGAATCGGCACATGAAGATAAGCGTCGGAAAGATCGAGACTGACAGCGAAATCCATCGGCCGGACGGCCGCTCGGAGAGTCCTGGCTGTCTCCATCCGAAAGTGGGGCACCGAAATGTACTTGTTTAGCGACGAAAGGTCAATGACCGGACGCCACTTGCCCCCTGGCTTGGGTACGACAAACAGACGGCTGTAGAACGCCGGCGTATCTTGATGGGAGACCACTTCTGTCGCGGCTTTGCTGAGCAAAGCTAAAACTTCTCCGCGCAGAGCTTCTAACTTGAGCCGATCGCTTGGAGCTCGGGTCCAGACGGGGGACCTGCGCAAAGGTGGAGGGGACTGGAAGGAAAGCTTAAGGCCTGCGGAAACGGTCGAGATGATCCATGGGTCGTCTGGGAACAGAGCACTCCACTGGTCGCTGTACAGGGCTAGCCGCCCACCGACTGGCGAACCCAAAGCAGTCAGCGGGGGCAGAGGGTAGATTAAGTCATCGGGCCCGACCGCACCCCGACTTACGGGCACCGCGGGACCAGGAGGGGCGGGAGGCGGTGAAGGATTGCAGGGTTTGATGGGGGCGAGCTCTACTGCGGGCACCGCCGACTAGAAGCGAAGAGGGTCTGGGCAACCGCAGGGCACGACCCCCGGCCGAGCGGTTAGCGCGAAAGCGAGAAGACGAGAGGGTAGAGGTCGGATGGGGCCACAGGTCCTTAGAGGCCTCCTTCACGTTCTGCCAAGTTTCTCCAAACAGTTGCGAACCTCCGAGTGGTGCCTGGCGAAGCTGAGTCTTCACCGACTTGGGGAGATCCGAGCAGAGATGCAGCAGATTGTCCCGTCGCCAGAGGTCACAATTGGCAGCCGCCGCCATGGCATTAGTCGAGGAATGGTAGGCGGCCCGGTTAGCCGCGATCAGGATGGCTTGGACGTCGCGAAGCGGGGAGGAGGACTCCAGGTCCCAAGTGTCTTCCAGACATCGCAGAACAACCTGTGTCGCTAACTCCAGGAAGCCAGAACAAGCCAGAGAGTTTCGTACCAGGGAAGCGATCCTGTCTAGTGGGCGAGGCCAAGAGTTCAAGACAATCCTGCGACCGCCCGCCTGGTTGATGGCAGCTGCGTCCACTGCAGGCAGAGGAATGGCGAAGGCTTGGGAGTGCCCAGCATACCATGCCTGACGAAAGCTCATGTTGATACCCGCCGGTAACGAGAATCGGAGAAAAAAGCGTTGTCGCCGAAAGAGTCTTGACGAAGCTGTGACGAAAACGCGTCTGCTAGGTCCCGGAAGCCGGACGGCTGAGGCAGAGACTTGCGGCGCTTAGAAGGCCTAAGCGCGTCAACCATGGCCGAAGCTTGTCTCTTCGCGGGAGGCGAAGGCGGACAGAAGTCAGGCGGTAGGAAGGAGTAGATTAGACGGGAGGCCTCTCCCAGGGACCGGAGCGTGTCGATCGGAGGGACGTCTTCACCCGAAGTGGATACCTGCGAACCATCAGGGGCGGGGGAGTCGTATGGCGAATCCTCCGAAAAAGCCAAAACCGAGTCCGCTGGATGTAAACTGAGAACGTCAGGATCTAAGTCGACAGCCCGTCTATCCCGTGAAACCACATGGAGGGGCGACCGGCTGCGCGAGAGCCAGTCTGTCGGAGGCGAATGGTCCCGGCTTGAGGGAGGAACTGGAGCAGCCGCCCGCGAGGCCTGAAGGGAAGGGCGTTGTGGGGAAGAAGAGGGGCTGTCTGAATCCTCTAAGTCGCGCCGTCGAGTAGTAGATTGCGGGAGCCTAGAACCCCGCCCGAAAGGTACAAGGGGAGGCGGAAGGGAATCCCTGGCTTCCCTGACCAGCTCGGGAGGAAGCGAGCGGGGGGGAAGAGGGTCCGCGACCGGCGAATCCGTTCCTGCGAGGAAAAAAGAAAGTCCGCCCGGGCCCGCTTAGAAAGTTTCTGGCGGGGCGGGGAAACGAAGCGAGGAGGGAGCATTAGTGGGACACGCGACCCCTGCTCCGAGAAAACGGAGCGAGGGGGGCGTGAGTCTAAGTCTCGCCCAGCCCGCCTGATCTGCACGGGGCTGGGGGGGGGGGACGTCCATGTGGCACGCCGGGTCCGCTCAGAAAAATCGGAGCGGGGCGGCGGCCCATGCCTAGAGCTCGGATCCCGCTCAGAAGACCCGGAGCATGAGGGAGAGTCTCTCCGTTTACTCTTTTTTACCCTCTTTTTGTGTTTGCGCTCGTCGCGCCGAGACCACTCGGAAGAAAGGGAGCGGGGCGGCGTGTAAGAATGCTCGGCTCGCCTGGCCCGCCCAGACAAGGCAGAGCGGGGGGGGGGGGGGGGGCAAACTCAAAGTGCTCAAGCCACGCTCAGAAGAAACGGAGCGTGGGGAGCATGACTCTAATACTCGCCTGCCCCGCTCAGAAGACTTGGAGTGGGGGGGGGGGGGGGGGGGGGGGGAGGAGGAGTTCCTGGGTGGTTATGGTACAAGAAAGGGACTTACCTGCGGGCCGGACAGCCTGGACGACAGAGCGAAGAGGGGTCCGAAGAGCCGACGGAACGATGCCCACCTGCGGAGAAGTCCGAGTATCCTGTAGGGGACGGGTCGGCCGGTCGCGTCTGTAAAAGTCCCATAGTTGAGACCAAAGGTCCTCACGCCAATAAGCACAGACGACACAGGTCCTATCTGATGAGCATCCTGAGCAAGGGAGGCAGGCGTCGTGAGCGTCGGAGGGCCACTGAAACTCCCTACACTGAAGGCAAGACTTCAAAGAAGCCGCCATAGCGTCCGCCGCCCAAAGCACGCAGGTAAAAGATCACCCAAGCGCTGAAAGAAAATCACTTCACACGAGGCACAAAGTCACGAGGGAGTCAAAGTCCACGAAAGTGCACAGAGTCCAAACCGTAAGGCGCTAAGAGCATAAGCTCTAAGGTCAGACTGTCACGGTCCCAGCTGGAAGGAACACGAAGCGCCGAAAACTCAATCCCTTAGGCACAGTCACGAGTTTGAGACACAGTCACTAGCCGCGGCAAAAAAGGCCACCTCCCGGCAAACCGGTCGGCCCTAAGACCAAGATGAATTCACTGAACACAATTCAGGATACTATAAAACGCAAGCAGAGCACTAGGCCCTAGTCCACTCGGCAAAGCCAGGCTAATTTATCTTGCACTGAAGTTATTTTATGAAGAATGAAGACACCGGTCAAAACGCAGAACAAGGCCAAAACCAAGTAAAGTTCGTCACACGCAGCATAGGCTAACACCCAACCGAACCGGTCGAGCAAAGAGTGCAAACTGGTGAACTGTCGCCCTGCGCATGCCGGGATAGGGTGATAGGGGGAGGCCAACGGGGCTCCTGTACTTGGATCCCCGGTGTCTCCTCCCCGGTTGTGTAGAGGACACAACTTTGGGCTGAAATCGTTAGGCTATAGCGTGTATTCCACATAGTAATGCCATCGGTAATGTATTTTGAAAAAACAAACATCATTTAGCTGGCTATAGCCATAATGGTGGTCTTTAATGACCGGCAATACTCATAAGGGGGGGGGGGGGGGGGGGGTCGCTTAAAACAGGTTCCGGTGTCCTTACAGACATAAAGGAACATTACTTCCTCTGTGTGAGGAGCACAAACGTAAGCAAACTGCTCAAATCTCTGCCAGCACGAGGCACAGATTTTGAAGAGAGTCTATGCCTCTCGCTGAAAGAGATTTTCACTGATTACTTGTGTCCACAGATTCTGAAAGTACCCTACACCTCTCACAAACAGACAAGGGTTGGCCGGCGGACAACTTCCAGGAATACATACCTTGAATGTGTGCTCTTCCACATCTGGGTTTTTGAGGTTTGTAACCAAACACTGTACAGCCGACAGATATGTGTAATGGAAGTGGGCAAAACACCCTTGTAAGCAACCCTGTGCTCGCTTCCGCACCTGTAGGAAACAAAACAAAACATCTGTTTAACCCTGACACACATGAACAGGAGACAGAATGACAGTTCCAAGGGTGGTGCCAGAATAGCTTGGCACCTCAGGCACCAAGCTATTCTGGCACCTCCCTTGAACTATCATGGTTGATCTAACAGGTTTATCTAACGTATGAACACGACATAAAATATGACAAATGATCTCATGTTCAAAATGTAGTAAAACTGTTGCCGGAAGGGTTTCATGTAAAAGGAAAACAGAAAATAGAGGTTGAAAACCCTTTAAATTAGATACATGGAACACTTTCACTGGGTGATATGGAAACAACGTAGAACAGAAAAGATACACGATAAAAAGAAAATACATCATCCTGTATAGAGAAAATTTAGAATGACCCAAAAAAAAAAAAAAAAAAAGTCATTGTAAATTTTCTCTATACAGGAAGATGTCTTTTCTATCATGTGTTCTTTACTGTTCTACGTTATTTCCATATCACCCAGAAGAAGGATCTTTGATCCGAAACGTTGTGTTCCATGTATCTAATTTAAAGGGTTTTCAACTTCTATTTTCTGTTCTAATGTTCAAGTTGCAGGTCCATTATCTGCTGGTCAAGCTGTGATGATTTCAGATATTTTTTAATGACCACTGGCAGTGAGAGAACTAAAGGTGTACATGTATGACTTGACCTATCCACTTCCTTCCCTGTGAAGGAGCGAGTCACAACGACAGGTCAGCCTCATCATATCACGATGCCTGGGATCCATAAAGTCACACAGCGTCAATAGTGTTTGTGTTTACATGATGCTAGACTTGCACCGGCTTAAGTGAAGAAACAACACAACACAAAAACCTATTTAGTCCCGATGCCCCACAGCAGGAGCTGGACCAACCATGATAATTCAAGGGTAGTGCCAGATTATCTTGGCGCCTGACGGCGCCAAGGTAATCTGGCACTACCCTTGAATTTTCGTGGTCGGTCCAGCTCCTGCAACTGGTACACAGTAAAGGAAATGGGGGCTTAGGGCTAAATAGGTTAAGCAAAGAGTCCTCTGACGTGTGTAGGCCAACTCAGGTTAGAGTTGGCCAGAGGACTTTTCTACTCACAGTGAATCTTCTTGGGAACTACAGAGTTGACCGTGTTACATCCAATTTGTGATATTATAATGCATGTAATGCCGAGGCTGACCTATTTGCCACTCTGTTCGGCACCACTGTTTTCATCTTACACAGCTCACCATGTAAAGCCCATGCTTCATCTGTGGTAGGTCTGCTTTGGTCTCCCTCGATGCATGTGAGCTACAGATCAATGAATGTTTGAAACTCATTGCTTTACCTCTCGGTACCTGCTGACTGAAAGGTTCATGAGGTCGTTGATCAGGTCCAGGTGTTTGGCTGTCACATGGCGAGGGGTGGCACTCAGTGAACGAAGCTACAAACACAGCCAATGTGGAAACAGTGGAGATACAAATAAAAAAAGTCTCTAAATTTTCAAGAAGCACAGACTGGTCGACGAGGGGTGGCACTCAGCGAACAATCTTTAACCAATGTAGAAATGCAACAGAGGTTAAACTTAAATCAGACATATAGCAAACATTGCAGAGACTGTCCTTGCAGAGTGTGATCAAAGTTTAGTCCATATCGGTTAACACAAAATACATTTAACCCATATCATACCGAGGCTAAAAGCTTCAAATTTGTACACTGCCGTAAGCAAGCTACATTATAGTACTTACAGATAAGGATATAGACCAATGGCATTAGATCAAGGGTGGTGCCAGAACAGCTTGGCGCCTAGAGGCGCCAAGCTATTCTGGCACTAGCCTTGAACTATTTTAGTCAAACTTATTTCACACACTGGTGTATTCCGAATGATAAGGGTAAACACAAGGTGATTTTCTGTTTCCCCCAAAATTCATGTTAACCCAATTAGCCCCGATGGGCCAGATCAGGAGATGGATCGACCATAATAATTCAAAGGCAGTGCAAGATTAGCTTGGCGCCATCAGCTAACAAGCTCATCTGGCACTGCCTTTGAATTATAATGGTCGATCCATCTCCTGCAACTGGTACACAGTTGTTGGGGGTGACACCTCCAAATGCAGCCTTGGGATTAAATAGGCTAAGCAGATTGCACTGAATCAACAATACAACAATGCTGACCTCATGGAGAAGCTGTATCCTGTCCACTAGCAAAGGGCGAATGTGTTTCTTCTGATGATTCAGCTGAAAATAAATAAAACAACTCAATGACAACAATTCAGCAAAAACAAATTTTGTCAAAATATGGCTATTGTGTACTTATTCCCTGATCCCCTGTGACCTTGACCTTTGAGAGGTAAATGAAATTGGTATGTTTAGAAAGGTCTTGCCACAAAGTATCCTTGGACTAAGTTTGAAGACTATGGCTTGAACAGTCTCCAAGAAAATGCCAACGTTAAAGTTTACCACGGACAACAGCGGACGCCAGATGCCGGACGGACAACAGACAGATGACCAATGGCCCAGAACACAGACTCACTTTTGCTTTGCATATGAGCCCAAAACGACCTTGTGCAGCCAAACTTAAAACAACATAAAGGTACCACAGAGAAACAACAGCAGTTCAGTAGAACCATTTTTTTTTTAGCAAGGAAAATGTCCCAAATGACAGCTGCTCTCGTAAGAGAAGTCTTGACAGTGATGATTATTACGCAGAGATGTGCGTATCTGACCCTCTAAAGCCATCTCTGACGCACTAGTGATCCGAACTCTGCATCAGACTGACGTAAAAAAAAATTACTCGGACGCACTAAGCTTTATCTTTACGCACTGAAAAACGCACCAGTGCGTATCGTGAACACGTTTCACAGCCGCGTGTGCCAAGCTGAACAAAGCTTTTGTGACAGCGCCGAACACCAACGTAGCAACAGTACTGCATGCGCAGAAAACTTGTGTAAAAAAGTTTTTGTTGACTTATCCGTTCTGTTTGTGTGTGTGTTACAAAGTATGTGATCATTTAAGACTTCATCATTTCTGTGACCTCCTGGGAAATCCTGCTGACCCTCTGGCAACTGTAAACTTAATCGCCACACTTGAACTGACCTCTTATATTTAAGAAAAAAATGAACACTGATTGAAGGGGCAAAAAGTGTTATCTGTCAATTAACCCTTTTAGCCCCAGATCCCTACAGCAGGAGATGGCTGGACCATGATAATTCAAGGGTAGAGCTTGGCACCTTCAGGCGCCAAGCTAATCTGGCACTACCCTTTAATTATCATGGTCTAGCCACCTCCTGCAACTGGTATATAGTCGTTGGGCAACACCTCCAAAATCTGAGAAATGGGACCTTGGGGCTAAAAGGGTTAAAGACAATCATATTGGATGGTCGATTCATAAAGGTGATCACTCAAAATAATTTTTTGGGTATTTAACCCATTACATCCTAAAGCTGATTTTTTTTTCAAATGTGCATATTGTCCTATGAAGGCTACGTTACAGACTCAGACTCAGTTTATTGTTCAGACAAAATGTCCATACAATGGAGTGAGACATTACATAATTTATAATTCAGGTATATATAAAACCGATATGGTGATGTTTATATCAACACACACACACACACACACACACACACACACACACACACATACACACACACACACACACACACACACACACATCATTTCCATTCAATCTACGCCCGCGCATAATAGCCACTTTTGACCTACATGTAAAATGCGGTATCCAAATCCAGGCCACAGACATGTACCACACAGACCAGGTCGGAGTAAGAACCACAGTTTGCACGTGGAATCATACAAGCATGCTGCTACGGAGTGTAAATGCATGGAATACAAATCTTGCTAAATCGGCAATGACTGCGGGTTAGTAGTGTCTAGGATACACAATTCTTTCTTTTTGAGTTCCATAAGGTCAAACTTACATAGGTATTTGACACGCAGTTCATCATAGAAAGGACAATAAAACATAAAGTGAATTTCATCTTCCACAGCCTTGGCACACAATGGACACACTTTCGTTACAGCATTGGGAGTACAATATCTTTTTTTGTTACTTTGCAATTCGGTTATGCCAAGTCTAAATTTGATGTATAGATTTTTGACATAAGTTGGCTTAACCAGTTCAAAATAATTTTCTTGTACAAGTGTATGTTTAAAAATATGATACACAGTAAAACGTTCAGAAAGCTTTGATGACCAGTTTTGTTTGGAACAATCAACCATCCTTTGTTTAAACTTGTTTATAAAAGCATTCCTGTTTCCAACACCTTGTGAAATCCACACATGACCAAACCCATTTTGAAAAAGCAAATTTTTTTATCTTTGACACCCATGTTTCTTTCCCTTTATCATCTAAATCCTTAAGCATATGATAAGCCATACTTGCAAATCTAGTAACAGGTAAAGCACAGAGTCGAAGCCAGTAAGAAACACATCTTACTGACGTTAATACTGACAGGGGATATCGACCAAGTTCACCATAAACCATCAGGTTCGGTGTGTGGAAGTTGACATTAAGAAAATGTTTACATGCAAATGTATGAACTCTTTCAATTTCGGCACACTCTTTATACCCCAAATTTCCGAGGCATACAACAAAATTGGGACAACCTGCGCATCAAACAGCTTGAAAAAAACATCAGGACTAGCGCAGTTGATTTTCTTCAACATACAGAAAATATCGATTACACATTTTTTTGCCTTAGTGACTAAGTCATCGACGTATGTGTTTAGACTCAAACGTGTGGTAAAGTTTAACCCAAGGTACTGATACATATTGACAACTTCTACTCTCGTTCCCCCGTAAATCCATTTTTCATATTTTGACAAATACCCAGCATTTCGAAACACAATTATTTTCGTCTTGTCTAGGTTAACAGACAAACCAAGTTTAGATGCTTCTTTGTATAAATTGTTCAGCTGAGTCTGAAGGCCATTGGGGGTTGATGAAAACAAAGCAATGTCATCTGCAAACAACAAAAACAGTTCTGCTGCATCGGTTTTTAGTTGGAAGCCATGTTTACCATTTTTAATAATGTACACAGCAAGCTCGTTAATCAAAAAAGAGAACAATGTCGGTGATGCTAAACATCCTTGTTTTAAACCTTGGAAACACTCAAAATACACTGTACAATTCAGGCTGTCTCTAACACAAAATTTCACCGAGTCATACATTGCCTTCATAGCTGAAAGCATTTTGCCGCGCACTCCATCCTTCATAAAAAATATTCCAAAGCACACCTCTTTTAACAGTATCGAAGGCTTTGCGGAAGTCAACAAAAGCCACATAAACTTTCTTATTTTGTAAAAGTTGTTTTTGAACAATAGCATAAAGTGTAAAGCGTGCGCATGCGTGCGCGAGTTGTGAGTGTGCGCTTAGAGTTATAATTATTATAAGATAAGCGCATTATAAATACCATAATTATTATTATTATTAAATATATGGTCCACAGTAGAATATGATTTCCTAAACCTGGCTTGTGTTTCAGACAGAATATTATGTTCCTCAAGGCTACGTTACAGATTAGGAGAGAGATCAACCATCTTAGTTCAAAGGTGGTGCCAGAATAGCTTGTCGCCTCCGGCACCAAGCTATTCTGGCACCATCCTTGAACTATCATAGTCAAATTAATTTCAAGCAATACTGTATCAGGATGAAAAGGGTTAATGGTTTGCAGGCTTAGAAGGGTTATCCCATGCTTAGTCACACTTATCAAAGATTAAAAAGGACCTTGTCAGGAAAATCAATTTTAAAAAAAAAATCATTAAATTAATGAGTACCAAGTTCTGAAGAGCTGCCTTGACCACACGGAAACTCTTCCAGCGAGCGTCTACGTCTGTCTTTTGGGTTCCATAGAACATCATCACAGTCTCGTAGATCTGAGAAAAAAATGTTATACATGGGTCATAGTCTCATAGATCTGAAAAAGTGATATGGGTTACAGTCTTGTAGCTCTGAAAAAGCTGCAAGTGGGACATCCTACAAACTGATATACCTGTCTAAGTGTCATAGGCTGGTTGCCACCAATAAAATGATATGGGAACGAATGAGTGCTGGTCTGTGAGTTTGGACTTTACAGCTCTCTGCCATAAGTTCTAAATGCAAAATAACAGTCCAGCACTAGATATTTTGAACACACTGGCTGTCGGTTGCGGTTTTCATTGAGATGATTCCTGCAGGAATCACCTCGACAAACACCACTACCAACAGCCAAAGGGTTAACCTGTTCACTGCCACGAAAGTTGAACACCACTCAACTGCACGAGGTACAGATCCTTGTGAGCCGCCACAGAGGTGGAGGCTAATGAGGATCTATGTCCCTCGTTGAAACCACACTATATCCATGTTCCTTTGACAGCTGGGGATTCTTAACTCATTCAGCCGGCGCAAATTTCCCAGATTTTGTAGGCGTCATCTAACGACTATACACCTGTTGCAGGAGATGGATTGACCATGATAATTCAAGGTAGTGTCAGATTAGCTTGGCGCCGACAGGTGCCAAGCTAATCTGGCACTACCCTTGAATTATCATGGTCGACCCATCTCCTGCTGTAGTGCATCAGGGCTGAATGGGTTAATACTGAATTTACAATTTCAAAATGACGATCTGCGTCCACTGGCAGAGCAGGGGTTAAAAACTACACTTCTTGAGGAGTGACCCTTAGCATGTATTTCACACTGAATAGCACATAAACACAATCAAAATACAAATCACAGCCATTTTAAAACTAATATAATACATAAACCATAGGCATTAGAAATGTGTCTGGCTCATACATTCCTATAAAAGGACTGTGATTTGTATACCAATGAACAACAGAAATGCAACATACAAATCATTGGAAACACTCTGATGATTGAAATAATGTCACATTTCTTTTGCTCATCAGTATATTTTGACTGAGTTTATGGATCATTCAATGTATCAATGTCATGCTGCTACTCTTAACCCATTTAACCCCAACGCCCTACACCAGGAGATGGATTGACCATGATAATTCAAGGGTAGTGCCAAATGAGCTTGGCGCCTTCAGGCGCCAAGCTCATCTGGCACTACCCTTGCATTATCATGGTCAATCCATCTCCTGCAGCTGGTAAATAGTTGTTAGGTAACAGCTCCAAAGTTTGGAAAATGTTCCAGTGGGGTTAAATGGATTAAATTCTATATTTACACACACACATGTAAGCACACAAACATACACACATTCTCAAACAGCATACCTGTATAATCTTGAACATGCTCTTTGTGTCATCTTCACGAGACTCTGTCATGTACTCTGAGGAAAATACAGCCAAACAAATGTGAATGAATCCACACTCAATTCATCCAAAGCAGCTCAATGATTTTCAACATCTGTGCTTGTTCACTTAATGAATACTTTCAAAACAGACAATTAGTGAAATATGTATTTTTCTCTAAAATAATTTTTTTCCGAAAAATACTTACTGATGGTATTACTGATAGGAAGATATACTTAGCCTGTCAATTTCAGCCTCCAAAATCGTTGTGTGTTGCTACACAACCAGGGTCGTAACTCTAGCAAGCAGTTACCCAATCCCCTGAGTGGCCTCCCTATCCTCCGGGTAGCCTCCCTTCCTAATCTCGCATGAGTCCATTAGTGCCAGTTCTATCTTAGCGGACTGGTGGCAAGCGGAGAAGGTGGGAGGGAAGTTTGAGTAATACCATCGTTAAGTATTTTTCGAAAAAAAAATATTTTAAAGAAAAATACATTTATTTCTTCAAAAACGTTACCGATGGTATTACTGATGGGAAGAATTGCAAAGAGGAGGAGGGTGCCACCCAAAGCTCTTCCCCTGTGTAACTGCTTAGCTTGGTCCCCGGCAGGTGCACACTCCCGACAATTTCAGCTAAGCGTTACCTATGGCGCATCCTGCGCCGGGAGGGAGTGTTGCGCCGCAGCAATGTCCCCCACTAGGGTCAGGTTTTGTCGCTGGCCGGAGAGGTCTCGCAAGTAGAAACAGGCGAAAGTAGGTTCGGCCCGCAAGTCCACAGCTGCCACAATGTCCATCACGGCGCAGTTGTGGTCGAACGCAACGCTCATGGAGACAGCCTGGACCTCGTGCGCCCGAATCCGCAGCCTCTTGGCTACCTCTGATGAGAGGTCTTCATAAGCGGATCGTATGACTCCGCACAGCCAAGCGGAGATCATCTGGGTGGAAATATCATTCCTGCCAGGAGCCAAAGGCTGGAAGAGGCGGGAACGTCCCCGCCATAAGGGCTTTGACCGGCGGAGGTATATTTTTAACGCCCTAACCGGATCCAGCTGTCGCACTTCCCGAGGCATGTCAGGGCCCCACAGTGGACGAATAGTGATCGGTTGAGGGGCGGCTGAGGGGAGCCTGTTTTTGGGCAAAAAGGAAGGACTAGTGAGGAGTTGAACCGAGCCGTCGGCCCAGAGCTGTCGGAGAACCGCGCCAAGGGCAGAGGTTCAAAACGAGCCGTGTTGAGCCAGGTTAACACCCAAGCAAGGCCCCATCATGGGAGCAGGAGCGGGTCACTGGCTGCTGGAGGTCAAAGTGAGCCATAAGGTCGGTGAGGTCCTTGCAAGCCCCTGGAACTGGCCGGCCCAAATGGCGGTAAGTGTCAGCCACCATAGAAAGATATCCCCGAATGGTGATGGGCATGAGTTTCTGATCTACGAAGAGCCACAGGAGGAGTTAGTTATTTGGGTGTAACGCCGAGCAGGAGACTAAGGCCATCTCACGGCGGGATGGGTAAAAATCTGGTCAGCCAGACTAAAAGCAAGGTCTTAAGACAAGATGTAAATATAGCTTAAAAATGTCAGGCTAAAATGTCACACGTGTCGTTAAACGTCTACAGACTCTCAAAAAGGGCAAATTAAAAAATTCACATAGTCTATGAATGCTCAGATCTTGTTACAAATATTGCATTCTCTCAAGAAATTGAAGATTTTGTCCGGGGGAACATCCCGGAACAAAACCTTCAAGGAGTCTGCTGTGAAGTGTTTATATCTCGTGTCAATTAGATCAGCACAATACAGCAGAAAGTGTCGAACAGAAAACTGCTCATCGCAGGCAAAACACCATGGACGCTCATCCTGTTTAAGTAAATAAGAGTGCGTAACATATGTGTGCCCGATGCGGAGCCGAGCAAGGACAGTCTCCTCAAGGCGGCTGCTGCAGGGGAAAGGTCGGACACCGTAGGAAGAGCTTCATGCAGCTTGTTCCCTTCCTCTTTGTCCCACTCGGACTGCCACTCGCGGGCTATGTACGCACTAATCACAGGTTTGAAATCACTATAAACAGTCTGTGTGTCAGAGACAGGGTCATTGCGGGCACTGTTTGCAGCAGAATCTGCGATCCCTTGCCTTCGATGCCCACATGGCCTGGGACCCAAATAAAAATGATGTCATAATATTCCTTCATCAAGTCTGCGTAGAGCTCTCTAATCTGCACCAGCAGTGGGTGCTCTGTTCCCGCGCCCTGAAGGGCCTGCAGGGCAGAAAGAGTGAGTGAGTGAGTGAGTATAGATTGCTTTACGTCCTGCAAGCGACAAAGGCCTTCTCAGGACGTGCCTGCGCTAAATGAAGAAAAAAACTGCAAGAAGCACAGACAGGAGGGAGAATTTCAAAAGAAAAATACAGACGAATGGACCAGAAAGACAGAAATACAAACCCCCAAAAGAGTAGAACCCACCTTGCAGGGGTTAGACAAGGTGACCCTAGGAACTAAAAAGTAGACAACCCCACCAAGGTCCCCTAGGGCAGACTCGGTGGGGGAGGGCAGAAAGAGAGACAGAATCAGGAAGTTCCTTTCCCAAGACTGATAGGCATGCTTGAGTGCCAGCAGAATTGCCTGCAGTTCTGCGCTAAATACAGAAGAATGGTCAGAGAGGCGGAGCTTAAATGCGCATCTAGGATGGCGAGAAGACACTGCAGCCGCAGCCACTCTCCCATCCTCAGACTTGGACCCATCCGTATAAAGATGACAATAGCCAGGAAAAATTGAAAGGAGTTCATTGAGGCTCTGTTGGTATATGGCTGGTGGAGTACAATCCTTCTTGTGGGCGGTCAAGTCCAGCAAGATGCCAGGAACTGGTAGTAGCCAGGGTGGAGTGACGTGTTGCAGAGATTCCGAAACTTTGTCCAGGTCCACTCCGGCCGCCTGCAGATGAGGTCGGACAGGGAAGGAAAGTGGACGGACAGCTCCTGGATTACTTACTTACTTATGCCTGTCACCCCTACCCGGGTATAGGCCGTCGACGAGAGACCTCCAGCAACTCCTGTCCTGTGCTTCTCCTTCGATTCTACTCCAGGTGGTTCCCAGTCTCTTGATGTCTGCTTGGAGGTCTCGACGCCAGGAGTTTCTCGGCCTACCTCTTTTCCTCTTTCCCTGGGGGTTCCATGACAATGCCTGCCTAGTGATACTGGAAGCTGGCTTTCTCAGACTGTGACCGATCCATCCCCATCTTCTTCGCCCAATTTCATTCTCTGCTGTTATCTGCTCTGTTCTCTCCCAGAGTCTGACGTTGCTGATCTTCTCTGGCCAGTGGATTTTCAAAATTCTTCTAAGGCAACTGTTCATGAAGGTCTGTACTCTGTTGACTGTGGTTTTTGTCAATCTCCAAGTCTCTGCTCCATATAAGAGAACTGCTTTTACATTGGAGTTGAAAATCCGGACTTTGGTGTGTTGTGACAGCTCTCTGGAGCTCCACACTTTTTTCAACTGGAGAAAGGCTGCTCTGGCTTTACCGATTCGTGCTCTGACATCTGCATCAGTGCCGCCTTTTTTGTCTATGATGCTCCCGAGATAGGTGAAGGACTCCACCTCCTCCAACGGGGTGCCAGCAAGCAAGACTGGTTCTTCCCTGGTTGCGTTCAGCCTCATTGTCTTTGTTTTCTGTTTGTGAATGGTGAGGCCCACTTGGGACGAGATGTCAGCAAGCCTTGTGGTCTTGTCCTGCATTTGTTGATGAGTGTGGGACAGTAATGCCAAGTCGTCTGCAAAATCGAGGTCGTCAAGCTGTGTCCACAGTGTCCACTGTATTCCACTTCGTCTGTGCTCTGTGGTCATCTTCATGACCCAGTCTATGGCCAGTAGGAAGAGGAACGGAGACAGCAGACACCCCTGCCTGACACCAGTTCTGACCTGGAGCTCCCTGGTGAACTGCCCTTCGTGGATCACGCGACATGTCATGCCATCGTAGCTGCACAGCTCCTGGATGGGCATCGTAAACATCTGCAAACGACGGGTTAAAAACACAATCATAGGCAGGATTGTCTGGATGGGCCTTCAGCTTCAGAACATAGCTGAGCATGAGGCGGATGCGGCGGAGCCTGAGAGAAGGCTCCCCTGCCTCGGCATACAGACTAGGAACTGGAGATTTCCTGAAGGCTCCCAGACATATACGCAGACCTTGATGGTTCAGACACTGTAGAACAGACTTAGAAGCCGAACCATATACCACAGAGCCGTAATCCAGTTTGGACCGAACAAGAGCCCGGTACAGTCGAAGTAAGACAATGCGGTCTGCACCCCAGTCAGTACGACCAGCGACACGAAGAATGTCGAGGGCCTTCCGACAAGAGGTTCTAAGGTAGTTAACATGGTTGCAGAAGGTCAATCTTTTGTCAAAGATGACCCCCAAAAACTTTGCCTCTTCGGCCACCTTAATTGGCACTCTAGCAATGCTCAGGCTAGGTTCTGGAAAAAATTTCATCTGGTTAGTAAAATGCACACAGACTGTCTTGGAGGGCGAGAACCTGAATCCATTGAGAGACACCCACCCCTGGATGCGATCAACGCACAGCTGCAAGCGCCTCGCAAGGGACACAAGTCCCCGACCTCGTGCACACAAAGCAAAGTCGTCCACAAACAAAGAGCATTCAGAATCATCCTTGACGGCCTTTACAATGTTATTTATTTTAATGCTAAATAAAACAGGAGATAAAATGCTGCCCTGCGGGACACCCATCTCCTATTCAAAGGAGTCGGAGAGGGTGGAGCCCACATGGACATGGACAAAAAATTGTGAATAAAAACGGGCAGGTGCCCTTTAAAACCAATGTCCGACAAATCAGACATTATACCATACTTCCAGGTTTAAGATCAAAGAAAATTGCATAGACATGCTGCTTGTTGACAAAAGCATCTCGGATAAACGACTCAAAGCGGACTAGATGGTCAGTTGTACTACAGAAGCGCCGGAAACCGCACTGGAGGTCTGTGATGAGACCGCGTGCCATACCAGTCGAGCGTTGACCAAACGTTCCATAGTTTTACATAAACATGATGTCAAAGCTATTGGCCGGTAGTTGCTCGGGTCGGAAGGATCCTTACCCGGCTTGGGGATTGGCACAAACACAGCCAGGCTCCAATATGGCGGAAAATAACTGGTTATCCAGATATGGTTAAAGGCCTTGAGAAGTACAAGGAGGGAATCGTCAGGCAGATGTGTTAGGAGCTGATAATGGATGGTATCTAATCCAGCAGCAGAGTCAGTACATTTCTGTATGGCTTGCTGCAATTGTGAAAATGTAAAAGGGGCATTATAGTCTTCCGAGTTATCCGATATAAAATCACGAGTACATGATTCTCGCTTCTCTTCTCCCTCTGGAAGAAAGGTGAATAATGCTCTGTGGAAGAATTATGGGCAATGGTGGAGGCAAGCAAATTGGCCACAGCCTTTTTATCTGTGACCAAACTGGCACCATCTCTAAGATGGCCGACAGAAGCCGAGCCACCCCTGCCCCTAATTCTTCGAACAGCCTTCCAGACTTTTTGGGACGGAGTCCTAGAAGATAAAGAGGAGACGAACCATCTCCAGGAGGCACAGCGTTCACGTTTAAAAAATGTAACGGGCTTTCGCCTGCTGTCTTTTAAATGTTAAAATATTCGCTTGCAACGGATTACGAAAAGCACGTCGCTGAGCAGATTTGCGCATTTTTGGGGCCTTGCGGCACTCTTCATTGAACCATGGTACTCTCGGCTTCCGAGGGACTGATGTGGAAGTTCTAGGGATGGTGTCACCTGCTATGTGCAACAAAATAGAAGTAAAACAAGAAACAGGTTCTTCAGCTGACATGACCACCTCCTCTGTAAGACGAGACTGACAGAGGGAGGCGAACAGAAGCCAGTTAGCTTTCTTGAGATTCCAGCGCCCCACTGGCGAATCCTCCTCACACCTGACCGATGACAGGACTACTGGGAAGTGGTCACTACCACACAGGTCGTCGTTAACCTTCCAGTCAAAGTCCAGCATGAGAGAAGGATCATACACAGTGAGGTCTAGAACAGAACTAGATCCTGAACATTGGGTTAGAGTATGTAGGTGAGCCATCGTTAAAGACACATAGGTTAAGTTGAGAAAAAAACATCTTCTAACATCTGACCTCTGCCATCATAGTGGTCACTACCCCAAAGGTGAGCGTGACCGTTAAAATCCCCCATGAGAATAAAGGGAGGGAGCAGTTGATCTACTAAGTTAAAAATATCGTTACTACAGACCCGCAGTGATGGTGGCAGGTAAATACTGCATATGGTCTTCTTTAAGGTAACCCGAGCTGCAACAGCCTGAAGACAGGTGTCGATGCTAACGGGGCTACATAAAATTTTGGCTACTAATGAGAAGAGCTACTCCACCCAAGCGCCTCTCCGAATCAGAGCCTTTATGTATAACATTAAAACCATTAAAGGACACAGGGTCAGAAGTCTTCAGATAAGTCTCCTGAAGAGATATTACTGAGGGGTTATAGAACTTGACTAAAAGACGTAATTCCTCAAAGTTAGCTTGAAAACCATGACAATTCCACTGAAGCAAAGAGTCCATGATTAAGTCTTATCTGAAGGTAAGGAGTTTTTCCCCCCTTTTTCCTTTACCTTGGAAGGAGTTGAAGAAACAGAGGGGGGCCGGCTCCCGGGCCTCCTCTGGTTCTTCGGAGATGAAGGGGGTGGAGCTGCCGCAGCATCAGCAACGACAACTTCCACTCCCTCCATCCGCTCCTCCTTACTTACTTACTTACGCCTGTCACCCCTACCCGGGTATAGGCCGTCGACGAGAGACCTCCAGCAACTCCTGTCCTGTGTTTCTCCTTCGATTCTACTCCAGGTGGTTCCCAGTCTCTTGATGTCTGCTTGGAGGTCTCAATGCCAGGAGTTTCTCGGCCTACCTCTTTTCCTCTTTCCCTGGGGGTTCCATGACAATGCCTGCCTAGTGATACTGGAAGCTGGCTTTCTCAGACTGTGACCGATCCATCCCCATCTTCTTCGCCCAGTTTCATTCTCTGCTGTTATCTGCTCTGTTCTCTCCCAGAGTCTGACGTTGCTGATCTTCTCTGGCCAGTGGATTTTCAAAATTCTTCTAAGGCAACTGTTCATGAAGGTCTGTACTCTGTTGACTGTGGTTTTTGTCAATCTCCAAGTCTCTGCTCCATATAAGAGAACTGCTTTTACATTGGAGTTGAAAATCCGGACTTTGGTGTGTTGTGACAGCTCTCTGGAGCTCCACACTTTTTTCAACTGGAGAAAGGCTGCTCTGGCTTTACCGATTCGTGCTCTGACATCTGCATCAGTGCCGCCTTTTTTGTCTATGATGCTCCCGAGATAGGTGAAGGACTCCACCTCCTCCAACAGGGTGCCAGCAAGCAAGACTGGTTCTTCCCTGGTTGCGTTCAGCCTCATTGTCTTTGTTTTCTGTTTGTGAATGGTGAGGCCCACTTGGGACGAGATGTCAGCAAGCGTCGTGGTCTTGTCCTGCATTTGTTGATGAGTGTGGGACAGTAATGCCAAGTCATCTGCAAAATCGAGGTCGTCAAGCTGTGTCCACAGTGTCCACTGTATTCCACTTCGTCTGTGCTCTGTGGTCATCTTCATGACCCAGTCTATGGCCAGTAGGAAGAGGAACGGAGACAGCAGACACCCCTGCCTGACACCAGTTCTGACCTGGAGCTCTCTGGTGAACTGCCCTTCGTGGATCACGCGACATGTCATGCCATCGTAGCTGCTCTTGATCAGGCGGACGAGCTTTGTGGGTACACCGTAGTGTCGTAGGAGTTTCCACAGAGTCTCTCGGTCCACACTGTCAAATGCTTTCTCATAATCCACAAAGTTGACGTACAGCGGGGAGCTCCACTCCAGAGACTGTTCCACGATGATGCGGAGAGTGGCGATCTGGTCTGTACATGATCGGTTCTTCCTGAATCCTGCTTGCTGGTCTCTCAGCTGGGGGTCAACGGAGCTCTTCATTCTCTCCAGGATGATCCTGTTGAAGACCTTTCCTGGTACTGACAGCAAGGTGATTCCTCTGTAGTTGGAACACTTGCTGAGGTCGCCTTTCTTGGGAAGCTTGATTAGGTACCCCTCCTTCCAGTCAGCCGGCATCACCTCCTCTTCCCAGATCTTTCCAAACAGTGGGTATAGCATCTCCACTGTTGTCTCTAGGTCTGCTTTCAGAGACTCCGCTGGGATGCCATCTGGGCCTGCTGCTTTGCCGTTCTTCAAGAATGCCACTGATCTTCTGATCTCTTCCCGGCTGGGTCTGTCACAGCTGATGGGTAGGTCGGTCTCTGCCGGCTGGATGTCTGGGGGGTCGGGTGGGCTAGGTCTGTTCAGTAACTCTACAAAATACTCGGCCCATCTGTCGAGTTGGTCTGCTCTGTCTGCAATAGGCTTGCCTTCTTTGTCTTTTACTGGTCTTTCTGTATGGCCATACTTGCCTGACAATCTTCTGGTAATGTCGTAGAGCTGTTTCATGTTGCCGCTGCCTGCTGCCTTTTCTGCCTCTGCTGCCAGGCTGTCTGTGTAGGCCCTCTTGTCTGCCCTGATACTACTCTTCACCTCGCGGTTGGCTTCCGAGTATTCCCCCTGTGCCCTTACTTTGGCTGCTCTCGTGCAACTGTTGTTGACAGCTACTTTCTTCTGCTTCCTCACTTCTATCTTCTTCAAGGTCTGTGCTGACAGCCAGTCCTTGTGATGGTGTTTCCTGAACCCTACAGTGTCTTTGCAGGTTGAGTTCAGCGCCTCTCTAACTGCCTTCCACTGCTGCTCTATGGTGACCGCCTCCTCTTCATTTACTAGCTCCTGTAGCGCTTGAAACCGGTTGGACAGCACCAGTTTGAACTCTTCTCTAACTCCAGTTTCTCTCAGGAGGCCTACATTATAGCACTGTCTTCTTGTTGTCTCTGTGCGGCTTTTCTTTAGCTTGAGCTTCATTCTTAAGGTAAGCAGATGGTGGTCGGAGGCGACATCTGCTCCCCTCCTCACTCGAACATCTTGAAGGGATCTTCTAAATTTCTTGCTAATGCAGATATGGTCTATTTGGTTCTCTGTTGTATGGTCTGGTGAGACCCAAGTTGCTTTGTGTATCCGCTCCTCCAGTGCAGCATATTTGTTTTGAAGGGGGACATCAGTGTTCCCCTTCTGAGCCCGCGCGCACAGCGGTCCCATAGATTTCTTAGACTTCTGGTCCTGGGCAGCCTTCCTGCCGCTAGTTAGCGGCCTTAGAAGGCTGACCTGAGCCAGAAGCCTTTGGAGTTGACTGACTAACAGGTTTGGGTGGGGGCTGAGGCTTATGGGCAACAGAAGGCGGAACTACTGGACCGGCAGTGTCCGCCTTCTACGTTCCCTGGCTCCTCGTCACCGCCGGAGGAGGGTTACTCTCCAGGGGCGAGATAAGCCGAGGCTCCGCCCCCAACCAAGAAGTTGGGGTTTGACATGAAAAGTCTTTGGTGGGGCGCTTGCCTGCCACCGCTGCACTGAAAGTATACACAGAGGTGTTAGAGGTTGGGGCAGCCGCAGCTGCACCAGGGCCTTCAAACAGTTTTTTTGCATCCAGAAAGGACAGCCCCTTCTCCACACGCACCTACTGAATCTTGCACTTGGATATTCAATGAGGGCATTTCCTATCCGAAGCCATATGCGCCCCCTGGCAATTCACACACAGTGCAGGACTCAGCAGAGTGTCCGGGCTAAGTGCAACGGACGCATGAAGCCTCTGCCTGGCTGCATGTCTTTTGCCCATGGCCATACTTTTGGCACCGGAGGGGAAGAGGGACGTACTTTTTCACTCCCAGGGAGTAGTAACCTCCCCAGATGGTAGTAGGAGGGGTGGGGGTGCCAAACGTCAGAATGATGGTAGGGAGACGGATCTCCCCACCACCTCGCTTGGAAGCGAAGCGCCTGACGTAAGTCACCCCCTGAGACTTAAGGTTCCGTACAAGTTCATCTTCTGACAGTTCTGCCAAAGCTTGATCTTTGATTACGCCTCTTGACGAATTCATAGTTTTGTGGGGTGTGACAGGAGTGTCTCTGATGGAAGAGAGCCCCAGCAGCCCGCTGGAGTGTGCCCGAGTTCGGCACTCCACCAGCAAGTCACCAGACCTGAGGCGCTCGGCATCAGGCCTGCCAACACGGCTCCTGAGGGTCTCCCCCACCAGAAAAGGATGCAGCTTGGATACAGGTTTCTCCTTCACCTTGCTATGGACAATGATGAAGCGAGGCCATACGGCCGACACCCGAGGCGTCGCTTCCTCACAGTCTGAATCACTGTCATGTTCAATGTCGGTGGCTATGTGCCGTTTCTGTGCTAGTTTTGCTTTTTTTTGTTTTATCCATATTATATTAGTAGAGATATTCATCCCCCGGGGGTCCCCGCCCACCACCGAGCCCAACTGTCGGCGGGTCTCCAACCGACGCACAATGGAGACTGCCCGAAAGATATATTCAAGGGGGTAAGCCCGATTGAACCGTTTGAGCCACCGCCTTCTATCACACCGTTGAATGCAGGGGAATACTGGCGTAAAGCACCTAATCAGCAGCAGAGGCTACAGCATGGTGCTCTGTATAGCAACCCGCATGTCAACAGTGGGATAGGGCTCAACGTGACAAGAGCCGATTGACTAGGCCGGTACGACTAGCCTCCCGTTTAGGCAGAAGTCAAGGCCAAAGTGTAGTGTTACAGCCACCAGGATCCTCTTCTCCCCCGACACGGGTCTCCAAGCACGGCAAACACTTGGGATCCAAAGGACCAAAAGCTCACGAGTATTTTTAAGGACCAATCCAACATGGTACGACCTGGGTTAGCACAGCTCCTTAAAAACTGGACCAGTGAAAAAGACTGAACAACATATCTGCTGACATCAAGTCCTAATCCTGGACAAAGATGGCACCCGTCTGCTATCCCACTCAGTCAGTGACTGAGGAGACTACCCATCCATGCCACGTGGAGGCCGGTGCCGAGTCGGCGCCACAGGAAGAACTCGGCCGAGCTGGGGCATAGTCAAAGCTGTGGGGGAGAGGTGTCGAGGCCCACACCAAGACTGCAAAACCCAAAATTTTCCTTCGTAGACTTTCCTGGTGAAAGGTCGTCGTGCTGAAGCAATTAGCCACCACCGCCGCATCCGAGAAACCTCGAGCGGTGAGGGCACGCCGCACAATCGCCAGGCGTGTAAGAGGAGACTCTCTGGGCAAGGGTGAAAAAGATCCTGCCATGGCTGCTTCAGCATCATGCGTGGCGTGGGAAGCCGCAGAGGGGGATCTGTGACGAGACTCAGGAGTTCTGTGGTCCAGCTCTTGGTCCAAAAGAACGGGGCTACCAGGAACAGTACCGCGTTGCATCCCCTGAGCTTGAGGAGAATCTTGGGTACCAGCACTGAAGGAGGGTATGCGTATGCCAGGACACCCTCCCAGGGAATGGAGAGAGCATCTACCGCCCACACATGGGGGTCCGGAACGGGAGAGATGAAGAGGGGCAGTTGTGTGTTCCACTTCGTCGTGAACAGGTCGATCATGGGCGTCTCCCAGTGCAAGCAAATCATCCGAAAAATGTCGGGGCGGAGAGCCCACTCAGTATGGAGAAACTGGTCCTGATGGGACAGGGAATCCGCCAGCACATTCAGCCATCCCAGGATGTGATGCGCCTGCAGCGAGATGCCCTGATCCCGACACCATACTAGTAGCTGGAACAGAAGGATGCACAGCGAAGGAGAACGCGTCCCACCCTGATTCTGAATATATGCCACAACTGTCGTGTTGTAGGAGAGGACCAAGACCACCTGGTGTGTCACACGTGCCTCCCAGGCGATGAGGGCGAGCCAAACTGCCTTCAACTCCAACCAGTTGATGTGCTTGCCCACTAGATCCGGCGGCCAAAGGCCCGCTGTCTCGCTGAAGTCCGGAAGCAGGTGAGCGCCCCAACCGGAAAGACTGGCATCCAAGCAGATCGACAGGTAGGGCAGCGGGAATGCGAGAGGAACTCCCGACACTAACCAGGAGGGGTCTGTCCACCGGAGGAGTGTGGCCGAACCAGCGGAGACACAGGCACGCGGATGTCCAAATCCCCCGAAGACAGACGCCAGAGAAGGAGGAGATGTAGTTGAATCGGCCGCAAGTAGAGTCGGCCGAGAGGAAGCTGCACTCATGAGACCTAACAACTGCAACCACATCCGCACCGGAGCCTCGGGGGCATGATGCACCTGCAGGGCTAAAGCCGCCAACTTCTCAATCCGAGCCTGGGGAAGTCATACCAAGTTCAAGTCGGTCCGAAAATCCATACCAAGGTGGATAAATCTGCGGGACGGTGAGAGGTCCGACTTGCTGAAGTTGACCAGGAAACTGAGACGGTGAAGAAGGGAGAGCAGCATATCCCTGTTGGCAGACAAGCGGGTCTCATCCGGATTCCGGAGGAGCAGGTCGTCGAGGTAATTGGAGGTCGGACTGAGAGACGACCGCCAAGCGTGTGTGACCACCGCATCCATGATCCTGGTGAAGACCCAGGGACTGAGGTTGAGACCGAAGGGCATGGCTTGGAACTGATAAACCACCCCGCGGAAGGCAAAGTGTAAGTAACGGCGAGCCGAAGATGCATAGGTACATGAAGGTAGGCATCGGCGAGATCCAGACTGACTGCGAAATGGGCTGGACTGCAGAACGGAGGTTAGTTACAGTGGAGTCCAGTTAACACGAACTCGCTTAACACGAATTTCCGGTTAACACGAAACGTTTTTGCATTCCCGGCCAACGGCCTTCTTATTCAGTATTAAAATTCCACTGATAACACGAAATGCTTAACACGAAATTTCGCTTAACACGAAGCTGTTTTCGGTTCCCAACCAGAGCAATTTCACTATTATTCACCTGTTTAACACGAACACAGATTCCATTCACCGAAAACCAAATTCACGTGTCGCTCTCGCGCTGTGGAGTACACATAACAGATCAGAGCGAACTCTAGTCTGTGATTGGCTGAATAGCCTTCGGCTGTTGTAATCCGTCTTCTCATTGGCTAGCACTTCTGAACTGTATTCATGTTGTATCATTCGTGTACCAACACAACCCTTTTACCGATGCGGGATTGTAATTCAGCCTGTGTTGCTTTTACCTGATGGATTGTAACTTACTATGGATTTTACCTGATGGATTTTACATTAAATATGTGAGCTGAACACGTTTCCTTGTGTTTTCCTAGCGAGCTGAAGGTATGCACATCAAAGTATGATAATGTGCACTTTTAACCTCGTATTCATTCATGCACGCATCTCTTACACACTTTTTTTTTTTTGCCGGGAGGGCCGTGATCAATTTTGAGGCCATATCGGTTAACACGAAATACGGTTAACACGAAGTGATTTTCCGTGTCCCCAGAAATTCGTGTTAAGCGGACTCCACTGTAGTTATTTGGGTTTAACGCCGAGCAGGCAACTAAGGCCATCTCACGGCGGGAAGGGTAAAAATCTGGTCAGCCAGACTAAAAGAAAGGTCTTAAGACATGATGTAAATATACCTTAAAAATATGTCAGGCTAAAATGTCGCACAGGTCTTTAAAGAAAACTTCGAAAGACTCTCAAAAAGGTCAAAATAATAGAAACATCATAATCTATAAACGCTCAAATCTTATTAAAAATATGGCACTCTCTCAGAAAACTGAAGATCTTGTCCGGGGGCACATCCCGGAACAAAACCTTCAAGGAGTCTGCCGTAAAATGTTTATACCTTGTGTCGATTACATCAGCACAAGACAACAAAAAGTGTTGAACAGAGTACTGCTCGTCGCAGGCATAACACCATGGACGCTGCTCCTGTTTAAGTAAATAAGAGTGCGTCACATACGTGTGGCCGATGTGGAGCCGAGCCAGGACCGTCTCCTCACGGCGGCTGCCGCAGCGATAAGGTAGACCGTCGGACAACTTAGGAAGGGCTTCATGCAGCTTGTTAGCTTCCTCTTTGTCCCACTCGGACTGCCACTCACGGGCTATGTACGCACTAGCCACATGTCTAAAATCACTATAAACAGTCTGTGTGTCAGGGACAGGGTCATTGCGGGCATCGTTGGCAGCAGAATCTGCGATCCTGTTGCCTTCGATGCCCACATGACCTGGCACCCAAATAAAAATGATATCATAATATTCCTTCATCAAGTCAGCGTGGAGCTCTCTGATCTGCACCAGCAGTGGGTGGTCATTTCCTGTGCCCTGAAGGGCCTGCAGGGCAGAAAGAGAGTCAGACAGAATCAGGAAGTTCCTTTCTCTAGATCGATAAGCATGCCTGATTGCCAGCAGAACCGCCTGCAGTTCCGCACTAAATACAGATGAGTGGTCTGGGAGGCGGTGCTTAAATGGGTGTCTAGGATGGCGAGAGGACACTGCGGCCGCAGCCACTCTCCCATCCTCAGACTTTGACCCATCAGTATAGATGCGACAATAGCCAGGAAAAATTGAAAGCAGTTCATTGAGGCTCTGTTGGTATATGGCTGGTGGAGTAGAGTCTTTCTTGTGGGCAGTCAAGTCCAGCAAGATGTCAGGAACTGGTAAGAGCCAAGGTGGAGTGATGTGTTGCAGGGATTCCGAAACTATGTCCAGGTCCAATCCGGCCGCCTGCAGATGAGGTCGGACACGGAAAGAAAGTGGACGGACAGCTCCCGGATGGGTATCGTAAATCTCTGCAAACGATGGTTTAAAAACACAATCATAGGCAGGATTGTCTGGATGGGCCTTCAGTTTCAGAACGTAGCTGAGCATGAGGCGGATGTGGCGGAGCTTGAGAGAAGGCTCCCCTGCCTCGGCATACAGACTAGGAACTGGAGACGTCCTGAAGGCCCCAAGACATATCCGCAGATCCTGATGGTGAATTGTGTTCAGATGCTGTAGCACAGACTTGGAAGCTGAGCCATACACCACAGAGCCGTAATCCAGTTTGGACCGAACAAGGGCCCAGTACAGACGAAGTAAGACAGTACGGTCCGCACCCCAGTCAGTACGACCGACGACACGAAGAATGTCGAGAGCCTTCTGACAAGAGGTTCTAAGGTAATTAATATGGTTGCGGAAGGTAAGTCTTTTGTCAAAAATGACCACCAGAAACTTTGCCTCCTCGGCCACCTTAATTGGCACTCCAGCAATGCTCAGGCTAAGTTCTGGAAAATTTTTTGTCTGGTTAGTAAAATGCACACAGACAGTCTTGGAGGGCGAAAACTTGAATCCATTGAACCCACCGCTGGATGCGATCAACGCACAGCTGCAAGCGCCTCTCAAGGGACGCAAGTCCTCGACCACGTGCGCACAAAGCAAAGTTGTCAACAAACAAAGAGCATTCAGAATCATCCTTGACGGCCTTTACAATGTTATTAATTTTAATACTAAATAAAACAGGAGATAGAATGCTGCCCTGTGGGACACCCATCTCGTGTTCAAAGGAGTCGGAGAGGGTGGAGCCCACACAGACGTGGAACGACCGGTTAGTCAAAAAATTGTGAATAAAAACGGGCAGGTGCCCTTTAAAACCCATGTCCAACAAGTCAGACATTATGCCATACTTCCAGGTAGTGTCATACGCCTTCTCAAGATCGAAGAAAATTGCATAGACATGCTGCTTGTTGACAAAAGAATCTCGAATAAATGATTCAAAGCGGACTAAATGGTCAGTTGTACTACGGAAGTGCCGGAAACCGCACTGGAGGTCTGTGAGGAGACCCTGTGACTCACGATGCCACACCAGGCGGGCGTTGACCAGCCGCTCCATAGTTTTACATAAACATGATGTCAAAGCGATAGGCTGGTAGTTGCCCAGATCGGAAGGATCCTTACCCGGCTTGGGGATCGGTACAACCACAGCTTGGTGCCAAGACGGCGGAAAATGACCAGTTCTCCAGATATGGTTAAAGGCCTTGAGAAGTACAAGGAGTGACCTCTCAGGCAGATGCGTTAGGAATTGATAGTGGACGGTATCTAGGCCAGCAGCAGAGTCATTACATTTCTGCAAAGCTTGCTGCAATTCTGATAATGTAAATGGGACATTATAGTCTTCTGAGTTATCGGACTTAAAATCACAAATACGAGACTCTCGCTTCTCCTTCTCTCTCTGGAAGAAAGGAGAATAATGCTCCGTTGAAGAATTATGGGCAATGGTGGAGGCAAGCAAATTGGACACAGCTTTTTTTATCTGTAACCAAACTGGCACCATCTCTAAGATGGCCAACAGAAGCCGAGCCACCCCTGCCCCTAATTCTCCGAACAGCCTTCCATACTTTCTGGGACGGAGTCCGAGAAGTTAAAGATGAGACGAAGCGTCTCCAGGAAGCACGGCGTTCACGTTTAAAAATGTAATGGGCTTTCGCCCTCTGTCTTTTAAAGGTTAAAATATTCACTTGCGACGGATTACGGAAAGCACGTCGCTGAGCAGATTTGCGCGCTATTTGGGCCTTGCGGCACTCTTCGTTGAACCATGGTACTCTCGGCTTTCGAGGGACTGATGCGGAAGTTTTAGGGATGGTTTCACCCGCTACGTCCAACAAAATAGTAGTAAAAGAAGAAATAGGTTCTTCAGATGATATGACCACCTCCTCTGTAATACGAGACTGACAGAGGGAGGCGAACAGAGGCCAGTTAGCTTTCTTAAGATTCCAGCGCCCCACCGGCGGATCCTCCCCACAGCTGACCGATGACAGGACTACTGGGAAGTGGTCACTACCACACAGGTCATCGTGAACCTTCCAGTCAAAGTCCAGCATGAGAGAAGGATCACACACAGTGAGGTCTAGAACAGAACTAGATCCTGAACCTGGGTTAGAGTATGTAGGTGAACCATCGTTAAAGACACATAGGTTAAGTTGAGAAAAAACATCTTCTAACATCTGACCTCTGCCATCATAGTGGTCACTACCACAAAGGTGAGCGTGACCGTTAAAATCCCCCATGAGAATAAAGGGAGGGGGCAGTTGATCAACTAAATTAAAAAAATCATTACTACAGACCCGCAGGGATGGTGGCAGGTAAATACTGCATATGGTTATGGTCTTCTTCAAGGTAACCCGAGCTGCGACAGCCTGAAGACAGGTGTCGATGCTAACGGGGCTAAATAAAATTTGGCTACTAATGAGAAGAGCCACTCCACCCGAGCGCCTCTCCGAATCAGAGCCTTTATGTATAACGTTAAAACCATTAAAGGACACAGGGTCAGAAGTCTTCAGATAAGTCTCCTGAAGAGATATTACTGAGGGGTTATAGCACTTGACTAAAAGACGTAATTCCTCAAAGTTGGCTTGAAAACCACGACAATTCCACTGAAGCAGAGAGTCCATGATTATGTCTTATCTGGGGGTGCGGAGTTTTTCCCCCCTTTTTCCTTTGCCTTGGAAGGAGTCGGAGAGAAACAGAGGGGGGCCGGCTCCCGGGCCTCCTCTGGTTCTTAGGAGATGAAGGGGGTGGAGCTGCCGCAGCATCGGCAACTTCCACTCCCTCCATCTGCTCCTCCAATGCAGCATATTTGTTTTGAAGGGGGACATCAGTGTTCCCCTTCTGGGCCCGTGCGCACGGCGGTCCCATAGATTTCTTAGACTTCTGGTCCTGGGCAGCGGTCCTGCCGCTAGAGTTAGCGGCCTTAGAAGGCTGACCAGAGCCAAAAACCTTTGGCGTTGACAAACTAGCAGGTTTGGGTGGGGGCTGAGGCTTAGGGGCAGCAGAAGGAGGTGCCACCGGACCGGTAGCGTCCGCCCTCTGCGTTCCCTGGCTCCTTGTCACCACCGGAGGAGGGTTACTCTCCAGGGGCGAGAGGATCCGAGGCTCCGCCCCCAACCAAGAAGTTGGGGTTTGACAAGAGAAGTCTTTGGTGGGGCGCTTGCCTGCCACCGCAGCACTGAAAGTATACACAAAGTTGTTATTTGAGTTTGGCGCCGCCTCAGCTGCACCAGGACCGTCAACCAGTTTTTTTGCGTCCGCAAAGGACAGCCCCTTCTCCACACGCACCTGCTGAATCCTGCACTCGGAGATCCAACGAGGGCACTTCTTGTCCGAAGCCATATGCGCCCCCTGGCAATTCACACACAGGGGGATGGCTGTGCAGGACTTGGCAGAGTGTCCGGGCTTAGTGCAACGGGCGCATAGAGCCTCTGCCTGGCGGCATGTCTTCTGCCCATGGCCATACTTTTGGCACTTAAAGCACCGGAGGGGGAGAGGGACGTACTTTTTCACTTTTAGGGAGTAGTAACCTCCCCAGATGGTAGTAGGAGCTGTGGGGGTGCCAAACGTCAGGATGATGGTAGGGAGACGGATCTCCCTACCACCTCGTTTGGAAATGAAGCGCCTGACGTAGGTCAGCCCTGTGACTTAAGGTTCCGTACAAGTTCATCTTCAGACAGTTCGGCCAATGCTTGATCTTTAATCACTCCTCTAGAGGAATTCATTGTTTTGTGGGGAGTGACCTCCACTGGAGTGTCTCCGATGGAGGAGAGCCTCAGTAGCCCATTGGAGTGTGCCCGGGTATGGCACTCTACCAACAAGTCACCAGACCTGAGGCGCTGGGCCTCAGGCCTGCCAACATGGCTCCTGAGGATCTCCCCTACCAGGAAAGGGTGCAGCTTGGAAACAGGCTTCTCTTTAAATTTGCTGTGGATAATGAGAAAGCGAGGCCAGGCGGCCGACGCCTGAGGTGTCGCTTCCTCACAGTCAGAGTCACTATCGTTCTCAATGACAATGTCGGCGGCTATGTGCCGCTTTGGTGCTAGTTTTGGTTTTTTGATATTTTCCATATTATAGTATGATAGATATTCATCCCCCGGGGGTCCCCGCCCGCCACCGAGCCCAACTGTCGGCGGGTCTCCAGCCGACGCACAATGGAGACTGCCCGAAAGATATACTCAAGGGGGTAAGCCCGATTGAACCGTGTGAGCCACCGCCTTCTATCACACTGTTGAATACAGGGGAATACTGTCGTAAAGCACCTAATCAGCAGCAGAGGCTATAGCATGGTGCTCCGTATAACAACCCGCATGTCAACAGGGGGATAGGGCTCGACGTGACAAGAGCCGATTGACTAGGCCGGTATGACTAGCCTCCCATTTAGGCAGAAGTCAAGGCCAAAGTGGAGTGTTTCAGCCACCAGGATCCTCTTCTCCCCCGACACAGGTCTCCAAGCACGGCAAACACTTGGGATCCAAAGGACCAAAAGCTCACGAGTATTTTTAAGGACCAATCCAACATGGTAAGACCTGGGTAAGCACAGCTCCTTAAAAACCGGACCAATGAAAAAGACTGAACAACATATCTGCTGACATCAAGTCCTAATCCTGGACAAAGATGGCACCCATCTGCTAGCCCACTCAGTCAGAGACCGAGTGGACTACCCACCCACGCCACGTGGAGGCCGATGCCAGGTAGGCGCAGAACGGAGGGCTCTGGTTGTTTCCATCCGGAAGGAAGAGGCAGCAAGAAACTTGTTTAAAGCCGAGAGATCGATCACCGGGTGCCAACTTCCGTCCGACTTTGGGACAACGAAGAGATGATTGTAGAAAGACGGAGAGTCGTGTCGCAGTACAACCTGAGTGGCGGATTTTTTAAGCAAAGCTGCCACCTCGCTCTGCAATGCCTCCACTTTGACCCGATCGCTCGGCACCCGAGTCCAAAGCGGGGAGCGCCAAAGAGGCGGAGGGCATTGAAAGGTGAGATGGAGACCCGCCGAGACAGTAGAAAGGATACAAGGGTCGTCCGGCAACAGCGACCGCCAAGTGTCCCTGTGCCAGGAGAGCCGCCCGCTGACCGGTGATCCGAGAGAAGTCGACGGGGTCTGTGCGGGAGGGGAGTCATCGAGCCCTCCCCCGCCCGGGCCGCCAACCGCGACCAGGCCAGGCAGAGGCCGGGGCCAGGAAGGCGCGGGAGCGGCCAAACTGATGGTGACGGGCGGGACCAGAAGGCACACTGGAAACGGGACGTGAGGTGGGTCTTGCCTTGCGGGCCGCATGAAATTCGAGAGAAGGACGGGCGAGACGTAGGCCAGATGTCCTTGTGTTTCTCCCTAACAGCCTGCCAGGTGGGGCCAAAAAGCAAGGAACCGCCGATGGGAGCCTGGCGAAGTTGAGATTTGACCGATGAAGGCAACTCCGAACAAGCATCGAGCACCGCATCTCATCGGATTAAATCACAGTTGATGGCGGCAGCCATCGCGTTAGTAGAAGCATGGTAAGACACCCAGTTAGCCACAACCGCCAGAGAATGCACCTCATGCAATGGAGCGGTAGACTGAGGATCCCAATTGTCCTCAAGAGCTCGAACAATCACCTGGGTCACGAGGTCCAAAACACCCGAGCAGGCCAGTGTGTTACAGATCAGGACAGCCGTCTTATCGACGCCCCGAGGAACCCGAGAAAAGGCTGTGCGGTGACCACCCGCTTGAAAATCCGTAGCAGCATCCAGCGAAGGTAAAGAGCACAAAAACGCCTGAGAGTGACCCGCGTACCAGTGCTAGTGAAATCGGATGTCGATGCCCTCAGGCCACCTGGCATAGGAAAAGAAAACAGGTTCTTTCGAGTTTGCGAGAGGCAAATGCGCCAAAAAGGCATCCGCAAGATCCCAGAAGCCCGGAGGTTGTGGGAGGGATTTGAGACGCTTAGGCTGAAGGGTAGCATCCACAGAAGCAGAAGCCTTTCTATTCAGAGGAGGGGCGGGCGGACAAGCCTCCGGCAGAAGGAAACGCAAAATGAGACCCGTGGCCTCCTCAAGCGACCGCCGCGTCTCGATGCCCGGAGCGAAACGGGAAGAAGAAGACGAAAAGCTGTGCTCAGAGTCCACAGGCAGGGGACTCAGGGACGCGGAAAGGTGTTCCAAAGCGCCAAAGGCGGAAGCAGAATCCTCAGGATGGAGGCTAAGAACTTCGTCTTCGACAGCCGCTACCAAGCGCCGGGGTAAATCGGGTCCATGGAGGAGGCGGCCGTCACGTGGTGCATGACTGTCCGTACTGCGGGGAAGGGCCAGAGGAACAGGACCGCAGCGTGAGCGAGAAGAAGACCGCCGAAGGATGGGAAGGCGCAATGGTGCCGATGTCACCGAGAGTTCCTACCGCCAGCAGAAGAAGAAGAAGAATAAGAAAAACGACGGCACCGCACGGGGGAGGGACTACACCGACGGCTCACAGGAAGAAGTGGTCGGCAGCGATAACCGTGGTGAGAAGGAAACCGGCAACGGGAACGGGAAGGTCCCCGGTCCGTTACGTGATGACGTCGGCTGCACCCCGTTCGGCGTGAAGCAGATCCATCCGTTTACATGGGGAGCGACGCGAACAGCGTAAGACCGAAGAAGCGCGATCACGGCTATGGTTGGGCCGTGTGAGCGTACGACCCCGAAGCTGAATGTCCCGGGGAGGGGGAGACCCAGGTGAATCTATCCGACCCGAGTGGTGAGTTAGTCGCCTAGAGGACTGACCGTGTGTTAGAGTGGTGCGCGGAGACCAGCTTCTAGCCAGGGCACAAGGAGACACTGGAAGCCCCGAAGCGCCATGTGAAGAGTCATGATGGGACGACTGAAGGCAACGCGGCGGCTCGGAGGGTAAGGGGGCGAGGCCATGCCTGGCCAGTTGGGAACCATGCCAGGGACAGTAGGGGGCCGGTGTCTCCTCCCCCGAGGAAGAGGGGGGTACCTCCGCGAGAGACCCATCTCTGTAGATCAGGTGCACGGGGCTGACTGCGAAACGCGCTCAAGGGAGTGTGAGTGTAAGGTCTCGCAAGGTACATTACAGCCCATGGCAGAAGTTAGTTATTTGGGTTTAACGCCGAGCAGGCAACTAAGGCCATCTCACGGCGGGATGGGTAAAAATCTGGTCAGCCAGACTAAAAGCAAGGTCTTAAGACAAGATGTAAATATAGCTTAAAAATGTCAGGCTAAAATGTCACACGTGTCGTTAAAAGAAACGTCTACAGACTCTCAAAAAGGGCAAATTAAAAAATTCACATAGTCTATGAATGCTCAGATCTTGTTAAAAATATTGCATTCTCTCAAGAAATTGAAGATTTTGTCCGGGGGAACATCCCGGAACAAAACCTTCAAGGAGTCTGCTGTGAAGTGTTTATATCTCGTGTCAATTAGATCAGCACAATGCAGCAAAAAGTGTCGAACAGAAAACTGCTCATCACAGGCAAAACACCATGGACGCTCATCCTGTTTAAGTAAGTAAGAGTGCGTAACATATGTGTGCCCGATGTGGAGCCGAGCAAGGACAGTCTCCTCACGGCGGCTGCCGCAGCGGAAAGGTAGACTGTCGGACACCGTAGGAAGAGCTTCATGAAGCTTGTTCCCTTCCTCTTTGTCCCACTCGGACTGCCACTCGCGGGCTATGTACGCACTAATCACAGGTTTAAAATCACTATAAACAGTCTGTGTGTCAGGGACAGGGTCACTGCGGGCACTGTTGGCAGCAGAATCTATGATTCTGTTGACTTCGATGCCCACATGGCCCGGGACCCAAATAAAAATGATGTCATAATATTCCTTCATCAAGTCTGCGTAGAGCTCTCTAATCTGCACCAGCAGTGGATGGTCTGTTCCCGCGCCCTGAAGGGCCTGCAGAGCAGAAAGAGAGTCAGACAGAATCAGGAAGTTCCTTTCCCGAGACTGATAGGCATGCATGAGTGCCAGCAGAATTGCCTGCAGTTCTGCACTAAATACAGAGGAATGGTCAGGGAGGCGGAGCTTAAATGGGCATCTAGGATGGCGAGAGGACACAGCAGCCGCAGCCACTCTCCCATCCTCAGACTTTGACCCATCCGTATAAAGACGACAATAGCCAGGAAAAATTGAAAGGAGTTCACTGAGGCTCTGTTGGTATATCGCTGGTGGAGTACAATCCTTCTTGTGGGCGGTCAAGTCCAGCAAGATGTCAGGAACTGGTAGTAGCCAGGGTGGAGCGACGTGTTGCAGAGATTCCGAAACTTTGTCCAGGTCCACTCCGGCTGCCTGCAGATGAGGTCGGACATGGAAGGAAAGTGGACGGACAGCTCCTGGATGGGCATCGTAAATCTCTGCCAACGACGGGTTAAAAACACAATCATAGGCAGGATTTTCGGGATGGGCCTTCAGCTTCAGAACGTAGCTGAGCATGAGGCGGATGCGGCGGAGCCTGAGAGAAGGCTCCCCTGCCTCGGCATACAGACTAGGAACTGGAGATGTCCTGAAGGCTCCCAGACATATGCGCAGACCTTGATGGCGAATTGTGTTCAGAAGCTGTAGAACAGACTTGGAAGCGGAGCCATATACCACAGAGCCGTAATCCAGTTTGGACCGAACAAGGGCCCGGTACAGTCGAAGTAAGACAATGCGGTCTGCACCCCAGTCAGTACGACCAGCGACACGAAGAATGTCGAGGGCCTTCCGACAAGAGGTTCTAAGGTAGTTAACATGGTAGCAGAAGGTCAATCTTTTGTCAAAGATGACCCCCAAAAACTTTGCCTCTTCGGCCACCTTAATTGGCACTCCAGCAATGCTCAGGCTAGGTTCTGAAAAAAATTTCGTCTAGTTAGTAAAATGCACACAGACTGTCTTGGAGGGCGAGAACCTGAATCCATTGAGAGACACCCACCCCTGCATGCGATCAACGCACAGCTGCAAGCACCTCTCAAGGGACGCAAGTCCTCGACCTCGTGCACACAAAGCAAATTTGTCCACAAACAAAGAGCATTCAGAATCATCCTTGATGGCCTTTACAATGTTATTTATTTTAATGCTAAATAAAACAGGAGATAGAATGCTGCCCTGCGGGACACCCATCTCCTGTTCAAAGGAGTCGGAGAGGGTGGAGCCCACACGGACATGGGACAACCTGTTAGACAAAAAATTGTGAATAAAAACGGGCAGGTGCCCTTTGAAACCCATGTCTGACAAATCAGACATTATACCATGCTTCCAGGTAGTGTCATATGCCTTTTCAAGATCAAAGAAAATTGCATAGACATGCTGCTTGTTGACAAAAGCATCTCAGATAAAAGACTCAAAGCGGACTAGATGGTAGCGCCGGAAACCGCACTGGAGGTCTGTGATGAGAACCTGTGACTCAAGATGCCACACCAGTCGGCGTTGACCAAGAGTTCCATAGTTTTACATAAACATGATGTCAAAGCTATTGGCCGGTAGTTGCCCGGGTCGAAGGATTCTTACCCGGCTTGGGAATTGGCACAACTACAGCCTGGCGCCAAGATGGCGGAAAAAACCCCGGTTATCCAGATAATATAGTTAAAGGCCTTGAGAAGTGCAAGGAGTGAATCCTCAGGCAGATGTGTTAGGAGCTGATAGTGGATGGTATCTAATCCAGCAGCAGAGTAAGTACATTTCTGCATGGCTTGCTGCAATTCTGAAAATGTAAAAGGGGCATTATAGTCTTCCGAGTTATCCGATATAAAATCACAAGTACTAGATTCTCGCTTATCCTTCTCTCTCTGGGAGAAAGGTGAATAATGCTCTGTTGAAGAATTATGGGCAATGGTAGAGGCAAGCAAACTGGCCACAGCCTTTTTATCTGTGACCAAACTGGCACCATCTCTAAGATGGCCAACAGAAGCCGAGCCACTTACTTACTTACTTACTTACGCCTGTCACCCCTACCCGGGTATAGGCCGTCGACGAGAGACCTCCAGCAACTCCTGTCCTGTGCTTCTCCTTCGATTCTACTCCAGGTGGTTCCCAGTCTCTTGATGTCTGCTTGGAGGTCTCGACGCCAGGAGTTTCTCGGCCTACCTCTTTTCCTCTTTCCCTGGGGGTTCCATGACAATGCCTGCCTAGTGATACTGGAAGCTGGCTTTCTCAGACTGTGACCGATCCATCCCCATCTTCTTCGCCCAATTTCATTCTCTGCTGTTATCTGCTCTGTTCTCTCCCAGAGTCTGACGTTGCTGATCTTCTCTGGCCAGTGGATTTTCAAAATTCTTCTAAGGCAACTGTTCATGAAGGTCTGTACTCTGTTGACTGTGGTTTTTGTCAATCTCCATGTCTCTGCTCCATATAGGAGAACTGCTTTTACATTGGAGTTGAAAATCCGGACTTTGGTGTGTTGTGACAGCTCTCTGGAACTCCACACTTTTTTCAACTGGAGAAAGGCTGCTCTGGCTTTACCGATTCGTGCTCTGACATCTGCATCAGTGCCGCCTTTTTTGTCTATGATGCTCCCGAGATAGGTGAAGGACTCCACCTCCTCCAACGGGGTGCCAGCAAGCAAGACTGGTTCTTCCCTGGTTGCGTTCAGCCTCATTGTCTTTGTTTTCTGTTTGTGAATGGTGAGGCCCACTTGGGACGAGATGTCAGCAAGCCTCGTGGTCTTGTCCTGCATTTGTTGATGAGTGTGGGACAGTAATGCCAAGTCGTCTGCAAAATCGAGGTCGTCAAGCTGTGTCCACAGTGTCCACTGTATTCCACTTCGTCTGTGCTCTGTGGTCATCTTCATGACCAAGTCTATGGCCAGTAGGAAGAGGAACGGAGACAGCAGACACCCCTGCCTGACACCAGTTCTGACCTGGAGCTCTCTGGTGAACTGCCCTTCGTGGATCACGCGACATGTCATGCCATCATAGCTGCTCTTGATCAGGCGGACGAGCTCTGTGGGTACACCGTAGTGTCGTAGGAGTTTCCACAGAGTCTCTCGGTCCACGCTGTCAAATGCTTTCTCATAATCCACAAAGTTGACGTACAGCGGGGAGCTCCACTCCAGAGACTGTTCCACGATGATGCGGAGAGTGGCGATCTGGTCTGTACATGATCGGTTCTTCCTGAATCCTGCTTGCTGGTCTCTCAGCTGGGGGTCAACGGAGCTCTTCATTCTCTCCAGGATGATCCTGTTGAAGACCTTTCCTGGTACTGACAGCAAGGTGATTCCTCTGTAGTTGGAACACTTGCTGAGGTCGCCTTTCTTGGGAAGCTTGATTAGGTACCCCTCCTTCCAGTCAGCTGGCATCACCTCCTCTTCCCAGATCTTTCCAAACAGTGGGTAAAGCATCTCAACTGTTGTCTCTAGGTCTGCTTTCAGAGACTCCGCTGGGATGCCATCTGGCCCTGCTGCTTTGCCATTCTTCAAAAATGCCACTGCTTTTCTGATCTCTTCCCGGCTGGGTCTGTCACAGCTGATGGGTAGGTCGGTCTCTGCCGGCTGGATGTCTGGGGGGTCGGGTGGGCTAGGTCTGTTCAGTAACTCTTCAAAATACTCGGCCCATCTGTCGAGTTGGTCTGCTCTGTCTGCAATAGGCTTGCCTTCTTTGTCTTTTACTGGTCTTTCTATATGGCCATACTTACCCGACAATCTTCTGGTAATGTCGTAGAGCTGTTTCATGTTGCCGCTGCCTGCTGCCTTTTCTGCCTCTGCTGCCAGTCTGTCTGTGTAGACCCTCTTGTCTGCCCTGATACTCCTCTTCACCTCGCGGTTGGCTTCCGAGTATTCCCCCTGTGCCCTTACTTTGGCTGCTCTCGTGCGACTGTTGTTGACCGCTGCTTTCTTCTGCTTCCTCGCTTCTATCTTCTTCAAGGTCTGTGCCGACAGCCAGTCCTTGTGGTGGTGTTTCCTGAACCCTACAGTGTCTTTGCAGGTTGAGTTCAGCGCCTCTCTAACTGCCTTCCACTGCTGCTCTGTGGTGACCGCCTCCTCTTCATTTACTAGCTCCTGTAGCGCTTGAAACCGGTTGGACAGCACCAGTTTGAACTCTTCTCTAACTCCAGTTTCTCTCAGGAGGCCTACATTATAGCGCTGTCTTCTTGTTGTCTCTGTGCGGCTTTTCTTTAGCTTGAGCTTCATTCTTAAGGTAAGCAGATGGTGGTCTGAGGCGACATCTGCTCCCCTCCTCACTCGAACATCTTGAAGGGATCTTCTAAATTTCTTGCTAATGCAGATATGGTCTATTTGGTTCTCTGTTGTATGGTCAGGTGAGACCCAAGTTGCTTTGTGTATTCTTCTGTGTGGGAAGATGCTGCCTCCAATGACAAGTCGGTTTAGAGCACAAAAGTCTACAAACCTCTCCCCGTTCTCACTCATCTCTGAGCCTAGTCCCTGTCTCCCCATCACCTCTTCGTATTCGGTGTTGTCCTCCCCTATTTTGGCATTAAAATCGCCCATGATGATGGTGATGTCTCGCTCTGCACATTTGTCCACGGCACTCTGGAGTCGGTCGTAGAACTCTGTTTCTCTTCCTCGTCACTGTCATTGTCATTGGAAGCCGAGCCACCCCTGCCCCTAATTCTTGAACAGCCTTCTAGACTTTTTGGATGGAGTCCTTGAAGATAAAGATGAGACGAAGCGTCTCCAGGAAGCATGGCGTTCGTGTTTAAAAATGTAACGGGCTTTTGCCCGCTGTCTTTTAAATGTTAAAATATTTGCTTGCGATGGAAAAGCATGTCGCTGAGCAGATTTGTGCATTGTTTGGGCCTTGCGGCACTCTTCATTGAACCATGGTACTCTCGGCTTCCGAGAGAGTGATGTGGAAGTTCTAGGGATGGTTTCACCTGCTACGTCCATGATCGTCTTATCTGGGGGTGCGGAGTTTTTCCCCCCTTTTTCCTTTGCCTTGGAAGGAGTTGGAGAAACAGAGGGGGGCCGGCTCCAATGCAGCATATTTGTTTTGAAGGGGGACATCAGTGTTCCCCTTCTGGGCCCGTGCGCACGGCGGTCCCATAGATTTCTTAGACTTCTGGTCCTGGGCAGCGGTCCTGCCGCTAGAGCCTTTATGTATAACGTTAAAACCATTAAAGGACACAGGTTCAGAAGTCTTCAGGTAAGTCTCCTGAAGAGATATTACTGAGGGGTTATAGCACTTGACTAAAAGACGTAATTCCTCAAAGTTAGCTTGAAAACCACGACAATTCCACTGAAGCAGAGAGTCCATGATTATGTCTTATCTGGGGGTGCGGAGTTTTTCCTCCCTTTTTCCTTTGCCTTGGAAGGAGTTGGAGAAACAGAGGGGGCCGGCTCCCGGGCCTCCTCTGGTTCTTAGGAGATGAAGGGGGTGGACCTGCCGCAGCATCGGCAACGACAACTTCCACCCCCTCCATCTGCTCCTCCAATGCAGCGTATTTGTTTTGAAGGGGGACATCAGTGTTCCCCTTCTAGGCCCGTGCGCACGGCAGAGCCAGAAACCTTTGGCGTTGACAAACTAGCAGGTTTGGGTGGGGGCTGAGGCTTAGAGGCAGCAGAAGGAGGTGCTACCGGACCGGTAGCGTCCGCCCTCTGCGTTCCCTGGCTCCTCGTCACCACCGGAGGAGGGTTACTCTCCAGGGGCGAGAGGATCCGAGGCTCCGCCCCCAACCAAGAAGTTGGGGTTTGACAAGAGAAGTCTCTGGTGGGGCACTTGCCTGCCACCGCAGCACTGAAAGTATACACAGAGGTGTTATTTGAGTTTGGCGCAGCCTCAGCTGCACCAGGACCGTCAACCAGTTTGAAGCCATATGCCCCCCCTGGCAATTCACACACAGGGGGATGGATGTGCAGGACTCAGCAGAGTGTCCGGCCTTAGTGCAGCGGGCGCATAGAGCCTCTGCCTGGCATAATGTCTTCTGCCCATGGCCATACTTTTGGCACTTAAAGCACCGGAGGGGTAGAGGGACGTACTTTTTCACTTTTAGGGAGTAGTAACCTCCCCAGATGGTAGTAGGAGCAGTGGGGGAGCCAAACGTCAGGATGATGGTAGGGAGACGGATCTCCCGACCACCTCGTTTGGAAACGAAGCGCCTCACGTAGGTCACCCCCTGTGACTTAAGGTTCCGTACAAGTTCATCTTCAGACAGTTCGGCCAATGCTTGATCTTTAATCACTCCTCTAGAAAAATTATCGTTTTGTGGGGAGTGACCTCCACTGGAGCGTCTCCGATAGAGGAGAGCCTCATTAGCCCATTGGAGTGTGCCCGGGTACGGCACTCTACCAGCAAGTCACCAGACCTGAGGCGCTGGGTCTCAGGCCTGCCAACACGGCTCCTGAGGGTCTCCCCTACCAGGAAAGGGTGCAGCTTGGAAACAGGCTTCTCTTTAACTTTGCTGTGGATAATGAGAAAGCGAGGCCAGACGGCCGATGCCTGAGGCGTCGCTTCCTCACAATCGGAGTCGCTTCCTCACAATCGGAGTCGCTATCATTTTCAAGGTCAAAGTCAGTGGCTATGTGCTGCTTTGGTGCCAGTTTTGTTTTTTTGATATTTTCCATATTATAGTATGATAGATATTCATCCCCCGGGGGTCCCCGCCCGCCACCGAGCCCAACAAGGGAAAGTGCAATTGTCGGCGGGTCTCCATGGTACGACCTGGGTTAGCACAGCTCCTTAAAAACTGGACCAGTGAAAAAGACTGAACAACATATCTGCTGACATCAGGTCCTAATCCTGGACAAAGATGACACCCCTCCGCTAGCCCACTCAGAGACTGAGGGGACTACCCACCCAAGCCACGTGGAGGCCGGTGCCCAGTGGGCGGCTGCCCAACCGGACCGAGGAACTGCTGCACCTAGCTGGAAACTCTGAACCGTTGCCGCCGCGAAGTCCATTGGCGCAAGACACTTGAACTAGTCCTCCGACCCGACGGTGAAGAGCGAGGAGACGAGACGTCAACACGCATACGGTCCCAGCCACGTGTAGACTCCACATGCTGTGACCGTTCCTTCGATCGCGAAGACCGAACCCTTGGCAAGTTTGGGGTTCCGCCGTCTAAGAGAACTCTCTATACGATGGCACCTCGAACTGACCAACCAGTCCTCTCCCGAAGGAAGTTGTCATCGCTAGTGGATGGCCTGTGGCGCCACTCCCTATCATTGGACCCTGAAAACTTAACATGCGGCTTACCAAGTTGGCGTCTTGAAATCCTTTCCCCGCTTTTGCTGCCTGGGTCCTCTTACTGCCAGGAGGGCTTCCATGCGACCCAACGCAATCCCTGCAGCGGGGGCCGAGCTTCAAGGCCTCACTAAAACCGAGGGTGGTGAACCCCTGCCTGGCCTAATCCCTTCTGACGATCGACGGGCAGGATTGAGCTCTTGGTGCTGTGCTGGATGGCGAATCCTGTTGACCGCTATTAGGCTCCATCGTCTGCGCAGGACAAGGCAGCTCTGCACAAAGCACCGGTGGGGGCAGCAGGACCTTCTTTGCTTCCTTGAGAGAGCTCCTACTCAAGCGCCGAAGTGGCGAAAGCGCCAGGCGACGCGGCGGGAGAGGCGAGCAGAACAAGACAACATGGAGACGGCTACGGAACCGAAGCACGAGACTTGGTCGAGGGCTGCATCCGCTGGAGTGACGCGCACCGCGGTCCATCCTGAGCTCGTCCACAGGTAAGTGCGAGTGTCTGGAGCTGCTGGAGGAGTTAGAGGGCTCCGAACTGCCTGAAGTCCTCGTGCGAGTGGACATTGGTCTCTGCGAGCCGGGCTCAGTGAGGCGGGCTCTCCGCCGGCTAACGACTCCCCGTAAGAGTCAGCGAGCTTCTGAGTAGAGACAATAAGGACTGACAGTGGACACAGGACGGCACGTGGCACATCCCAGGAGGCCGGGCTCAGTGAGGCGGGCTCTCTGCCGGCTAAATGGCTCCCCGTAAGAACCAGCGGGCTTGTCCAGGCGGGCTCCCTCCAGGGAGCTTGTCGCGTTGAATGCAGTCCTGCATCGCAAACGTGGTCAGAGGCGCATCCGGTGCAGAGGAGACAGACCTTGTGGTTGTCTGACGGCCATTGGAACCCTCTGCATTGCGTGCAGGTCAGTACCTGGCAACTGCAACACATAACAGACATGGAGGCACGCCGGCGAGGGCCTGTGGGACCCCGACCAGATAAGGCAAGCCTTTGCAACATAATGGCACAAAACAACAAGGAACAAACCTGTAAGTAAGCGTCTGGTCCTGCAACACCTATCAACGTAACAGCTAGTGGGCGTGGGCACGTGGGGCCCTGCCAAGCTAAGGCGAGCATACGACGCATCAGGTACAACAAAACACAAGCAAGCAGGCAAGAGCCTGGTACTGCAAAACCTGTCAACCAGCAAGCGAGAAGCGCGGGCATGTGGGGCCCCGCCAACCTAAGGCCAGCACTCAACACCACATGTCCCGACAGGTACAGGCATGAAGGCAGCAATATTTATCAACATAATGGCGACAGGGCGCAAGCACGAGGGGCCCCGCCAGGCTAAGTGAGCCATGGATGCATAATAGCACCCCAAGAACAATAAATGTACAAGCAAGCAGGTAAGCGCCAAATCTAGCTACACCAATCACGTGAAAGGCGAGCGAGCGCGGGCATGTGGGGCCCCGCCAAGCTAAGACGAATGATTGGCGCAAAAAGCCACAGCGAAGATGCAGAATGATTTGTCTCTGCTTGAACTGGCACCCAACCCAGGAGCCGGCCGAGGGTTAACACCTTACCTCTCCGCCAGAGCGGGGACGGGGGAAGAAACCTCCATATCACCCTCAGCGCACGAATGCGGGCGGCGTCCCAGCAAAACCGCACTGAGCAGCCCAAGCAAACCGAGGCGCAGGCGAGGGCAGCAGCCAAACGAGCAGGGAACAAGCAGACCCACACAGGGCACAGGCAGGGTCTGGCGAAGCAGAAGTCCAACAAGAAGTCAAGCCGTGCAGAAGACCGGTGAACCAACTGGTCGAACAAGGCAAAGTCTAAGTCCGTAGGCTAAGGCAAACACGTCTGAACGGCGTGAGCTAAGTAGCATGACTGGTTGGTCACCACGTGACTCGGAACCGGATAGGCAGGAACGGGAGACAACTAGGGGTTCCCCGAGTGCCTCCCGGGTTGTGTGGTAACACAACAGGTTCTTAGGCTAAAATTGAGTAAGTAGTAGACACTTCCACATAGTCATGTCATCGGTAATGTTTTTGAGGAAACAAATGTGACTGCAGTGTTGAATGGGTACATCTACAACAGAAATGTGCATTATAAATTTGAAAGAATCTGACAAAAGACTCACTCAGGAGGTGTCTCATGGTATCAGCAATGGTTGCCCTCACATTGCGGCCTTGCATGGTGATCTCTGTCAAAGGAAAAAAAGATTTTAAATCAACAAATTTGAGACATGCCGCATCTGGACAGACAGCATGAAGCCGTGTACCCAAAAGCAGCATGTCTCAAATGTATTAATTTCTAAGGTCAGCAGTACACACCAGATATCATGCTAATAAAATTGTTTTGGCTTAACCCTTATCATTCTGATACACCCATTGCTTGAAATAAATTTGACTGATAGTTCAAGGGTGGTGCCAGAATAGCTTGGCGCCTTGAACTAAAATATTTGATCTATCTCCTAATCTGTAATTTAGACTTAATTTGTATGAATCAGCCTCAGGATTTAATGGGTTAACTGACACTTTCTTTGAGTAAATATCAGCCAGAGCTCTAAAACCATCGCATGACAAAAGCATTGGTCACCAGCTAGGCACTCTCACATCGTCAATCATAACTCATAATCTGAAATCTGATACCTTGTACTACCTCCATTGAAATTACTGTCATTTGCCTCACAAAATGTATATTTTAGTATGTTTACCTGTGCTTACTGGTTTATCATCAAAAGTGACATGCTTAGACCTTTGGATGTCCGTAGCACTACAGACAGACAAAGGGTTAACTGTTTTCAGCCCCAACCCATTACAGCAGGAGATGAATTGCCCATGATAATTCAAAGGTAGAGCCAAATTAGCTTGGCACCATCAGGTGCCAAGCTAATCTGCCACTACCCTTGAATTATCATGGTCAATCCATCTCCTGCAATTGGTACATAGTTGTCAGGTGACACCTCCAACATTTGGGAAATGTGGCTGGAAGGTTAACTCAATCAAGACGTGCCACCTCCGGATACGCGGCATAATCCGCATATCCAGAGGCGGCATGTCTCAAATGAGTTAAAATGGTCTGGCTGCCATTATGCACACAATAAACAGGATAAGTTCTTACCTATGGGCTCCTTGTGTGTCTTGCAGCAGAATCGCCCCAATGGAACCATGCTATCTTTTCTGGTGACAAAACAGATATTGCTTAGACTAAATGCAAGCTCACACATTCACACATGCACAAACAACACAAACCAACAAATCAATGCACAAAGGCACTATACAATATATGCAGCATCAAACATAATGCACACACAAAAACAAACTCACAGCTGCACTTCCTCTCCCTCCCATGCAGGCAGCAGAGATCCAGAGCCCAGGATAAACTCAATGATGAGGTGCAGGCGTCGCTGGAGATCCTCCCTGCAAAACAACTTCTTTGTGAATAAAACTGAAAATACAGTGTCATGAATAAAATTGGAAATATGTATTTTTCTTTAAAATAAATTAAAAAAACAAACAACTTACCGATGGTATTACTGATAGGAAAATATACTTAGCCTGTCAATTTCAGCCTCCAAAATTGTTGTGTGTCGCTACACAACCAGGGACGTTACTCTAGCAAGCAGTTACCTAATCCCCTGAGTGGCCTCCCTATCCTCCGGATAGCCTCCCTTCCCAATCTCGCGAGTCTGTTATTGCCAGTTCTATCTTAGCAGACAGGCGGCAAGCGGGGAAGGTGGGAGGGAAGTTTGAGTAATACCATCGGTAAGTATTTTTCGAAAAAATTTATTTTAAAGAAAAATACATTTATTTCTTCAAAAACGTTACCGGTGGTATTACTAATAGGAAGAATTGCAAAGAGGAGAAGAGGCTGCCCCAAAACTCAACCCCTGTGTAACTGCTTAGCTAGGACCCTTGCCGGTGCACACTCCCGACAATTTTAGTTAAGTGTTACCTACGCCGCATCCAGCGCCGGGAGGGAGTGTTGTGCCGCAGTAATGTCCCCCACTAGTGCCAGGTTTTGTCTTTGGCCGGACAGGTCACGAAAATAGAAATGGGCGAAAGTAGATTCGGCCCGCCAGCCCACAGCCACCACAATGTCCCTCACGGCACAATTGCGGTCGAATGCGACGCTCGTGGAGACAGCCTGGAATTCGTGCGCCTGAATCCGCAACCTCTCCGCTCCCTCCGCCAAGAGGTCTTCATAAGCGGAGCTGATGATTCTGCGCAGCCAAGCGGTAATCGTCGGGGCAGATTCCTGCCCGGAGCTAAGGGCAGGAAGAAGCGTAAACGTCCTCGATGTAGGGGCTTCGGCCGCCGGAGGTAAATTTTTAACGCCCTGACCGGATCCTGTTGGCGTACGTCCGGGGACGTATGGGGCCGTGCAATGGACGAATAGTGATCAGTTGAGGGGCAGCTGATGGTAGCCTGTTCTTGGCCAAAAAAGAAGCGACTAGTGAGGAGTTGGACAGAGCCGTCGGCCCGGAGTTGCAGGCAGGACGGGTGTACTGAGAGAGCGTGGAGTTCACTCACGCAAGAGGCAGTGGCCATTTGCCAGCAAGAAGCACGTTTGTCGCGTTAAGTCAGAGAACCGCGCCAAGTGCAGAGGTTAAAAACAAGCAGTGTTAAGCCATGTTAACACCAACGCTAGGTCCCATCGAGGGAGTAGAGAGCGTGTCACTGGTCACTGTAGGTCGAAGTGAGCCATGAGGTCGGCAAGATCTTTGCAAGACCCAGGATCTGGTTGTCCCAAATGGCGGTAAGTATCAGCCACCATAAAAAGATATCCCCGAATGGTGATGGGGGCCAGATTCTGATCCTCGAAGAGCCACAGGAAGAATTCGGCGAGTTGAGGCATAGTTAAAGCGGTGGGGGAGTGGGGGAAAGGTGTCGAGTACCGCACCAAGACTGCAAAGCCCACCATGTTCCTTCGTAAACTTTCCTGGTGGAAGGACATCATGCTGAAGCGATAGCCACCACCGCTGCATCCGAGAAAGCTCGAGCGGTGAGGGCACGCCGTACAACCTCCAGGCGTGTAAGAGAAGGCTTTCCGGGCAAGGGTGAAAAGATCCCGTTGGGGCTACTTCAGCATCGTGCGCGGCGTTGGAAGCCGTAGAGGGGGATCCGTGACGAGACTCATGAGATCTGTGGTCCAGCTCTTGGTCCAAGAGAATGGGGCTACCAGGAACAGCACCATGTTGCAGCCTCTGAGCTTGATGAGATTGAGAATATTGGGGATCAGCACCGAGGGAGGGTACGCGTATGCCAGGAGACTCTCCCAAAGAATGGAGAGATCGTCTACCGCCCACGCGAGCAGGTCTGGAACACTAGAGACGAAGAGGGGCAGTTGTGTATTCCACCGCGTCACAAACAGGTCGATCATGGGTGTCTCCCAGCACAAACAAATCAGCCGAAAAAGGTCGGGGCGCAGAGTCCACTCAGTGTGGAGAAACTGGTCCTGACAGGCCAGATAATCCGCTAGCACATAAAGCCAGCCCGGAATGTGACGCACCCGCAGAAGTATGTCCCGATCCCGGCACCACGCGAGTAGCTGGAATAGAAGGATGCACAGAGAAGGAGAACGCGTCCCACCCTGCTTCTGAATATACGCCACAACTGTTGAGTTGTCGGAGAGGACCAAGACCTCCTGGTGCGTCACGTGCGTCTCCCAGGTGATGAGAGCGAGCCAAACTGCCTTTAACTCCAACCAGTTGATGTGCTTGCCCACTAGATCCGGTGGCCAAAGGCCCGCTGTCTCGTGAAAGTTCGTGAGTAGGAGCGTCCCCCAACCAGAGAGACTGGCATCTGAGCAGATCGACAGGTAGGGTAGCGGGGATGCTAGGTGAACCAAGAGGGGTCTGTCCACCGGAGGATATGCGGACGGACCAGGGGAGACACAGGTACGCGGGCTTCCAAATCCCCCGAAGACGGCCGCCAGAGGAGAAGGAGATGTAGTTAAATCGGCCTCGAGTAGAGACGACCAAGAAGAAGCAAGTCCACGGCAGCGCTCATGAGGCCCGACTTGCCGAAGTTGACCAAGAAACCAAGACGGTGAAGAAGGGAGAGCAGCGTGTTTCGGTCGGTGGACAAGCGGAACTCGTCCGGATTCCGAAGAAGCAGATCGTCAAGGTAGTGTGAGGTCGGACGGAGAGACGGCCGCCGAGCGTGAGCGACCACCGCGTCCATGATCCTGGTGAAGACCCAGGGGCTGATGTTGAGACCGAAGGGCATGGCATGGAACTGATAAACTACCCTGCGGAAGGCGAAGTGCAGGTAACGGCGAGCTGAAGGGTGCATAGGCACATGAAGGTATGCATTGGCCAGATCTAGACTGACAGCAAAATCCATGGGCTGGACCGCGGTGCGGAGAGCTCTTGTTGTTTCCATACGGAAACATGGAGAAGCAAGAAACTTGTTCAGAGCTGAGAGATCGATCACCGGACGCCAAGTGCCATCCGATTTCGGTACAACGAAGGCCAGGGAGTCGTGTCGTACGACCACCTCCGATGCAGATTTCTGAAGCAAAGCAGCCACCTCTCCCTGCAATGCCGCTGCTTTGGCCCGATCGCTCGGCACCCGAGTCCAAAGCGGGGAGCGCTGCAGAGGTGGAGGGCATTGAAAGGTGAATTGGAGACCCGCCGAAACTGTAGAGAGGATCCAAGGGTCATCCGGGAACAGTGACTGCCACGTGTCGCTGTACCGGGAGAGTCGCCTGCCGACCGGGAATCCGAGAGAAGTCGGCGGGGGCAGGGATGGAAGGGAATCATTGACCCCGACCAGGCCAGGAGGGGGCCCGGGCTGGTAGGGCACGGGAGCGGCCAAACTGGGGGGGGGGGGGGGATGGGCAGAGCCGAAAGGCACACTGGAAGCGGGTCTGAACGACCCATGGCCTTGCGGGCCGAATGAAAGCGCAAGAAAAAGCGAGACGTCGGCCAGATATCCTTGTGGGACTTCTTAACAGCCTGCCAGGAGGAGCCAAAAAGCAAAAGACCACTGACGGGAGCCTGTCGGAGTTGGGACTTCACAGACGAAGGTAACCCCACACAAGCCTCGAGTACAGCATCCCACCGGATTAAATCGCAATTGATGGCAGCAGCCATCGCGATGGCAGAGGCGTGGTAAGATGCCCGGTTTGCCACAACGGCCAAAGAATGCACCTCACAAAGCGGAGTGGTAGACTGAGGGTCCCAACTGTCCTCCAGAGCGTGAACAATCGTCTGCGTCGTGAGGTCCAGGAAACCTGAACATGCAAGTGAATTGCAAATCAGGATAGTAGTCTTATCAACACCCAGAGGAACCCGAGAAAAGACGGCGCGGCGACCACCCGCCTGAAAATACGTGGCGGCATCTAGAGAGGGTAAAGAGCACGAAAACGCCTGAGAGTGATCGGCGTACCAGCTCTGGCGAAACCGGATATCGATGCCCTCCGGCCATCTGGCATCTGAAAAGAAAACAAGACTCCTTCAAGGTGGCGAGAGGCAACTGCACCGAAAAGGTGTCCGCGAGATCGCGAAAGCCGGGTGGTTGCGGGAGAGATTTAAGGCACGTAGGTGGAAGGGTAGCATCCACCGAAGCCAAAGCCTTCCTCTTAACTCATTCTACCCCAGACATACCGCAGGAAGATAACGATCGACCATGATAGTTCAAGGGTGATGCCAGAACAGCTTGGCGCCTATGGGCGCCAAGCTATTCTGGCATCACCCTTGAACTATCATGGTCGATCTGTGTCCTGCACTGCAATGCAGTCTGCAGAAAACAACGGCAAAATTTAAGGATTTCGGTGTTGGGGTAGAATGAGTTAGTAGGAGGAGAGGGTGGACAGACTTCCGGTGGAAGAAAACGGAGGATGAGACCCATGGCCGCCTCGATCGACCGCCGCGTCTCAATGCCCGGAGCTACGTGAGAAGAGGATTCCGAACCGTCGGGTGGAGAGTCCGCGGACAGGGAAAGCTGGGACGCGGAAGGGTGTCCAAAAACTCCGAATGTGGAGGCAGAATTCGGCAGGATGAAGACTGAGGATGTCGTCGTCCATAGCCGCCGACACTCGTCGAGGTAGAATATGCGGAATATCAGAGAGTGAGCGACTTTCGCGAGCCGCATGACTGTCCATGTTATGCGGAAAGGCCAGAGGAAACGGCTGTGAACAGAAGTAAGGAGAACTCCGCTAAAGTGTGGGCGAGGAGTGCCTGCGCAAACATCCCCGAGTGAGCGGACTGTCCACGGAAGAAGCAGAAGATGAAAAAGGAGAAGACCGACGCCTCACAGGGGAGGAACTGTGTCATCTGTTCTCATGAAGTGGTCATGAAGTGGTCGGCGGTGCGCATCGTGGCGGGAAGAAACCCATGAACGGGACCGCTCCCAGCCCGGGACACAAGGATCACGGCTGTGGTGCAGAGGGGAAGGCAGAATGGTAGGACGCAAATCAACCCGTCCGATAGGAGGCCGATGCGAGACTGAAGAAGCGCGAGGAACAGGGTGGCCATGTTCCATCCAAATTCCGAGGGCGACCACGCAATTGAATGTCCCGGGGGGAAGAGGACCAGGGTGAAGCCATTGGACGAGAGTGGAGAGATCGTCGCCGAGAGGGCTGATCGTCTGATCGATGGACGCGCGGTGACCGGCTCCGAGCCGGGGCGCAAGGAGACACAGGAAGCCCCACAGCGCTGTGTAAAGAGTCGTGATGTGACGACCTATGGCGACGCTGAGGCACAAAGGTGCAGGTGGGCAAGGCCACACCTGGCTGGTCGGTAACCGCGCCAGGGCCAGTCGGGGGGCCGGTGGCTCATCCCCCGAGGGAGAGGGGGAAGTCGCCGCGAGGGACCCATCTCCGTAGAAAGGGTGCGTGGGACAGACATGAAACTGCGCTCCACAGAGCAGGAGCGCATTGAATCGTAAACTTACCTCCCACAGCAGAAGGGACAGGAAGGGACATCGTCCGTCGCCTTGGCCGGGGAGGGGGGGGGGGGGAAATGGCCGCAAGTGTCCCGTCACCGTTGATCGGGAGTGAGGTGTGAGGGAGCGACCGGAGTCCGGGGACCGAGAGCGCGAGACAAACCGTCGACTGCGTCCGAGTTGGGAGAGGCCGGTGGAACTGGCACCGCAGTGGAAGGGACGGGGCGCTTGTGGCGATAGAAACTCCAAAGTTGGGACCAACAGTCCTCCTCCCAAAAGGCGCAAGTAGCACAGGTATTATCCGACGCGCAGCCCGAGCAAGGAAGGCAGCCTAGATGTAAATCGCCGGGCCACTGGGAGTGGCTGCAGGTGGGGCAAGTTTTAAGCTGGTGACTGCAACAAAGAATGGAAACATAAGAGAACCGCGCGTGACCCGGGGCCACGGTACCAAGTACACGACCATTGTAACTGACCGTCGGAGACGAAGTCGAAAAGAATGGCCAAAACGCCGTAATTCTACGGAAATTGTCAAAGTAGGCTTGCAATCGCCGGGCAAGACAATGTCCGAGGCCTTACCCGGCCATCATAACAAGATTGAAACCGAAAAAACGTACGAAGGAGAAGAAGAAACACAGAGACTGAAAACAATGGAACCGAACAAAATGGAAGCTAATTATAGAACTGGCAAAAACGGACTCTCGCAAGATTGGGAAGGGAGGCTATCCGGAGGATAGGGAGGCCACTCCTGGGATTAGTAACTGCTTGCTAGAGTTACGTCCCTGGTTGTGTAGCAACACACAACAATTTTGGAGGCGGAAATTGACAGGCTAAGTATGTCTTCCTATTAGTAATACCATTGGTAACGTTTTTGAAGAACTAAAGGAAGGACTAGTGAGGAGTTGAATCGAGCCGTCGGCCCTGAGCTGAAGGCAGGATCGATGCACAGAGAGAGCATGGAGCTCGCTCACTCGAGAAGCAGAGGCAAGAGCCAGCAGGAAGCACATCTTCCTTGTCAAGTCTGAGAACTGCGCCAAGGGCAGAGGTTCAGAATGATCAGCGTTGAGCCAGGTTAACACCCAAGCAAGGTCCCATCGTGGGAGCAGTGAGCTGGTCACTGGCCGCTAGAGGTCGAAGTGAGCCATTAGATCGGCGAGGTCCATGCAAGCCCCTGGATCTGGCCGGCCCAAATGGCGATAAGTGTCAGCCAACACAGACAGATATCCCCTAATGGTGATAGGCACCAGGTTCTGATCCGCAGAGCCACAGGAAGAACTCGGCAAGCTGGGGCATAGTCAAAGCTGTGGGGGAGAGGTGTCGAGTCCCACACCACGACTGTAAGTTGTAAGACCCGCCATTTGCCCTCGTAGACTTTCCGGGTTGAAGGTCGTCGTGCTGAAGCGATAGCCGCCACTGCCGCATCTGAGAAACTCGAGCGGTGAGGGCACGCCCGCACAATCTCCAGGCGTGTAAGAGGAGACTCTCTGGGCAAGGGTGAAAGAGATCCTGCTGTGGCTGCTTCAGCATTGTGCGCGGCGTGGGAAGCCGCAGAGGGGGATCCGTGGCGAGACTCATGAGATCTATAGTCCAGCTCTTGGCCCAAGTGAATGGAGCTACCAGAAACAGCACCATGTTGCAGCCCTTGAGCTTCAGGAGTATCTTGGGTACCAGCACGGAGGGAGGGTACGCGTATGCTAGTAGACCTTCCCAGGGAATGGAGAGAGCGTCTACCGCCCACGCGAAGGGGTCCGGAATGGGTGAGACAAAGAGGGGCAGTTGTGTGTTCCATCTCGTCGTAAACAGGTCGATCATGGGCGTCTCCCAGTGCTCGCAAATCAGCCAAAAGAGGTCGGGGTGAAGAGCCCCCTCGGTATGGAGGAGCTGGCCCTGACGGGACAGAGAATCCGCTAGCACATTCAGCTGTCCCGGGATCTGACGCACCCGCAGCGAGATGCCCCGATCCTGGCACCACACTAGTAGCTGGAACAGAAGGATGCACAGTGAAGGAGAACGCGTCCCGCCCTGTTTTTGAATATACGCCACAACCGTCGTGTTGTCGGAGAGGACCAAGACCTCCTGGTGTGTCAAGCGTGCCTCCCAGGCGATGAGGGCAAGCCAAACTGCCTTCAATTCCAACCATTTGATGTGCTTGCCCACTAGATCCGGCGGCCAAAGGCCCGCTGTCTCGCTGAAGTCTGGGAACAGGTGCGTCCCCCAACCGGAGAGACTTGCATCCGTGCAGATTGACAGGTAGGGGAGCGGGGAGGTGAGGGGAACTCCCGACGCTAACCAAGAGGAGTCTGTCCACCGGAGGAGATGTGGCCAAACCAGCGGAGACACAGGCATGTGGGCTTCCAAATCCCCTGAAGACGGCCGCCAGAGAAGGAGAAGATGTAGTTGAATCAACTGCGAGTAGAGCCGGCCGAGGGGGAACAAGTCCACCGCTGCACTCATGAGCCATAACAACTGCAACCACATCCTCGCCAGAACTGCCGTGGCTTGATACACTTGCAGGGCCAAAGCCGCTAACTTCTCGATCCGGACCTGGGGAAGGCACACCAGGTTCAACTCAGTCCGAAAATCCATACCAAAGTGGATAAATCTGCGGGACGGCGAGAGGTCCGACTTGCCGAAGATGACCAGGAAGCCGAGCTGTTGAAGGAGGGAAAACAGCACATCCCTGTCTGCAGACAAGCAGGTCTCATCCTGATTCCGGAGGAGCAAGTCGTCAAGGTAGTTGGAGGTCAGACTCAGAGATGACTGCCGAGCGCATGTGACTACCGCGTCCATGATCCTGGTGAAGACCGGAAGGGGAGTCATCGGGATCGCCCCCACTCGGGCCGCCTGGCCACGACCAGGCCAGGCGGAGGCCGGAGCTGGAAGGGTGTGGGAGCGGCCAAAATGGGGGGTACGGGTGGGGCCAAGGGGCACACTGGAAGCTGGGCAGGAGGCGGGTCTGAAGGACCGCAGGGCGCGACCCACGGCCTTGCGGGCCACATGAAAGCATGAGGTCGGGCGAGAAGAAGGCGAGATGTCCTTTTTGGTCTCCTTAACCGTCTGCCAGGTGGAGCCAAACAGCAAGGGACTGTCAATGGGAGACTTGACCGACAAAGGCAACCCCGCACAAGCATCTAGCACCGCATCCCACCGGATCAAATCACAGTTGATTGCGGCAGCCATCGCGTTGGTAGAGGCGTGGTAAGAGCCCAGTTTGCCACAACCGCCAAAGAATGCACCTCACGCAGTGGAGCGGTAGACTGCGGGTCCCAATTGTCGAGAGCTCTGACAATCACCTGGGTCCAGGAAACCCCGAGCAGGACAGGGTGTTGCTGATCAGGACAGCTGAGTTGTCTACTCCTCAAGGAACCCGGGAAATGGTGGCTCGGCGACCACCCGCCTGAAAATCCGCTGCGGCATCCAGCGAAGGCAAAGGGCACAGAAAAGAAAACAGAGTGCTTTGAGTTCCTGAGAGGCAACTGCGCCGAGAAGGCATCCGCGAGATCCCGAAAGCCCGGTGGTTGCAGAAGGCATTTTAGGCGCTTAGGCTGCAAGGTAGCATCCATGGAAGCCAAAGCCTTTCTCTTAAGAGGAGGGGTGGGTGGACAAGCCTCCGGCGGAAGAAAACGCAGAATGAACCCCGTGGCCTCCTCTTGCGACCGCCGCATCTCGATGCCTGGAGCAAAGCAAGAAGAAGACGCAGAACAGCTGTGCTGGGTACCCGCAGGCACGGAAATCAGGGACGCGGAAGAGTGCTCCAAAACCCCGAAGGTGGAGGCAGAATCCTCTGGATGTAGGCTGAGAACTTCGTTGTCGACAGCCGCTGCCAAGCGCCGGGATGAGGTACGCATAAGATCGGAGAGTGGGCGACCGCCGCGTGGCACATGACTGTCTGTTCCGCGGGGATGGGCCAGAGGAACAAGATCGAAACGGGAGCGAGGTGAACTCCGCCGAAAGACGGGAGAGGAGCACTGGCGCCAATGCCCCAGAGTGCTCCGACTGCCAACAGAAGAAGAAGAAAAAGGAGACCTATCGCGCCAGTCAAGTGAGAGGGTCTCACGCACATGAAGGGGGGAAGACCGGCGCCTCACAGGGGAGGGACTGTGCCATCTGCTCTCGCGAAGAAGAGGTCGGTGGCGAAAACCGTGGCGGGAAGAAACCCGTGTACGGCACCGCCCCCGTCCCGTAATGTGATGATGTAGTCTGCGACACGCAGGGGAAGGTCGCCCGGGGTGACGCAGAGCCACCCGTCCCGAAGAGGAGCGCCGCGAGCGACAAAAGACAGAAGAAGCGCGGTGATCATGGTGGCTATGCTCCATCCGTGTCCATGTACGACCCCGATGTGGTATGTCCCGGAGGGGGGGAGTCCAAGGTGAACCAATCTGAACTGAGTGGGGAGATTGTCGCTGAGAGGGCTTACCTTCCGATAAACGGGTGCGCGGAGACCGGCTTCTAACCGGGGCGCGAGAAGACACCGAAAGCCCCGGGGCGCCGCACTGAGAATCGTGAAGTGATGACCGAAGGCAATGCATAGGCATAGGTGCATGGGGGCAAGGCCACACCTGACTGATCGGGAACCGCGCCAGGAACAGTCGGGGGCCGTTGTCTCCTCCCCCAAGGGAGAGGGGGGTAAAGCCGTGAGAGACCCGTCTCCGTAGAGCGGGTGCACGGGGCTGACTGCAAACTGCGCTCGAGGGAGCGGGAGTGCACTGTCTTGTAAGGTACATCACATCCCACAGCAGAAGGGACAGCGTCCGTCACCTTGGCCGGGGAGGGGGGGGGGTGTAAATCGCCGCATGAGTCCCGTCTCCGTAGAGCGGGGTTAGTAGGCGACCGGGGACCAGGAGTGCCAAGTAGACGCGCTAACTGTGGCCGAGTTGGGAGGGGCCGGGTGGGTTGGCGCCGCGGTGTAAGGCATGGGGCGCTTGCGGCGATAGAAATGCCAAAGTTCCGACCAACGGTCCTGCTTCCAGGCAGCGCAAGTCACGCAAGTGTGATCGGATGCACAACCCAAACAGGGGAGGCAGCAAATGTGCGTATCGCTGTGCCAATGGAATTCCCCACAGACGGTGCAAGTCTTAAGCTGAGCACTGTAACAGGGAATGGAAAAGAATCGCGCGTGGCCCAGAGGCCACGTCACCCAGCACACGACCGGTGTAACCGACAGTCGAAGTCAAAACAAACGGCAAAACGCCGTAATTCCACGGAAATTGCCCCAGTCAGCCACAATCGCCAGCTTCTAGCCAGGACGCAAGGAGACAGCCCTGAAACGCCGAGCAACAAGTCATGATATGACGACAGATGGCGACGTGGTGGCGTAAAAACGCAAGTAGGCAATGTCACGCCTGGCTGGTCTAGAGCCGCGCCAGGGACAGCCAGGGGGCCGATGTCTCCTCCCCCGAGGGAGATGGGGGTACCTCCGCGAGAGACCCATCTCCAAAGATCGGGTGTGCGGGGCTGGCTGTGAAATACACTCGAGAGAGCGGGGGTGGAAAATCTCACCCGGTACAACACAACCCGCGGCAGAAGGGACGTCAGCTTGGCTGGGGTGGAAATTAGCCGCAATGGTCCCGTCTCTGAAGAACGGGATTGTGGTAATAGTATGCGACTGGGGTCCAGTGACCGGGAGCGCCGAAAAGAAACACCAACGACGGAAGAGCTGGGAGTGGCCGGGCGATTTGTAGCCTCGTCAGACTGAATGGAGCGCTTACGACGGTAGAATCGCCAAAGTTCGGACCAGCGGTCCTCTTCCCATGCAGCACAAGTCACACATGTGTGGTCCGATGCACAGCCCAAACAAGGCAGACAGCAAGGGTATAAATCACTAGGCCAATGGACATTTTTACAGGTGGGGCATGTTTTAAGTTGAGTACTGCAACAGGGAACAGAAAGAAAGTAAGTGCGCGCAGCCCAGAGGCTACGTAACCGAGCACACTACCGTTGTAACCGACAGTCGAAGGCGAAGTCGAAACGAACAGCAAAACGCCGCAAATCCACGGAAATTGCCCCAGTCCGCCATAATCGTCCGAGGCCTTATCTGGCCATGTCAAGACTAAAGAAACCAAAGGAGGAACAAGGGAGATGAAGAAAACGTGGAGACTGATGATGAGGAAACCAAACAAGATGGAAGCTAAGTAAGGAACTGGCAATAACGGACTCTCGCGAGATTAGGAAGGGAGGCTACTCGGAGGAGAAGAAGGCCACTCAGGGGATTAGGTAACTGCTCTACTAGAGTTATGTCCCTGGTTGTGTAGTAACACACAACAATTTTGGAGGCTGAAATTGACAGGCTAAGTATGTCTTCCTATCAGTAATACCATCGGTAACGTTTTTGAAGAAATAATGCGGTGACTGAAAACCAGTAAACTGAACAAAATGGAAGCTAAGCATAGAACTGCAACAAACGGACTCTCATGAGATTAGGAAGGGAGGCTACTCAGAGAATGCCTACCTTCATGTACCTATGCACCCTTCTGCTCGCTATGCTGAAATTGATAAGCTAAGTATATTTTCCTATCAGTAATGCCATCGGTAACATTTTTGAAGAAATAAACAGCATCATGAATACAATTGAAAATACAGGGTCGTGAATACAAATCAAAATATAGTGTCATTTAACTCTTTGCCACCGTAGTCTGACAACTAGTTTTTTTCCCCCTGAACGTATGCCTTACTTCGACTCACTTCCCTGCTACCATAGTAATGTTGACACATTTCATTGGCACTGTTTGTAGTAAAATCTTATCAAACCCCAACATATTTGGTATCAATGGAAAAA
>BTPG01000004.1:91774302-91826415 GCA_036245525.1 Semisulcospira habei
AAACATGAAAAGTCACTCTACATGTACAGATGAGTGCTTGAAATATTATTAGTAGGTTGCTTCCCTTAGACCGTACTGCCAGTATTGCTAGTTAAACTGGAATTCGAGCACACACGAGTGCGCCTCTTTGGCAAACGAGGCCAGCACACGTGTGCAACGTTGGCAACGGAGCTTTGCTTGGCGCACACATGTGCGTTCGGTCGTCAAAACATTAACCCTTTTCATCCTGATACACTATTGCTTGAAATAAAATTGACTACGATAGTTCAAGGGTGGTGCCAGAATAGCTTGGCGTCTGAGGCGCAAAGCTATTCTGGCAACACCCTTGAACTGAAATGGCTGATCTATCACCTAATCTGTACACAACTTACTCCAATCAAACCTGTGTAAGGAACAATACAAAAAGTGGTTGCCTCAGACAGGTGGCCATCTAAAAGGTGGTCAAGAAGATCATGGGACCAAAACTGGGTGGTATACTTTACCCATTAAGCCCAAACGCACTACAGCAGGAGATGGATTGACCATGATAGTTCAAGGGTAGTGCCAGATTAGCTTGGCGCCGTAAGGTGCCAAGCTAATCTGGCACTACCCTTGAATTATCATGGTTGATACATCTTCTGCAACTGGTACATAGTCATAAGGCGACACCTCCAAAAATTTGGGCAATGCGGCCGTGTGTTGGGGGGGAAAACAGGTGGTTGTCATGTACAGTTGGTCGACTTGACAGGTTTGACTCTCACTCTCACTCTCTGTCTGTGTCTGTGGGTGTGTGTTTGGGAAATGATTTTGTTCTGTTTTTCTTGGCTCGTTTTTCTGCATTTGCCCCATCACACCTTTTTTCCTAAAGGATGACATCGATTAAGATTCAACAATGCTACATATACAATTTTCCTTCTTACTTTTCCACAGTCACAGATGGGGTCAGGCCGAGTATGAAGTCGAGGTGAGGTTGAATGACTGTTTCAGCGATGGTGGTTGCAAACTGGCGTTCTTCCTCGTTTGGCACATGCCACTTGACATCGAGGTTGTCCATGTCACCAGGGATGGCCCAGTCCTGAGCATAACACAAATAAGAATCTTAACTCCTTCAATTCAATTCAATTCAATAAACTTTATTCATCCCGCAAGGGGCAATTAAAAGTGGTCTGACAGACTCAGTCACTTAAATATACACAAAAATTACATTAAAAATATGCACGCAATAATAAACATATCTGCATATAACACACACACACACACACACACACACACACACACACACACACACACACACACACACACACACACACACACACTCCTTTGCTACCAGTGAAATGCAAACACATCTCAACTGCAAGAGGCGAGGAACCTAATGAGCCCCACATCTGCTGGGGTTTTATAATGTTTACTGCCTCTTGCTCATGAGCCTCACTGATGCTAGGCTCATGAAGTGCTTTGCCTTTTGCTCATGCCTATATATACTGATGTGCAAAAGAAATGCGACATTTTTGGAATCATCATAAACATTTCTGTGTTTTCAATGATTCCAGAATTGTTGCATTTCTTTTGCTCGTCAGTATAGATGCGGTTGCTCATGATGTTCTTTGCCACTTGCTTATGCCTACAGAGATGCAAACTGCACGCAAAAATTAATTTTTCTCTAAAATGTATTTTTTCGAAAAATACTTACCGATGACATTACTAACTGGAAGCTTCGCTTAGCATGTCAATTTTAGCCCCAAAAACTTACTGTGATGCCCTCTAAGGGAGGCAATCACTGGTGTGCCATTACCAGGGCACTCCCGAGTGGCCTCCCATTACTACTGTATCCGGTGACGCACTCACCCTTACTTGCCAGTATCTGAGCCTTAGCTCTAAGCGCCAAGCGGGGTAGGAGGGAGGGACGTCTGAATAATGTCAATGGTAAGTATTTTTCCCAAAAATACATTTTAGAGAAAAATTAATTTATTTTCTCAAAATCATTTCCGATGACATTACTAACTGGAATTGCGAATAGGAGGCGGGTGCCGCCTGCATAGAACACCTCCCATTACCGGCGCTGAGTGCGCAGTGTCAAGGCCCCTCCCTACGTGCCCACTCCCGACAATTTTAGCTAGGCAAACCTAAGGCGCCTGAGGCGCTGGGAGGGAGTGCTGCACCGGCGAAATGACCTCCGCCAGGCCCAGGTTGATGCGCTGGCCGGATAGATCTCGGGAGGACGAGAGTAGACTCGATCTGCCAACCCACGGATGCCACAGTATCCCTCTCTGCCTCGTATCGGACAACCCATGCTCTCTGCCGCTGTTCAGACTTCCTCCTGAAGGTCTGGATGCACATGGTTAGGTTTGCTCCGGCCGAGCTCTTGTGTGGGGACCAATCACCCATCGTAGCCAGCAGGAGATTATATGTGCTGAAACGCCTCATCTGCCCGGAGCCAAGGGCAGGAACAGCACGAGCATCCTAGTTGTAGCGGCTTAAAACTGTGCAGGCACACTTAAGGGCCCTGAAGGTCCTGTGGCCGGAGTCCTGTGCCAGATCTGTCGCCCAGAGGGTCAGACGATAATAATAAATAATAATAATAATACCGTTATTATATAGGCGCTTTTTCTCAATTTTTGGGTGAATCGACTCAAAGCGCCGTGAACTGAAACCCAACATGCACACTCACGTAACAGACACAGATTTACGCCAGTTAAGACAAACACAGTACAAGACAGACGAAGGGCCAGTTCAGCTACTGAAGTTACAGAGATTTTTTGATCGCTTGTATTTGAAATTTGTGAAGTGGCCTGAAACCGGTACCAAAGTGTGGGGGGTGGGGGGTACCCGGAGGGGTGGAAGAACTGGAGTACCCGGAGAAAGAACCCCCGATGATGACAACTTGTGGGACTGTCGCCGGAGAGCGGTTCCTTGCCGAGAAGGCAGTGTCCATAAGCACCTGTGAAGGGCGAGGTCCTCCAATGGCGATATGAGGGACGTACCGAAGGCATGTAACTCACTGACCGGAGCTGTGGCAAGTGCAACCAGAAGCAGGTCTCCTGGTAATGTCTTCCAAGCACTAATGGAAGAAGCTTGAACCTCTCGCGTAGAGCCCGTTGAGCACCCAGGGGAAGTCCCCAAGCGGGACCAACTATATAAGGCCTGCCGCTGCAGCTCAAACGGGACATCCAATCTGCCAAGTCATAGGACGCTCCCGGGCGTGACCATCCGAGGCTTCAGTAGAGTCTGCCCCCATCACCAGGTAAACCTGGGAGGGGACGGTGCTAAGTTCCGGCAGAACAAACGTCCCACGAAGAACGCGGCCAACTGGGTTGGTAAGGTCCGTGGGGAAAAAAACGCTCTGTGGCGCACCGAGTCTGGAGAATGCCCACTTACCTTCGTAGACATAACCTCTGGGCACAGGTGGAACAGCCGTTGCCTTGGCTGCTTGAGCACCGTACTCGTCGCGGACGGCACCCGCGAAGGGTCCGTCGCAAGATCAAAAAGTGTGGTCCAACTCTTGGACCAGCTGAATGGCACCAGTAGTCTCAGAACCATAGGAGGAGACGCACAGGGGAAGCCTGTAGTTCGATCCTTGACGAATGGTCAGACCAATGGCGATTCTCCATGGTGAGCAGGGTAGCTGGAAGATATCTGGCTGTAGTGACCACTCCAAGTGCAACCTGGCCTCGAAGAGCCCTAGCACATCTCTTGTATATCTCGATCTTCCCAAGAAAACCAGCCGCAGCGCTTCATCTCCAACCAGTTGAAGTGTCTGCCTTGGTAAAGACGATCTGCCGCCGTGCTAGCAGGCCTAACAGTCAACCCGCATGTAAGGCTCTGAGGGACGCTCCTACTCTGTACTGATCCCGTCCTACTGGAAGTCCTACTCGAACAGGATGGCCAAGAATTCCATACCTCGCTGGAACCCACGTGAAGGTACCATGTAGGACCTGCCTCCGTAGACTAAGGAGCATAGGCGACGAAGAATTGCCCGCAGGAACCTCTGCCGGCCGCCAAGTGGCTTGCCAACTGGTTCCGTAACAGTCGGTCATCCAGCTGTAAAGAAGTCCTGGACATGCACCGCTGCCCTCAGCGCTCTGTCAGTCTCCATCCTGCCGCGACGCCGAAAGAACTTGTTCAGGGCCGAAAGGTCGAAGATCGGCCACCATCCCGCTGGCTTGGGTACAAGAAAGAGTCGACTATACTGCCATGGAGTCGGAACGCAGAACCCCTCTGCGCGGAGACCTCCAGATGCTATACTAACGACTGTGTTGCTACGTCCAAGAACCCCGTTCACACCAGCGAGAAGCGGAAACAGGAAGACTCTTGTTTATCCTCGTCAGTGACCGCTGGCTGCGCCCTGCCTGCACCAACACGCTCTCGTCCACTGCCGGGCAGGTACCTGTATAACAAAGCCGGTGGAAGTGAATCCATCCTCTCTGGTCAAGAGTGCCCGAGAAGAACACCAGCTCTCCAAGCCGTCTCCACACAGTAGTGCGAAACGCCTCTGCTAGGTCCCGAAACCTGTCAGTTGAGGAGGAGACTTGTAGCGCTTGGCAGCTGCGGAGCAAAGACCAACGCCATGGCCCTACTTACCAATGCGACAACGGGGGGCAGTGCTCCGGAGGGAGAAGGATGTGAAGAGACGTGATGGCTCGTCCAACCAGGTGCGTAAGTCTGAACTGCATCCACGAACACGATGGAGAGTGATGCCGGCCCACGCAGTGAAGTCGGTCGGACAACGTCCTCTCCCAGCGCTGATCCCTAGTCCTACGAAGGTAGACTGCATACCTCCTCGTCATCTGCAGCACGCTGGGAAGTGGCTGCCACTGCCGGTCCCAGAACCGCGCCGTCGGTGTCACAGAGATGTCGCCTCCGTCCATCGGCTGTCATCCAACTAGTTCCGGCACAGACGTCGAAACTGCGCCTCCACGGAAGAGTGGTCCCTGCCAATCAAGCCCAAAGATCTGCTGCGGTCTGCCGGCACAGCCTGCGTCGATGTCCCTGGAAGGCTGCTACGTCAAAAGCTGTCAACCGCGCGACGCCAGCGCTGACCTCGAACTGCGTCTCCACTGAAGAAACTGCGCCTCTGTGGAAGAGTGGTCCCTGCCAATCCAGGCCGAAGATTTGCTGCGGTCCGGCGACATGGCCTGCATTGGTGTCCCTGGAAGGCGGCTCCATCCAAAAGCTGTCATCCGAGAGACCCTGGAGCTGATGTCGAACTGCATCTCTGAGTGGTCCCTGCCAATCCAGCCCGAAGATCTGCTGCGGTCTGCCGGCCCTGCCTGCGTTGGTGTCCCTGGAAGGCGGCTCCGTCCAACAGCTGTCCACCGCGCGACGCCGGCGCTGACCTCGAACTGCGTCTCCGCTGAAGAGTGGTCCCTGTCAATCCAGCCCGAAGATCTGCAGCGGTCTGTCGACATGGCCTATGTCTGGATAGGCGGCTCCGTCCATCTGCTGTCCACCGCGCGACCCTGGAGCGGATGTCGAACTGCGTCTCCACGGAAGAGTGGTCCCTGCCAGTCTGGTCTGACGATCTGCCGCTGTTCGCCACCGCGACTGCTTCGATGTCCCCGAAAAAAACGCCTCCGTCCAAGCTGTCATCGAAGAAAACCCGGTGCCGACGTCCACCGTGCCTCTGCTGCCACGTGAACCTGTCAGCGTGGTCCCAAACCTGCCGCTCCTAGCTGATGCCCCTGAAGCCTGGCGTCGAACGAGGTCCGTCGCTGCAACATGCTTGAACTTGTCCGCCGCTCCGGAGAAGAGGATAGGGATAGATGAGACATCCTACCGAACACGGAGTCCAACTGCGCTGTCTCCCTGCGCCGTGAATGCTCCTTCGAACTTATCCATTCCTGTGTATGCAAGATGGGGGTGTACAGTCCCAGAACCTCGGATGCGAGGTCCCTCCCCGTCTAGTCGGCCATTTCCACCGACTCCATCCATACCGCAGAGGCGGTTGTCGGTGCTGGTGGAGCGCTCTCTATGGCTTCACCCTTGAAGTAGGTACGCCAAAGGATACTCATGTGGCCTGATCTTCCTCCAATCCTTCCTGTGTCTACCAAACGGGGGTGTATGTACCAGCGTCTGCCCTCAGCTGGTAAACCCGTCTAGTCGGCCATTTCACTGACTTCATCCATACCGCAGAGGCAGTTGTCAGTGCTGGTGGAGCGCTCTCTATGGTTCCACCCTTGAAGTAGGTACCCTTGAAGTAGGTACCCTTGGCCTGATCTTCCTCCAATCCTCCCTGTGTCTGCCAAACGGGGGTGTATTGTACCAGCATCTGCCCTCGGCAGGAACCGCCCGTCTATCGGCCAAGTACTGACTAACCTCATACCATCTGAAGGCGGTTGTCAGAGATCAATGCCGTGACACGTTAGCACTGTCCGCCGGTCCAGCGAAGAGGAAAGGGAAGATGACACATCACCATGAGTATGGTGTCCTACACATGCTGAATCCAAGTGCTGTGAAATCCTTCGATCACCTTTCTTACTTACTTACTTACGCCTGTCACCCCTACCCGGGTATAGGCCGTCGACGAGAGACCTCCAGCAACTCCTGTCCTGTGCTTCTCCTTCGATTCTACTCCAGGTGGTTCCCAGTCTCTTGATGTCTGCTTGGAGGTCTCGACGCCAGGAGTTTCTCGGCCTACCTCTTTTCCTCTTTCCCTGGGGGTTCCATGACAATGCCTGCCTAGTGATACTGGAAGCTGGCTTTCTCAGACTGTGACCGATCCATCCCCATCTTCTTCGCCCAATTTCATTCTCTGCTGTTATCTGCTCTGTTCTCTCCCAGAGTCTGACGTTGCTGATCTTCTCTGGCCAGTGGATTTTCAAAATTCTTCTAAGGCAACTGTTCATGAAGGTCTGTACTCTGTTGACTGTGGTTTTTGTCAATCTCCATGTCTCTGCTCCATATAGGAGAACTGCTTTTACATCGATCACCTTTCATCCTTCCATATTAAGGACGGGGGCTACCAGAACCTCGGAAGCGAGGCCCCTCCCCGTCTTGTTGGCCATTGCACTGACTCCAACCAAACCGCGGAAGCGGTTGTCAGTGCCGGTGGAATGCTCTCTACGGCTCCACTCTCGGAAAAGGAACCCCAAAGGTTATCCCTTAATCATTATGGCCTGTCTTGTCGGCGACTTAACCAGACTCCCCTCTGAGCGATCCCTCAAAGTTGCGACCCTCTTCCTTCTTCCCAATATACCGGCGCTGACTTGTCCAAAGGCCGTAGGGTCCAATGTGCTCAAGGGGTGGTTCCCCGCGACTTCTGCCTGAGTTCTCTTTTATTCCTTTTTGCTTGCAAGAGGGCATGAAGAGACCCAATCCGTGCGGGGAACCGAGCTCACAACGCCTGTTTGCCACTAGGTGGCGGACCAGGGACAGGTGGAATCCTAGAGCAAGTAGCTCTGAGCTCAACGGTGCTATGCGAGATGCTTTGCTGTCCGCCGGCCAGGCGTGAATCTCGTCCGCTGCCTGTCTTTATTAACCTCCAAAGCCCGCTGGGGAACGTGGCAGCTCAATTATTAGCACCGGAGGGGGCAGCAGTCCCCTCTTTGCGCCGACAAGCACACGATATCCGAAGTTTCATTCCTCTGCTTCATCTCTATGGCTGCGGTCGATAACAGCTGACGTACGGGTCTCTCTCTGCAGTAGCAGGCCCACAGCTGCGACCAAGTTCCTTCTTCCAGACCGCGCAACGAATGCAAGGTCGACTGGAGGGACAGCCCGAGTAGTGAAGGCAGACATCGTGTACATCATTAGGCCATAGGGGGACACCACAATCGGTGCCGGTCCTAACCTGAGCACTGTAACATAGGACAGACAAAAGGCCATACAAGCGCTCGAAGCCTCCTCGGAGGGTCCAAATTCCCAGTCAGCCTTGTACATACAAGCAAGGGCAAAGATACGACCCGGTAAAAAAAACCATTGTGTACATCATAAGGCCATAGGGGAACGCCACAATTGGTGCCGGTCCCCACCTGAGCACTGTGCCATAGGACAGACAAAAGGCCATACTTGCACCAAACCACACACACACACACAGAAATCCTTCCTTTCCTTCTCTCTTTTTTTTTTTTTCCACAGCAAGTCCTCATGAGCAGAGTTCACAACTACCGTCGGAGCACAAGTGCACACGACCGGTCTGACTCAGCTAAGCGAAGATACTGGCGAGTATGAGCGAGTGCGCCACCAGATATGGTAGTACGGGAGGCCACTTGGGAGTGCCCTGGTAATGGCACACCAGTGATTGCCTCCCTTAGAGGGCATCACAGTAAGTTTTGGGGGCTAAAATTGACATGCTAAGCGAAGGTTCCAGTTAGTAATGTCATCGTTAATGATTTTGAGAAAATAAATGTATTTGTTTCCTCAAAAACATTACCGAAAAATACTTGCCGATGGCATTACTGTTAGGAAGATACTCTTAACTTATCGATTTCAGCCTCAAAGTTTGTTGTGCGTTGCTACACAACCAGGGAAATAACTCTCCCTGTTCCCTGAGTAGCCTCCCTTCCCCATGACGTGGCGCCTTCCCATCAGTCTTATGATTAGTGACTGGCAGCAAGCGGGGTAGGTGGGGGGGAGCTTTGAGTAATGCCATCGGTAAGTATTTTTCGAAAAAATTTATTTTAAAGAAAAATACATTTATTTCTTCAAAAACGTTACCGATGGCATTACTGTTAGGACGAATAGTGAAGAGGAGGAGGGTGCTGCCCCTATTGCCTACCCAAATGGGAACGCTTATCCAATGCCCCTGAGGTGCAAACTCCCAACGATTTCAGCTTACCTATGGCGCCTTCGGCACCGGGAGGGAGTGTTGCGCCGCAGCGATATCCCCCACTAGCGCCAGGTTCATTCGTTGGCCAGAGAGATCTTGGAAGTAGAACCGTGCAAATGTAGATTCTGTCCGCCAGCCCACGGTCGCCACAATGTCCTTGACCGTGCAGTTGCAGTCGAAGGCGATGCTGGCTGCAACGGCTCTGACTTCATGCACCCTTATCTGTAGCCTCATAGCACCCTGCGAGGAGAGCTCTTCATATGCTGAACGGATGATTCCTCGGAGCCAGGCGGATATAGTTTGGGCAGAGATGTCATCCCAGCCCGGTGTCAAGGGCAGGAATAGGTGAGAGCATCCCCTCCGAAGGGGCTTTGAACGGTGAAGGTAGATTTTTAGCGCCCTGACCGGGTCCTGTTGTCGGGACTCCCGGGACTGGTCACGGACACCAAGAGGACGAATAGTGATCGGATGAGGAGCTGCGGAGGGGGTTCTATTTTTGGCCAAAAACGTTGGGCTGGTGAGAAGTTCAACATAGTCATTGGCCCGGAGCTGCAGATAGCAGGGATGCACGGAGAGGGCATGCAGCTCGCTCACTCGTGACGCTGTGGTGAGGGCCAACAGGAAGCACGTCTTCCGAGTCAAATAACCGAACCGTGCCAAGGGCAGAGGTTCAAAACGGTCAGAGTTTAGCCAAGTTAATACCCATGGTAAATCCCATCTTGGGATCAGTGAGCGAGACACCGGACGGTGTAAGCACTCACCAGACGTTGTAAGCGCTCACCGCTCACCGGATGTTGCTCACCGCTCACTGGACGTTTTCAGGTCGGCCAGGTCCTTAGAAGTCCCCGGGTCTGTCCGGCCCAAGTCAGCCACCATAGACAGGTAGCCTCTGATGGTGATAGGTGCCAAGTGCTGTTCCACAAAGAGCCACAGGAAGAACTCGGCGAGCTGGGGCGTCGTCAGATCTGTGGGAGAGAGGTGCTTGCCGCTGCACCAGGACTGCAAGACCCTCCACTTCCCCTCGCAGACTTTCAGGGTCGAAGGTCTACGGGCTGTAGCGATAGCCTCCACCGCCGCACCCGAGATGTCTCTATTGGCGAGAGCACTCCGCACAATCTCCAGGTGTGTAAGAGGAGTCTCTCTGGGCAAGAATGAAAGAGATCCTGCCGGGGCCGTTTCAGCATTGTGTATGGTGTGGGGAGTCTCAGGGGAGGTCCATGGCGAGTTGTAGGAGATCGGTGGTCCAGGTCTGGTTCCAATTGAACGAGGCCACCAGGAATATCACGGTTTGGCAGCCCTTGAGCTTTTGAGTACCTTGGGTACCAGCACAGCCGTGGGGGTATGCATAAGCCAAGAGGCCGTCCCAGGGGATGGAGAGGGCATCCACCGCCCAAGCGAGTGGATCTGGCACTGGCGAAACAAAGAGGGGAAGCTGCGTGTTCCACCTCATCGCAAACAGGTCAATCATGGGTGTCTCACAGTGTGTGCATATCATCCGGAAGAGGTCAGGGCGGAGGGTCCACTCGGTGTGGAGTAGTTGGCCCCGTCTCGAGAGGGAGTCCGCCAGGACGTTCAAGTGGCCCAGCTTCTCTCTACCAGGACGGCCTTCCAAAACTTTTGCCCTTCATCACCGACATCAACACATCTCTAGAGAATGGCTCCGTCCCCGATATCTTCAAGTCCGCCATTGTCCATCCTCTCCTCAAAAAAACACAACCTCGACCCAAACGAACTCAAGAACTACCGCCCAGTCTCCAATCTCTCTTTCCTGTCCAAGCTTCTTGAGAAGGTTGTCCTCAACCAGCTCAACCTCCACCTCGCCGACAACAACCTCCTCAGTCCCTTCCAGTCTGCCTATCGCAAACATCACAGCACTGAAACAGCCCTTCTACATATCCTAAATGACCTGCTTCTCTCCACCGACTTGGGCAACATCTCCCTTCTTACGCTACTCGATCTCTCTACCGCCTTTGACACCATAGACCACTCTATCCTCCTCCACCGCCTTCACCACTCTTTGGCATCAATGACTCTGCTCACTCCTGGTTTCTCTCCTACCTCTCCGACAGACAGCAGTCTGTCACCATCGACTGTGTCTCCTCCAACCCAGTCAGGCTCTCCTGCGGCGTTCCACAGGGGTCCGTCCTGGGTCCGGTCCTTTTTCACACTCTACACCTCTCCCCTGTCCAACATCATCCAGTCTCACCACATACACCACCACCTCTACGCTGACGACTCACAACTACTAGACAAAGACAAACTCGACAACACTCAGTCACTACTGACTCGCACGGCTGACTGCTATGAAGACGTGAAAAACTAGATGACAGCAAACAAGCTCAAACTGAACGACGACAAAACGGAAGCCATGCTTGTAGGCACTCGCCAGAAACTTTCCCAGCTCCCTCCCTCTCTCCACCTTCAACTCGACAGCACCCCCATCTCCCTCTCTGACTCGGTCAAGAACCTCGGCGTCATCCTCAATTCCTCTCTTTCCATGACCAGCTTCGTCTCCGCCACGGCCCAGGCATGTTATTTCCACCTCCGCCGCATCAGTCAGATCAGAAAATACCTCACTTCCGAAGCTGCCACCAAACTCGCTGTCTCTCTCATCCTATCTCGCATCGACTACTGCAACTCTCTCCTTTCCGGCCTTCCTCACTCTACCACTCTCACTCCAGCGCGTCCAGAACAATGCTGCCCGCCTCATCCTCAGAAAGAAAAAATCCGACCACATCACTCCCCTGCTCAAGCTCCTTCACTGGCTCCCCATCCCCCAATGCATCCAATACAAGATTCTGTCTCTCTGCTACAAATCCCTGAACAACTACGCTCCTACCTATCTCTCTACCTACCTACACTCCTTCCCGCTCCCTCCGCTCCGCCTCCGACCCTCTCCGCCTCCTCATCCCCTGCACCAAACTCAGCACTTTCGGCCCCCGCTCTTTCTCCGTCTACGGTCCATCCACCTGGAACACTCTCCCACTCTCTCTCCGTCAGAAACACTCTCTCTCCTCCTTCCAGTCTGCCCTCAAAACTCACCTCTTTCAACAGTTCTAGCACTATATCACCACACTCCCCACCCCAAGCTGACCGTCGTAATGTATTTTTCACTATTTGTGGTACGTGAGTCATTGTCTAAAGCGTGCGCATGTGTGTGCGAGTTGTGAGTGCGCGCTTAGAGTTATAATTATTATAAGATAAGCGCATTATAAATATCGTAATTATTATTATTATTATTAATGTGTTGCGCGCGAAGCGAAATGCCGCGGTCTATGCACCACACTAACAGGTGATAAAGGAGGACGCAGTGCGAAGCTGAGCGAGTCCCACAACCCCCCCCCCCCCCCCCCCCCTCTGCTTTTGGAAGTAGGATACAACCGTCGTGTTGTCGGAGAGAATCAGAACCTCCTGATGTTTGAGGCGAGTCTCCCATGAGACAAGAGCGAGCCATACTGCCTTCAATTCCAGCCAGTTGATATGTCGCCCGACCAGGTCCGGAGGCCACTGGCCGGCTACAGTGCAGAAGTCCGGGAGGAGGACAGCGCCCCAACCCGAGAGGCTCGCATCCGAGCATAGGGACAGGCAGAGAAGAGGGGAGGATAGGGGAACTCCGGTAACAAGCCACACTGGGTCCGTCCATCTCTGGAGATGCGGGCGGACTAGCTGTAACATGGGAACGAAAGCGTCCGAGAACGGGCGCCAATGAAGCAAGAGATGTAGCTGGAGAGGTCGCGAGTAGAGCCGGCCTAGAGGCAAAAGGTCCGCCGCGGAGTTGAAGCCAAACTCTGGCTGGGACTGCATCAGTGTGGAACACTTGCAGGGTTAGTCCCACCAACTTCTGGACATGCGCCTCGGGTAGCCTCACGGTGTTGAGGTCTGTCAAGAATTCCATGCCAAGATGTGTAAATCGGCAGGAGGGCGTGAGGTCCGACTTTCACAAGTTGACGAGGAAGCCAAGTTGTTGCAGAAGGGAGAGTAAGGCGTCCTGGTCGCTCAACAGAGCGGTTGCAGCCTGGTTCCGGAGGAGCAGGTCGTCGAGATAGTTGGAGGTCAGACTCGAAGACGATCGCTGGGCTCTGGCCACAACCGCATCGATAATCCGGGTGAAGGCCCAGGGGCTGAGGTTGAGGCCAAAGGGTAAGGCTTGGAACTGGTAAACCACCCCTCGGTAGGCGAAGCGTAGGTACCACCGAGCTGTGGGACGCATGAGCACATGTAGGTATGTGTTGGAGAAGTCGAGGCTGATGGCGAAATCCATGGGCTGGATCGCCGCTCTCAAGGCTCTGGTGGTTTCCATCCAAAATGTCAGGGCGGTAATGAACTTGTTCAGCGCCGATAGATCGATGACTGGTCACCACCCACCGTCCGGCTTGGGCACCACAAAGAGACGACTGTAGAATCCCAATGACTCGGAACGCGTGACCACTTCCGTGGCGGCCTTCAGAAGCAGCGAGTCCACCTCTCCTTGTAGAGCCTGAGCCTGGACCGGGTCGCCCGGAATCTGGGTCCACAGAGGGAAGCGCTGTAGCGGAGGAGGGGACCGAAAGGAGATCTGTAGACCCTCGGTTATGGTAGACAGGATCCACGGGTTGTCCGAGAACAGTGTGCGCCACATGTAGCACCAGCCTCCAGCCGACTGGAGATCCTACAGTGGTTGACGAGGGCAAAACGGGCTGAGAGTCAGTGAGCCCTACCTCGCCCCGGTCTCTGGGCAGTCTGGGGCCAGGCGGGGTCGAGGGTCTGGGCCGGGAAGGAGCAGGAGCGACTGACCGAGGGGGGGGGGGGGGGAGGGGGGGCGACGAGTGGAGCCGCAGAAGCCTCTGGAAGGATGGAGAAAGGGTCTGTACGTCCGCAGTGCATGACCCACGGCCTTGCGGGCAGCATGAAAGCCAGTGGAAGTGGGACCCGCGGGACTAGGCCATATGTCCTTGTTGGCTTCTTTAACCGACTGCCAGGTAGGTCCAAAGAGTAGACGGCCACCAAGCGGAGCCTGACGCAACTGGAACTTCAGTAACACTGGGATCCGCGGGCAGCCAGCAAGAACATCACGCTGCATCAGGTCGCAGTTGGCTGCTGCAGCCATGGCATTGACCGATTCGCCACGACCGCCAAGGACTGTATCTCGCGATGCTGGGGAGAGGAATCTAGGTCCCATGTGTCCTCTGGCCGTCTGATGATGGCCTGTGTGTTCAAGTCGAGGAACCCAGCACAGGCCAGGGAGTTGCGGATCAGGGTGGCGGTCTTGTCCAAACCACGAGGCATCCGAAGCTGTAGCACCTTACGACTGCCAGTTTGCGTTTCTGCCCCAACGTCGATCGGAGGGAGGGGGCAGACGAAGGATTGGGAGTGTCCGGCATACCAGTGTTGGCGGAACTTGATGTCAATTCCAGCCGGCCATTTGTTGTCAGCTTAGAATCCCGAGCCCGTCTAAGGTCCCTGCAGCTGAGCAGAGAACACGTCCGAAAGGTCCCTGAAGCCGGGTGATTGAGGTAGTGACTTTAATCGCTTGGCCTGATGCGGAGCGTCCACCCAAGCAGAGACCTTTTGCTTGAGAGATGGAGCTTGGGGGCAAACCTCTGGAGGAAGAATTTCTGAGATGAGGAGAGCAGCCTCTTCCAAGGAGCGTAGAGTCTCCACCCATGGCAGATCAGAGGCGGACGAAGCTGACAGGCTGCACGGCGAACGAGGTGAGTGGAGTGGAAAAGGGCGCCCAGCGGTCAGAACCAATGCCGACATAGAGTCCTCGGGATGAAGACCTACAGCGTCCTCCGTCGCATTAGCAGGTGTGTATCGGTGGGGACTTATACAAGGATTGGAATGAAGACTGCCATGCCGGTCAGTATCTGGTCTAAGGATGGGTGAACGGCTGTAAGGATGGTAGGCGCGGTCTGTCGGACATCTCGTCGAGCGTCTCCGTGACTCAAAAGGGTCGGAATGATCTCGCCACTGACGGAAGTGTTGATCAGAGAGGTCTGACGGAGGACAAGCACGGATGGAAGACGCCGCAACATCTGGAGACCGCCATAGCTGACTGTCACGCTCCGCAAAGCAAGTGTGCACCAACAGAGTATCACGCTCCGCAGAGCAGTAGGGCCTGGTCCACCGGCCTGACTCCTCCAATCATGTACGTTCCGCAGAGCTGGAGGGGCCGATACATTTGCTACGCTCCACAGAGCAGGAGGGCTGAGTAACATGAGCATACTGCGCCGATCATGAGTGCTCTGCAGAGCTCGTCCACCGGCCCCACTCCTCCAATCATTTACACTCCGCAGAGCTTGAGGGGCCAGTACATCTTCTATGCTCCGCAGAGCGGGAGGGCCTAGAAACATTAACATCCTTCGCCGATCGTGAGTGCTCTGCAGAGCTGGGCCAATGAGCATGCTGTGTCTCCGTATAACGTAAACCCTCCCCAGATCTGCTGTGGCCAAAACACAGTCTACGCTCCTTAGAGTGGGATGACCTGGTATCACTGACTCATCCCACGATGTTCGCGCTCCGCTGATCGAGTAGGCCCAGAACATGTTACATTCACATAACCTTTACACTCCGCAGAGCGCGTGGCCCAGAACCACACATACGCTCCGCAGAGCGGGATGAGTGTGTCCGATGTTTACGCATCTCAAAATAGTTGGACCAAGACCGTGAGGAGACTGAAAACAAAACAACCATTGTACCAGAAGCTAAGAGTAAGACTGATGGGAAGGCACGTCATGGGGAAGGGAGGCTACTCAGGGAACAGGGAGAGTTATTTCCCTGGTTGTGTAGCAACGCACAACAAACTTTGAGGCTGAAATCGATAAGTTAAGAGTATCTTCCTAACAGTAATGCCATTGGTAACGTTTTTGAAGAAACAAAAGCACCACTGACCCTGATCGGAAGGTAATCCTTGAGTGGCTGGTCAATGTCCTGTGTGACGCTGCGGAACTCGAGAGGGTATGTGAGGGTGAGGGCACGCAACATGAAGCGCAGCACCTGGCCAGCAATCTCGTAGCCCTGTGGACTGTGGAGGGACTGCATGGGGCCCAGAGTGGACAGCAGGGTGTCTTTGTAGGGGACCAAGTGGGCACCATTGCACCGCAGAAGCTGCAGAGATATAAACCACATGAATGCATCAAAACTGGCGTGATATGCCAAGGGGACAAGGTGAACACCATTGCTCCGCGATAGCTGTAAAGGTTTAACCCATTTACACCTAATGCAATACAGCAGAAGATGGATTGATCATGATAATTTCTAGCGCCAGCAGGCACCAATCTAATCTGACACTACCCTTAAATTATCAACTAGAGGGGGAGAAGGAGGGTCAAAGAAGCGGCAAGAAAGGCAGCAAAAGCACCTCCTATGTCCCCTCCAACGCCCAGCACAAGCAAGTGGTGGATAATGCCCCCACCAGCAAGACGACGGCAGACCTCCGGAGCACAGCTCATGACGACACCACTACTTCGCCGACCCCCCAGCAAAAAGAACCAGTACCTAATGCGCGACCCCCTCCAGCCGCCGTCAATCCCACTATCCGTCCCGGGATACCAGAACTGAGGCCTAACACCCAGACGCTACTTCTTGGCGACTCGGTACTGCGCGGCCTGCACGGTAATCTGATGTCTGCCACTGACACAGACAAGGCGCAAGTTGTGTCAGTGTCGGGCCTCAGCAGAGCCAACATCCTTCAGCGCCTTCACGATTCCGAGCCCATGAATACAGTCACCACAGTCGTACATGTTGGCATAAACGACTGTAAGCGTGGGTTCGTCATCGACAGGAAGGGCTGGAGAGATGTGATCTCCGCTGCCAAACACGCCTTCCCTAAAGCGAAGATCTACATGTCCTCCATCTTGCCAGTAAATAACGAACGCCAGCAAATAGACCCGTGCATCGCCGACACCAACATGTACCTGAGAGAAGTGTGCGAGTCGCTAAAGTTAAACCTCGTTGACAATGACTGTGCCTTCTATACCAGGACAGGCGAACTGAAAACTGGATGGTACACAGATACAATTCATCCCAACAGGCGGGGTACCAGCGCCCTTGCCGTCAATATCAAGCGGACATTCTAGCAGCGCCTCTAGCGTAATGTCGCGTCACAAAGATGGGCAAAAACACCCTCACCAACACACGCAACAAGCATGATAGCGAGGACAGAAACTCGCGACAAGTACGTGGACTGCACCTAGGGCCGCCACAGCTGAAAACTTCACCTAATCAGAGGGATCCAAACCCCTGTGAAAAAGCTACCCTGATAATGTCGGGTAATCCCATCCAGCCGATCGATAGATCAAAGGATGTACCGACCACTGACCCGAAGCAACAGCGACCCCTCCACAGCATATGGGCCACCGGGCCTGTTGCCCCGACTGGCCGGCCTATGTACCCGTACCCTTCTTACTTTTACCCCCATCCCCTCCAGTGCCAGCCCTCAGCCTCACGTGGGCAGCTTAGTGACAGTGACTTTGCAGTGTTGTTTAATCTGCTTGATAGGATCAGGCCATGTGCCGGACAGTAGATAGTGCGATTCTAGGCGTCTGGTATAATTTCTTGCCCAGCGATTTTTGACAGGTTTCTAGTGTGCGATCGGTTAACTGCTTAATTGGAATAATAAATCGATGAAGTTGATATTTCTTTCTTTTAATTATTTTATCTTCTTTGCAATAGAATAGCATGTAGTCATAACATATATTCTCTTTTTTTTCAATCACCTTTTTTGTGATAATCAGTTATCTTGTACTTTGCATTTATCGACAAGCAAAAACTGTGACATGTGTCCTTGCTTATGTCATTCGTTGTGATGAAGCTCTATGCTTGTGCATAGTGCTCGCACAGTAGGATTAGTACGGTACGGTTTTTGTTAACGAGTAGGATTAGTACGGTACGGTTTCTGTTAACGGTTTGTTGGTGCCAATAGTCCGTGTGGCACTCGACGCACGGGAAATCTGTAAGACATGGTTAGCACGGGATTTTTAGTGAGTTCTGTTTAGTGAGTTCTAGGCGGAAGCTGTGACTGTCAGAGGTCTAGATCGGGAGTGCGGGCTGTTTTGTCGTATGGAACGGTTGTGTTTGAGTTACCTAGCCCGCATTCCAAGACTCTGAAGCCTAGATTTCAGGTATGTTTCTATAAATGTATTGATAGTTGTTTAGTTAGACAGTATGCGTGGTAAGATTAATGTGGTTGGATAGCGGTGTTCCGGTTTGGTTTAGTTATAGTATGTTTAGAATTCGGTGAAGTAACCGGTGTTTTTGTATACAGTTGTTTACCGAGTTAGATGACTAAAGGAATATGAAGTGTGTAGGTCTAAGCCGCTATGAAGATAGTACGTGGTTGGGTAAGCATAGTCTTTTCCAGGGTATAGAGTAATGTATAGCAAGAGTGTCAGTTAGGCTATAGTCTGTTTCAAGATAGTGACAGAGATATGGGGGTGATACGAAAATAGTTTATGAAGCACGTGTGTGTGTGTGAATGAACGTGTGAGTTAGTTGTATCAGCCAGGTTACGTGACGTTTCTCATTGATCCAATATGTTGTGTGTTTAGCAAGTGTTACGTTGGGACTTTTGTTGTCTATTCAGAGTTCTTGTAACAAGAGTGGAAAGACGGACGCCAAGACGTCGAGTCGCAGGTGGGACCTACGTGAGGTCATCCCTCCAGCTCTTCTGAGAGCGAGTCTGACTGGGGACCAAGACACCCAAGTCCAAGTGAGAACTGAGTACCGTACGAGAACAAGGACGTCCGTGCCCAAAGAGAGACAGGACGGCAACAAGCGTACGACGAAGGACTTTCACACCTAGACGTGAGAAGGACCAACGTAACCAGGCAACAACATCAAACAGGTTGGAGGCAATGTGAGACTAAGACCTAACCTGGCAAAGATATTGTGATACGTGTGTGGTGTGATAATAGAACAGTGTATATAGTTGATAATCATTTAAGTCGTTCTTTTTCATTTATAGTGTATAAAGGTTACTTTAGAAAGGGAGCCCGTGTGTTGTGTTTTACCGCATGAATGCGCCCGTCTGAGTCAGTGGCGGTGTATGCGTCTGTTGCATGAGAGTCTGTGCGTACGACTGTGGGCAAGTCTGCGTGCGTTACATTCGTACTTGAACATAGTTCCATCGACTGGTTCTTTTTGTGAGACAGTGGAAGCAGTGGCACTGATGTGGACACGTATGTGTATGTACTGTGAGAACCTTTGAGTGCCCGTGTGTGTATTGCTCAATTTCACTTCCAACCGGTTTTGTTCATTATCTCTTATTGACACTTCATACACCAAGTGAATACTGTCTCTTCCTGTAGTTTTATTTGTGTACAAAACCTTCCTTGTCACAAAGCTTTTTTTAATATACCTCTTTAAAGATGACAATTTTTGTACTTCTATATACTTTGAAGTTCATAGTGATAGTATGCCTGACGGTGGTACAAAAAATGATTTATTTTGTGGTGGTGGACTTAAAATAGGTCACCTGAATATCTATCATCTTGTCAATAACGTGCCAGATCTTTGTGCATTTTTAAACCAGCCTGAACACTTCCACATTTTTGGTGTTTCTGAATCAAGACTGAAGAACAAAATCAGAAATGCTTCCATCTCTATTCCTAACTATAAAATATTTCGTAAAGATGCCGCTTTGCCTCAACAAACAGCGCTAGCGATTTACATGCATACGTCTGTATCTAGCTACGCCAAGCAGCGGCAAGACCTTGAATTTACCAAAGTGGCGTGTTTGTGGCTCGAGTTAAAAACACCACAGTCATCACCTATACTAATCGGCTTTGTCTATAGAAATCCGGCAGCCACTGGGATTGGTTTGATGAGTTTACAGCTTTGATGGACAAGGCAAGTCAGAGCAAGTGTGACATATTTCTCCTAGGTGATTTCAATATAGACCTATCTAGACCTAAGGGATCAAATGCAGCATGGATCACGACCACATCGCTATTTGATTTGACACAAATAATTAAAGCACAAACTCGAATCACATCTACATCATCCACACTCATTGATCATATTTATGCTACCAACAAGGACAGAATAACTAGTGCGAATGTCCCGACCTTAGCCATTAGTGATCATAACCCGATATGTTGTACAATTGCTCTGAAGCTTGATAGGCCAAAGAAAAACAAACACACAACCATAACGTATCGTTCCTATAAAACATTTGATAGGGATAAATTCATGCACCAACGAAAACGGAAACGAAAATACCAATGAAGATGACAATGAGGGTAAGGACTCCGACTCTGAGGTAGAGGACGAGCAAGCGTTCACGGAAGTGAAACCCCGCCGACAACAGAAGCGATTCCCACCGAACCGAGTAAAGAAATTCTTTGCATTTCCTATCCTAATCACACCTCAAGACAACGCACCAGAACTCTACAACATGGGCATCCGGAAGCTGAACGAGGTGTTATCAGACACATTTGGGCCACCGATCGATACCCGCCGAATTTTCCACGGCAAGAGAATTATAATGGCATGCGCAACGCGAGACATACAAGAAAGCGCCATAACCAAAACCCTGATCAGACCAGTCAAAGTGAGCTGCTCGATACCAAACCACCATAAAACCGACAGCCCACCAACTAAAGCCTTGGGGGTCATTAAACCAATTCCCCTCGAGGACGAAATCTCATATATCGAGACGGAAATCCGGAAAACTCACCCCCAAGCCAGAATCCTAAAGCGCCTGACCAACAGAGAAGGGCAGGCCAGCCAAGCCATCCTGGTGCAATTCCCAGGAGAGGCCCTCCCGAAAACCATCAAACTAGGTGGCGAAATAATACACATTGACAGGTACAAAGGAAAGGCACTGATGTGCCGAAACTGCCAGAGATATGGGCACCCTACAAAGGCATGCAAAAGGGACACCAAATGTGCCAAATGCGGGGATAAACACCGAACCGCGGAGTGCCCCATAACGGAACGTAGAAAGTTTACCTGCGCAAACTGCGGCGACAAAGGTCATAGCGCGACATACGGAGGGTGCAAACTACAGAAAGCACACAACAAAGCGACCCGAGTCGCCAGCCTGGGGGTAAAAACCTACGCCCAGGCACTCAACGAAAGCTGGCCTCAGGCCCCCAGGACTCAAAACCACGGCGAAGAAGGAAGACACGCCAGACCACTAAACAATAGTCAAGCAGAACCAGTCATCCAAGAGACCCACCAAAGGGAAGAGCGAGTCAGGGTCCGAGACGAACCCACACTCCACCCACCCCCCGACAATCATCCGACTACAAACGCCCCACACAGCGACACACACTTAGTCGCTAGTCAGAGAGCAGACCGTCACCAACACACACCCCAGAACAACCCGAACAACACAAACAGCCAACGGAACAAGGTTCCACAAAGAGGACACTCCCCTCCGGCCAGGGAGGGAGAAAGGGCACCCGGACCGGCCGAGGACCAGGCGCGCATAGAGGCTCCAGCTGCCGCCCCCAAACCCATCGAATGGACAAGCCTATCCCCACATTATCGGACAAAAGAAAGCGGCGAAACACCGGCCGATCTGGGGCAGCAGTTCTTCTACCAGTATGTTATCTCCTTGGTCGCTTGGGGTAACACAGTCACAGCATCTATGCGAAGAAGCGGTAATACGAAAGCATTAGAGCAATTCGTACCACTCCTCACCGGTCTACTTCAAAACATCCAATTCTAGGAAGATGGCAGGCCTACACATCCTTCAATGGAACTGCAGGTTCCTCTACTCCAAACTAGACGAGCTCAGAAACTGGTTAACCCCCAACCCCCTGGAAATCCTCGCCCTCCAGGAGACGGGTTTCCGGGATAAACCCCCCTCCCCAAATAAAGGGGTATAAATACCCACCTATTTATAAAAATAGGGCAGACAAAAAAGGAGGAGGGGTAGCCATCTACACCAAAACAGATCTAGCAATCACAGAAATTACCCACACCCTAAACCCACAAATAGAGGCCATAATAGGAGAAATAACCACATCAAACAACCGCAAACTAAAAATAGTAAATGTCTACATCCCCAACGAGAGAGCTTATAGCCAAATACCAATAGAAGACCTCAGAGAACTGCTACTAGCAGGGGACATAGTGGTCGGAGACTTTAACGCCAAAAGCCCCCAATGGGACGAAAACCAAACAACAGCAGATACAGCGGGTAAAAAGCTAGAACAAGCCATAAATGAAACCCAAAGATGTATACTAAATACGGGGGAACCCACCCATATGTTCGCCCAAGGTAACGCAGATACTATGAACACACTCGACATAGCAGTAGCCACCAACACCATCGCCATTAAGGCACAGTGGCAAGTGAACAACGATAACCTAGGGAGCGACCACTTCCCCACCCTGATAACTATCAATGATAGAGACGAACCCCCGCCAACACAACACCCCGGGGCCCCACAAAAAATCAACACCTCACGAGCAGACTGGGAAAAGTACCACGAACTAACCAGGTTTACCTCAAACTGGGACGATAAACACAACATAGAAGATAAAACGGCCCACATCACAGACCACATTATCAGATCAATCAAGGAGTGCACCCCCACCGGATCGGATAATGGGAGACCAGGTAAATCCTGGTGGAATAAGGCCTGCGATCGAGAAGTAAAAAATAGGAAAAGAAAGCTCCAAATCTGGAAAAAACACAAAACGCCTGAAAATAGAATAGAATACAAACGTGCCAAAGCCATAGCAGACCGAACGGTAAAAGAAGCCAAAAAAGAAGACTGGCATGCCTTCACAGAATCAATCAACACCAAAACTAGGATTAACGAAAGCTGGGATAAAATCAAAGCCATCAACAACGGCCCAAGAACCAGCATGCCATCGTTAAAAATACAAAACAGGGTATACGCCACCGATCAGGACAAAGCAGACCTGCTAGCCCACACATTTAGCCAAGCCAGCTCAAATGACAACCTAACCCCGGAATTCCGGGACCTCAAACCCCACCTAAGCACATGTTTCGAACAACCAACACAGAAAAACAACTACGAACTAGATAACGAAATAACTATCCTAGAATTAAACCAAGCCCTACGAACCACCGGAAAGGGCAAAGCCCCCGGCATAGATTTAATTACATACGAAATGATCCAAAGAAGCCACCCCTCCATGAAAAAAGCCATAACCGCCCTCTTTAACGCCATCTACTCCAAAGGGATATTCCCCACACAATGGAAGAAAGCAGTAGTCTTCCCCCTCCCCAAACCAGGAAAACCAACACACCAACCAGATAGCTATAGGCCCATCGCACTAACATCTCAACTGGGTAAAACGTTGGAAAAAATACTCAAATACCGACTCATGTCCTACTGCGACAAACACCATATCCTACCACCCCAGCAAAGCGGATTCAGGAAAAAGCGCAGCACACTCGATCACCTAACCACCCTACAACAAGAAATCCTAAATACCCACAAAGAGAGAGGAACAGAACTCATAGGAATTTTCTTAGATATAGAAAAAGCTTACGACATGGTTTGGCACGGTAAACTACTTAGTAGATTGGGCGACCTAGGAATATCCAACAAAATGTACAACCTGGTGAAATCCTTCCTGGCCGACCGGCGAATAACAGTTAAAATAGGCAATGCGTTATCAAGGGAGCACACCCTAGAAAACGGAGTACCACAAGGATCGGTGCTCAGCCCCCTCCTATTCACACTCCTACTCACAGGCCTACAACACGTTGTCAGGCACAACAAAATAATGCAATTCGCAGACGACACCTCACTAATAGGGAAAATTAAGAGTAGACAAAGAAATTTCAACTGGGAACTAGTAGGATTCCAAGAATTCCAACAAGATCTGACAAGAATAGAAAATTGGCTAGTAAGAGCAGGCCTAAAAATTTCCCCCCATAAAACCCAAGCAATCATCTTCAGAACAAACCGCAGCTACAAATACCAAATAAGAGCCCCCGCCCCCAAATTACAAATTGGTAAGATAGACCTAGAATACTGCCAAAGAATCAAGTTCTTAGGAGTGATATTTACAACCATCAACAACTGGACACCATACATAGACCAAATATGCCAGTCGGCCAGGAAAGGAATAAACCTAATGCGCAAAGTCAGCGGAGCAGACTGGGGCACCGACCCCAAGTCACTGCTAAACCTCTACCACGCCTTTGTAATGTCCAGGCTACTCTACGCAGCCCCACTCCTTACCAACCTAAACAAAACCCAAACCAAAAAACTGATGTCAGTACAAGCAGACGCCCTGAAGGTGGTCATGGGGGTCCCCAGACACACCCCCAACCTGCTTGTGCTGGCAGAATGTGGTCAAAAGCCCATAACACTAATAATAAAGGAAAGGACAGCTAACCATTACTACAAAACGATATGCATGCCGGAAGACCACCCGGCCAAGCTCACGCTCACCTCCAACCACAAGCCCATAAATCAACCCACCCAAACACCACAAATAAAAACCGAAGTCCAAAAGTTAGAAGACGTGATAAACCTCAAATTACCAAATAGAACGCCAAATCCACAAATAACAACGCCTCCATGGAAACTCCCACAAATAGAGGTAGACCTGGACCTCACAAAATATCAGAAAGCAACAGACGGGCCCAAAATGAAGACGGAGTTCGATATTAAAAGAACTACTACATACAAAAACTACACAATCATCTACACAGACGGGTCCCATGACCCAACCAGCCACGCAACCGGACTAGGTATCCACGTCCCCAACAAATCGGATCGGGCTATAAAATTACCGGACCACACATCAGTTTTCACAGCAGAACTCACGGCCATCCTGGGAGCCATCAAAGTAATAAGAGACGACCTTCAGGAAGCTAAACACTTACTCATAGTGACGGACTCCTTATCGGCAATACAAGCGATTCAGAACCTAGACTCGTTCAGAGAAGATCTAACATACCTGGTCAGACTAAGAGCAGCCGAACTCTCAGAACGCGGCCAAACAGTCAAATTTATGTGGGTCCCCTCCCATGTGGGAATCCCAGGCAACGAACGAGCAGACAGGGTAGCGAAGAAAGGCCTCGACCAAGAATCGACCTTCTTCAACCTACCACTTTCAGCAAATGAACGGTCAAATGCTCTCCGGCCCGCCTTCCAAAAACTATGGGAAAAAGAATTCCACCAGAACAAAAAAGGAAGACGCAAAAATCTCACGAGGGTACTGAACAATACACCCACCCTCCTAATAGGTAAGAGGAGAGACCAGTCACGACTAACAAGGATCCGATTAGGGGGCGAGAGATACCTAGTCCACCCCAACCCAATAATGTGCACATGCGGCCACCTACTCACGACGGAACACATACTGCTAGACTGCCCGAGCATAGCCCAAACCAGAACCCTAGTAGCAGATAAACTCAACGCACCTCTCACCGTAGAAGGCCTCCTAAACCCCGACCCTAAAACATGGTCCACCACCACCAAATACACAATACACTTGCTTAATAAGCACCCACTAATCCGATACATCTAACCAAACTACAGACATGACGAGAGGTAGATCAAAAGCGATGCGTGGACATCAGCGACAACCAGTCAGAACTCCCCCCCCCCCCCCCCCCCCTCAACCCCCGGCCCACCCCCCCTGGACGAAATCAGCGAGAGCTGGAAGTCCGTATCCTTTAAAAATAGCATAGCATAGCAATTCATGCACGATTTGCACAATACATCCTTTGATGATGTATACTGCCACACTTGCCCTGACAATGCCTTGTCTTGCTGGATGAGTCTGTTCCTCGGAGTCCTTAACAAGCACGCGCCCCTCAGGGTAAAACGCGTTAAACATGCTACCATGCCGCACTGGTTAACATTAGACATTAAAAATGCTATGTCACTCAGATACAAACTTAGAAAAGAAAAACGCTTTGATGACTACAGAAAACAACGTAATCAAGTAAAATATCTGGTAAGGGCTGCAAAAAAAGCATTCTTCAATCAAATGATCTCAGAAAACCATGACAGCATCCATTTGGAGAGCACTAAATACTATTACTAAAGGAAAAACAGCCCCAGAAATACCATCTCATTACTTCAGACAAATTTAACAAGTATTTCCTATCAGCCGCCGAAAATCTAGCCCAATCGGCATCAATATCAGTACGCAATATAGTATCTCAAGTCTTCTGAGATCTTTCAGCGAAGCAACAAATATAACACAAAAATTCATAATTCCTAATATATCAATACCAGAAGTCGGCAAGTTAATTTCTGACATGCCGAATAAGAAAAGTAGAGGGAATGATGATATCGATAACCAATCACTAAAATTGTCATTGCCTTACACAATACAATCCCTTACAGACATTTTTAATCTGTGTATAAATAAAAGTACTTTTCCTACAGTCCTGAAGAAAGCAAAGGCAGTTCCCATCCCCAAAACTAAAAACCTTGAAGATATTCATAATTACCGACCGATCTCTTTGCTCTCAGCCTTGTCAAAGCCATTAGAGCGGCACATTCACAAGCATCTTCTTAATTTCCTTGAGAAGGGTAATTTACTAAACATTCATCAGTCCGGTTTTTGCCCGACCCATTCATGCCAGTCAGCACTCACACATATTGTAGACTGCTGGCTAGAGTCAATTAATAAAAATTTAATGTCGGAAGCAGTTTTCCTAGATCTTAAAAAAGATTTTGATCTTGAAGCCCATGAAATTCTCTTACATAAGCTTACAATATACCACATGGACGAAACTACAATAACTTTTTCTCAGATCCTATTTGGAAGACTTACTTTACTTACTTACTTACGCCTGTCACCCCTACCCGGGTATAGGCCGTCAACGAGAGACCTCCAGCAACTCCTGTCCTGTGCTTCTCCTTCGATTCTACTCCAGGTGGTTCCCAGTCTCTTGATGTCTGCTTGGAGGTCTCGACGCCAGGAGTTTCTCGGCCTACCTCTTTTCCTCTTTCCCTGGGGGTTCCATGACAATGCCTGCCTAGTGATACTGGAAGCTGGCTTTCTCAGACTGTGACCGATCCATCCCCATCTTCTTCGCCCAATTTCATTCTCTGCTGTTATCTGCTCTGTTCTCTCCCAGAGTCTGACGTTGCTGATCTTCTCTGGCCAGTGGATTTTCAAAATTCTTCTAAGGCAACTGTTCATGAAGGTCTGTACTCTGTTGACTGTGGTTTTTGTCAATCTCCATGTCTCTGCTCCATATAGGAGAACTGCTTTTACATTGGAGTTGAAAATCCGGACTTTGGTGTGTTGTGACAGCTCTCTGGAACTCCACACTTTTTTCAACTGGAGAAAGGCTGCTCTGGCTTTACCGATTCGTGCTCTGACATCTGCATCAGTGCCGCCTTTTTTGTCTATGATGCTCCCGAGATAGGTGAAGGACTCCACCTCCTCCAACGGGGTGCCAGCAAGCAAGACAGGTTCTTCCCTGGTTGCGTTCAGCCTCATTGTCTTTGTTTTCTGTTTGTGAATGGTGAGGCCCACTTGGGACGAGATGTCAGCAAGCCTCGTGGTCTTGTCCTGCATTTGTTGATGAGTGTGGGACAGTAATGCCAAGTCGTCTGCAAAATCGAGGTCGTCAAGCTGTGTCCACAGTGTCCACTGTATTCCACTTCGTCTGTGCTCTGTGGTCATCTTCATGACCCAGTCTATGGCCAGTAGGAAGAGGAACGGAGACAGCAGACACCCCTGCCTGACACCAGTTCTGACCTGGAGCTCTCTGGTGAACTGCCCTTCGTGGATCACGCGACATGTCATGCCATCATAGCTGCTCTTGATCAGGCGGACAAGCTTTGTGGGTACACCGTAGTGTCGTAGGAGTTTCCACAGAGTCTCTCGGTCCACGCTGTCAAATGCTTTCTCATAATCCACAAAGTTGACGTACAGCGGGGAGCTCCACTCCAGAGACTGTTCCACGATGATGCGGAGAGTGGCGATCTGGTCTGTACATGATCGGTTCTTCCTGAATCCTGCTTGCTGGTCTCTCAGCTGGGGGTCAACGGAGCTCTTCATTCTCTCTAGGATGATCCTGTTGAAGACCTTTCCTGGTACTGACAGCAAGGTGATTCCTCTGTAGTTGGAACACTTGCTGAGGTCGCCTTTCTTGGGAAGCTTGATTAGGTACCCCTCCTTCCAGTCAGCTGGCATCACCTCCTCTTCCCAGATCTTTCCAAACAGTGGGTACAGCATCTCAACTGTTGTCTCTAGGTCTGCTTTCAGAGACTCCGCTGGGATGCCATCTGGCCCTGCTGCTTTGCCATTCTTCAAAAATGCCACTGCTTTTCTGATCTCTTCCCGGCTGGGTCTGTCACAGCTGATGGGTAGGTCGGTCTCTGCCGGCTGGATGTCGGGGGGGTCGGGTGGGCTAGGTCTGTTCAGTAACTCTTCAAAATACTCGGCCCATCTGTCGAGTTGGTCTGCTCTGTCTGCAATAGGCTTGCCTTCTTTGTCTTTTACTGGTCTTTCTGTATGCTATTTGGAAGACCGAAAGCAAAACGTATACGTCCATGGTCAGTACTCTATGCAAGACCATGTTAAATTTGGAGTTCCTCAAGGATCAATTCTAGGACTCATCCTATTTTTACTTTTCATAAATGACCTTCCTTTACATATTTCCGACCCTAACGTTAATTGTAATCTCTTTGCGGACGACACAAGCCTTCACTTTCCTGGTAAGAACAGTCATGATATTAGTCGTCGTTTACAATCCAGTCTTGACGAAGTTTCTGATTGGTGCTGTAAAAACCATATGGTACTACATCCTGATAAGCATATGGTACTACATCCTGATAAGACGAAGAGCATGTTAATCACCTCACGACAAAAACATCAACTTCATCCCCCTCCACTAACGCTCAGTCTTAACTGCCAACCTATTGAACAAGTTCATGAACGCACCTTCCTTGGAATACGTATAGCTGAGCAGCTAAGTTGGGAGAATCATGTGACTAACATCTGTAAAAAGATATCAAAAAATATATTTCTTTTATCACAGTTGAGAAGTGTGAGTGACATATATACACGAAAAATTAATTTTTCATTAAAATGTATTTTTTCGAAAAATACTTCCCGATGACATTTCTAAGTGGTAATTCCATTGTTGAAGAAGGCAGGGATGGATGCAAACTTGCTGAAAAATTATAGACCAGTGTCTAATCTTCCCTTTCTTTCTAAGATTCTGGAGAAAATTGTGCTGAGTCAGCTCATGTCACATCTCAGTAGTAATGATTTACTTGAACTGTATCAGTCTGCATATCGAAGAAATCACAGTACTGAGACAGCATTGCTTCACATTACCAATAGCCTGCTTACACATGCTGACATCGGACATGTCTCTTTGCTATCATTATTAGACCTGTCTGCGGCATTTGACACGCTGGATCATGAGATTCTTTTAGAACGCCTACACGTGTCTTTTGGTATTTCCGGTCCAGCGCTGTCATGGCTCAGGTCTTACCTTTTTGAAAGATATCAGTCTGTATGTGTGAATGGGATCATGTCTCAGCCTGTGCTTTTGAAGTATGGTGTCCCACAGGGATCTGTTTTGGGTCCTCTGCTGTTCTCTCTGTACACTAAACCAGTTTCCAAAATCATCAGCCAGAATAGCTGTGAGTATCACAAGTATGCTGATGACACTCAGGTCTCTTGACCATCCTGGTAAACTGCAGACCATTGTCTCCAATGTGGAGAAGTGTATAGTTGAAGTCAAAGACTGGATGACTTGCAACAAACTCAAGTTAAATGATGACAAAACAGAGAGCATGCTTGTTGGTACTCGAGCTAGAACATCCGCCTCCAGCAGTGATCATATTTCCATAGGTGGCCATGACATTTCTTTCAAATCCAATGTAAAAAATCTGGGTGTATTCCTGGATTCAAGTTTATCGATGGAAAAACAGGTTAGCCATCTTTGCCGCACTGCCTACCTGGAGCTCCGCAAAATAGGCATGATCAGATCCTTTTTGACAGAAAAGGCTACTGCCCAGCTTGTATGCTCTCGCATTCTGTCCCGTCTAGATTACTGTAATTCCCTCCTTGCTGGTATCTCATCTGATCAACTCTCGCATTCAGCGTATCCAGAATAATGCAGCCCGGTTAGTCCTTCGCAAAAAACGTACTGATCATATCACACCACTGCTAAAGCATCTCCACTGGCTACCTGTCAAACAGAGAATAGAGTACAAGTTGGCCACTTTGGCATACAATACGCTTCCTGCATATCTGTCTTCTTCCCTTGCATCACATAATCCTAGCAGAAGTCTACGCTCAAGCTCACAAGAACTGCTCGTTCAGCCCAGAGTCAGCCTAAAAACTGCTGGTGCCCGTTCTTTCAGTTATCAGGCCCCTCACGTCTGGAACTCACTTCCACTGCATGTCCGTCTTTCCCCTACCCTGATGACCTTCAAAACAAATTTGAAGACCCATCTTTTCCTGGTAGCATATCAAGATTAGCTTAGTCTGGATGTGCTGCCTGGAAATGTTGGTTGTTTCGTATGTGGGTAGCCCATGTAGATAGGCTGTGTGTGTGTATGTGTGTGTGTGCGTGTGCGTGTGCGTGTGTATGTGTGTTTCGTGTTAGAAATGCGCCTACATGGTGCGAGCAGATGTTTATTTAAAGAGTAAATGTGTTCTAATTTTTCTCTTTTTTAATGTTTTTTATGTGCTGTAAAGCGCTCCGAGCTTGCTGTTCGTGGGGAAGGGCGCTATATAAAAACTATGTATTATTATTATTATTATTAAGTGGAACCTTCGCTTAACTCATAATTTTAGCCAAAAAACTGTGTCCCTCATACTAGGAGAGGCAACCATTGGGGAGCCATAGCCCGAATATCCCGAGTGGTCTCCTGTACTACCTTATCCGGTGGCGCACTCACCCTTTCCCGCCAGTGACTGAGCCTTAGCACCACTGCGACAAGCAGGGTAGGAGGGAGGGACCTCTGAGTAATGTCATCGGTAAGTATTTTTCGAAAAAATACATTTTAAAGAAAAATGTATTTAATTTCTCAAAATCATTACCGATGACATTATTAATTGGAATTACGAAAAGGAGGAGGGTGCCGCTAGTTTGGAACCCCCCCAAACCCGCGAAGCGAGCCGACTATCAAGGCCCCTCCCATTGCGCCCACTCCCAATAATTTTAGCTAGGCGTACCTATGGCGCCAGCGGCGCCGGGAGGAGATGTTGCGCTGCCGAGATGTCCCCCAAAAGGTCAAGATTGGTGCGCTGGCCGGATAAGTCTCTTAGGTAAAAGCGGGTGAAGGTAGACTCAGCCCGCCAACCCACAGCTGCCACAATGTCTCTCACTGCACAGTTTCTGTCAAAGGCGATACTCACCGCCACTGCTCGGACTTCATGAGCCCAGATGCGCATCGTTTTCGCTTGTTTATATGCCTCACGGATAACCCAACATATCCAGGACGAGATAGTTTGCGCCAAAATGTCTCGTCTGCCCGGAGCCAAGGGCAGGAAAAGGCGTGAGCACCCTTGTCTTAGTGGCTTAGTTCTGCGCAGATACACTTTAAGAGCCCTAACAGGGTCCTGAAGTCATGAGTCCCGTGTCTGATCCCTTGCCCTGAGTGGTTGAACTGTTACGACTTGTGGGGCGACATTAGGAACTCGGTTCTTTGCCAAAAAGGCAGGGTCTGTCAGCAGCTGAACTGATCCATCAGTCCTACGTTGGAGACAGGTGGGACGAACCGAAAAGGCATGTATTTCACTAACCCGTGAGGCTGTGGCAAGCGCAAGTAGGAAACAGGTCTTCCTAGTAAGATCTCCCAACCTTGCTACCTGTAGTGGCTCGAATCTCTTAGAGTTCAGCCAGGTGAGCACCCAAGACAGGTCCCATCGTGGAACTAACGAGGGTGATACCGGGCGCTGCAGATCAAAATGGGACATGAGATCTGCCAAGTCTTTGCAAGCTCCCGGATCGGGTCGTCCCAAGTGCCGATATGTGTCTGCCACCATTGCCAGGTAACCGCGTATGGTGATGGGTGCCAACTTCTGTCTGACGAAAAGCCACAGGAAGAACTCGGACAACTGGGGAGTAGTTAGATCCGTGGGGGAAAGTCGCTCGGCGGCGCACCAGGACTGGAGCACGCGCCACTTCCCTTCGTAGACATTACGAGTTGAGAGCCTTCTGGCTGCAGAGATAGCCTCCACTGCAGGAACCGAAAAGCCTCTAGCTGAGAGGGCTTGCCGGACAATCTCCACACATGTAGCATCAGCCGTTCCGGGCACGGGTGAAATAGATGCTGCTTAGGTTGTTTGAGCATTGTACTCGGAGTGGGAAGAATCATAGGCGGATCCGTGGCCAGAGCCAAGAGATCGGTGGTCCAGCTCTTGGCCCAGTTGAAAGGGGCCACTAGTATCATAATCGTGTTGCTGTCCCTGAGTTTCTGAATGATCTTCGGAACCAGCACTGTGGGAGGAAACGAGTACGCCTGGAGTCCTTCCCAAGAAATGGATAGCGTGTCCACGGCCCAGGCTAGTGGATCTGGAACGGGGGAGACGAACAGGGGAAGCTTCTTGTTCCATCTCGTGGCAAAAAGATCGATCAACGGTGTCTCCCAACGCGCGCAGATTAGCTGGAAGATATCTGGCTGAAGAGACCACTCCGTGTGAAGCATCTGACCCGCCAAGAGAGAGCATCTGCCAGAACGTTTAGGTGTCCCGGAATGTGTTGCGCCCGAAGGGTAATGCCCCGGGTCCCTGCACCACAGGAAAGACTTGATATACGAGAATGCAGAGGGAGGGTGCACGCTTACCCCCTTGGTTCTGGATGTATGCGACGACTGTCGAATTGTCGGAGAGCACGAGCACCTTGTTTTGCGTTAGTTGATCTTCCCAAGCGATGAGTGCTAGCCACACCGCTTTCATCTCCAGCCAATTGATGTGTCTGCCTGCCTCTACTTCTGTCCAACAGCCCGAGGTCGTGGCAAACTGCGGTAACAGGTGGGTTCCCCAACCTGAGCTGCTCGCATCCGTGCAGATGGATAGGTGAGGCGGTGGGGAGAAGAGGAGAATCCCTGACGCTAGCCAAGTACTGTCCGTCCAATGCCACAGATGAGACTGTACTAACTCCATTGTCGGGACCAAATTCTCCAGATCTCCCGAGCAGGGCGCCAAGGCAGAAGTAGGTGAAGCTGCCTAGAGCAGGCCTAACAGACAAAGCCAGGATTTGGCCGGTAGGGCTTCCATGCGAATCGCTCCAAGCGCCGCTTCCATTACAGTCTGAATCCGTCCCTCTGGTAGTCTTACTCGATTTAGATCAGTTAAAAACTCCATGCCCAGGTGGACAAAACGGTGAGACGGTACCAAATCGGACTTGCCTCTGTTGACTAGGAATCCCAGATGACAGAGTAGTGCTAGCAGGCCATCGCTGTCGGTCTCCAAAATGCACGCCACCTGGTTCCGTAACAGCAAGTCATCCAGGTAGTTGGATGTCGGACTGGAAGCTGTCCGTCGGAACCTTGCCATCACTCCGTCCACAATTCTGGTAAAAACCCAAGGACTGAGGTTCAGTCCGAAAGGTAGGGCCCGAAACTGGTAAACAATCCCTTGAAAGGTGAAGCATAGGTAACATCGCAAGGCTAGATGGATGGGAACGTGCAGATAAGCATCCGCGAGGTCGAGGCTTACTGCAAAGTCCTGAGGATGTACCGCTGCTCGCAGCGCTCTGGCCATCTCCATCTTGAAGTGTGGTGCCACAATGAATTTGTTTAGCGCCGAAAGATCGATGAGACGACTGTAGAATGCGGGAGAGTCGCAACGCAGGACCACCTCCGTGGCCTCCACTTCGCTCTGTAAGGCTGTCGCCCTGTCTCGTTCTAATGGTACTCGCGTCCAAAGGGGGGAGTGTCTCAGTGGGGGAGGTGAATGGAAGGAGATCCTCACGCCCTCTGTCACTGTCGAGATGATCCAAGGGTCGTCCGAAAACAGCTCCGCTGTGAAGAGCTAACCTCCCACCAACCGGAGACCCAGCAGAAATCAGTGAGAGGATCGGGGACAGGTCAGCGAGCCCGGCCGCAGCCCCGTTGCCGTGAGCCTCTGGACCAGGGTGTGGAGGGAGCGGGGAAGGCATGCAAATGCGCCGGCAGGGAGAAGGCTCCGAGTCGGCCTCGGCCTCGGGACAGTCAGGAAGAGGAGGGTCTGAAGAACCGCAGGGCACGACCCATGGCTCTGCGGGCTGACTGAAAGCTTGCCAAGACGACTCTAGCTAGGGCTGGCCACAGCTCCTTGTTGGACTCCCGTACCTCCTGCCAGGTCGGTACGAACAGCAGGTTGCCGCCCAAGGGTGCCTGTCGCAGTTGCGCCATCAACGAAGCTGGAAGCATAGTGCATCGTTTCAGAAGCTCATCCCGTGGTAACAGATCGCAATTCGAAGCCGCCGCCATGGCGTTGACTGAAGCATGGAAGGCCGCTCTATTCGCCACAATCAGTACCGCGTGGATCTCTCGTAAGGGAGCTGAAGCCCCAAGATCCCAGGTGTTCTCCATCCTCCTGACTACCGACTGTGTCACCATTTCCAGGAAACCGGTGCACGCCAGGGAGTTTCGAACCAGTACGGCTGTCTTGTCCAGTCGCGCCGACAGAGAACGCTGTGTTAGTCCTGCTTGGACAAAGGCCTCCTTGTCCACCGTCAGAAGAGTACAGCTGAATGCCTGGGAGTGTCCCGCATACCAGTCTTGACGGAAATCCACGTCAATTCCCACCAGCCAACGCCTGTCAGAGAAGAATCCCTGCTATCCAACTCCGTCCGTGCGAAGATGCGGAGAGAACGCCTGCGAGAGGTCCCTGAAACCTGCCGGTTGAGGTAGAGTCTTGATGCGCTTGGCCTGCCGAGGTGTGTCGACCATCGCCACCGCCTTCCTCTTCACAGGTGGAGAAGGTGGACAGTGTTCCGGCGGAAGAAACGCAGCAATGAGGCGAGTCGCTTCATTCAAATCCCGAAGAGTAGAAGACATCGACGTCGCGTCCACAGCGATGCTGGAGATAGGAGAACGCCGTCCCGGTGAAGTCGGTGCGTCTTCATCGTTGATACCCATCATTGACACCGAATCCTCCGGATGAAGACTAAGTGCCTCCTCGTCCACCGCCGCGCGCCGAGAAATAGAAGCAGTAGTGGTAGGTCCAAGTGTCGCCCGGAACGAAGACTCTGCCGGGCGTCTGTAATCCTTGCCTGAGGAAGGTCGATGAGAACTGCTCTGATCCTGCTGAGAAGTCGTCTCCGTCCACCGGTTGTCCCCGAGTGTGTTCACCCCGCTGTCAACGAACCTGTTCCTCCTGAGGCGCGCGATGACTGTCCAACCGGTCCGCGGATCTGCTGCACCTGGCTGGAAACTGCGTCTCCCGTTGTCGCGACGATGTCCGTTGGCGCGAGACGTAAGAACTGGACTTCCGATCCAATGAAGAAGATCGAGAAGGCGAGACATCCACTCGAATGCGGTCTCTGTCCCGCGTCGACTCCATACGCTGCGCCCGTTCATCCGAACGCGAAGATCGAACTCTTTGGTATTTTTGTGTTTCAGGGGTCCGCCGTCTATACATATATCCTCTCTCATTAATCTCTCTAAGACGGCTGATAGAACTGACCACACTGGTCTGCTCCCGAAGGAGGTTAACATCGCCAGTGGAACGCCAGTGGCGCCACTCTCTATCTCTGGACCCCGAAATTTCTCTTTCTCTTACCTTACCCTGAGACCTATCAACATGGCGCTTCGACATCCTGTCCACCTTGTAGTGAGTCCGCAAAGGTGTGACCCTGTCAAGGCGCTGGTCCGGCCTACGGCAGAAGGGTGCTCTCCAGTCCGAGGGGGGGTCCCCAGCTTCTGCTGCCTGGGTTCTCTTATTGCCAGGAGGGCTACTGTTTGACCCAACATATTCTCTGCGGGGGGACCGACCTCTCAAAGGCCTAACTAAATCATAGGGTGGTGAACCACTGCCTGGCCTGTCTCCCCCTCTGTGGATTGAAGGGTATAATAGAGCTCTTGGTGCCATGCTGGATGGCAAATCCCTAAGGCTGCTACTAGGCTCAATCATCCATGCAGGATGAGGCAGCACTGCACGAGGCACTGGTGGGGGCAGCAGGACCCGTTTTTGCGCCGACACACAACCGATGTCTGAAATTGCATTTCTATGCCTCACATTCAAAGGTACGGCAGCGCCTTTGCGCGCCGGCCTTTCTCTCTTGTAAAAGGCCCAAAGTTGTGACCAACGGTCCTCCTTCCAAGTAGAGCATAGAGCGCATGGTCGACTGGAGGAACAGCCTGAACAGGGAAGACAAACATCATGCACGTAATTGAAATTCGCCACACAGGGTGCAAGTCCTCACTTGAGCACTGTAACATAAGACAGACATAGGCCTTGTGAGTGCTCGGAGCCTGAAGGAGGGTCCGAGTTCCCGACCGGTCGCGTACATACAAATTTGAAAATTGTGAAATTAGGGAAATGCCGTTGCCCGGTCAAAACGCCAGCTGAGGCAGTAACCGAAGCTTTACCTGTCCATCTTGAATACAGAATCACACAACCCAAAGAAGTATGAAATAATCCTTCTATCTTTGTTTCTTTTCTTTTTTCTTTTTTAAAAATCGTTTTCCTTCCTTAAAAGGACCAAGAATCACACAAGTCGAGATCCCAAGTAGAGTTCACACAGTGAAAGGTCGGAGCATGAGGTGCACATGACCGGCTTTAACTGAGCTAGCGAAGTCACTGGCGGGAAAGGGTGAGTGCACCACCAGGATATCCGGGCTATGGCTCCCCAATGGTTGCCTCCCCTAGTATGAGGGACACAGTAAGTTTTTTGGCTAAAATTATGAGTTAAGCGAAGGTTCCAATTAGTAATGTCATCGGTAAAGATTTTGAGAAAATAAATTGTTTTTTCATACGCACATTAGATCCCATGTTGATTACATCTCCACTGTTTGGGATGGTAGTGGTGATGTGCATATCAAAAAACTAAATTCACTATACAAAAGAGCCATTAAAAATGTAGATATGAGACCCATTCCTACCGCTGAAAAACTGCAAAGTCTCAAAATTCTTGGCCTTCGTCAACAACTCGTTTACAACAAGTGCATACTTATGTTTAAAATTCTCCACAAGAAAGCTCCACAGCATCTAATAGCTAAATTTACTCCACAACGACAGTGTGAAAGGTCCTCGAGGAACAGTACTCTTCCATTACCACTGCCTCGCACTGACTTATTTAAATCAAGCCTAGCCTTTTCGGGACCACTTTTATGGAATTCACTTCCTCAACATTTAAAAACACCAACCCACCTTGCCTCCTTTAAAACAAAACTACACATATACCTGATGGAAACTGCTTAGATATATTATTTTTTATCCTGTCATTCTGATGAAAGGTTATGTAAATGTATATATGTTAGTGCGTGCATTTACACGGCTGTAAACGTGCGTGTATGTATGTTTGATTCTTGGTACTTTGTGCTTGTTTTTGCTGTGCTATGATATGCCTTTTTTTTCCCCCTATGTAATTTGTGCTGAGGAGTGTTATTTCCTTTTTTGTATTTGTTTATTGTTACCTTAGTATCATTTTCTGTACTGCGTGTGTCTGTACTTATTTAGTTATGATCTTTGTTTGCGTTAAATTTTTTTTGCTTGTCTTCAGTATATTTCATGTTGTAGTATGTTAGCAACAGCAAGTTTGAAAAATTAATTTTTCTTTAAAATATATTTTTTCGAAAAATACTTACCAATGACATTACTGTCTGGAAGTGTCAATTACTTACCCAATTTTAGCCTAAGAACTTATTGTGTTCCTACACAACCCAGGAGGCACTCGGGGAACCCTTACTAGGGCCGAGAGTAGCCTCCCGTCCCAGCCCATCCGGGCACTCACCACGTGGCCCAATCACAATCAGTCGTGATACTTAGCTTACCAGCGGCAAGCGGGGCAGGTGGGAGGGTCCTCCGAGTAATGTCATCGGTAAGTATTTTTCAAAAAAATGTATTTTTCTTTAAAATAAATTTTTTCGAAAAATACTTACCGATGGTATTACTGAGAGGAAGATATACTTAACTGACAATTTCAGTCTCCAAAAATTGTTGTGTGTTGCCACACAACCAGGGACGTACCTCTAGCAAGCAGTCACCTAATACCCCGAGTGTCCTCCCTATCCTTGGAGTAACCTCCCTTCCAAATCTCGCGAGAGGCCGTTATTTCCAGTTCTATTTGAGCTGACATGCAGCAAGCGGGGAAGGTGAGAGGGAAGTTTGAGTAATACCATCGGTAAGTATTTTTCGAAAAAAATTATTTTAAAGAAAAATACATTTCTTCAAAATCGTTACCGATGGTATTACTGAGAGGAAGAATTAAAAAGAGGGGGAGGGTGCCGCTCTAGGGTCAATACCCCCAGGTAACTGCTTAGCTAGACCCCTGGCCGGGGCACACTCCCGACAATTTCAGTCAAGTGTTACCTACGGCGCCGCCAGCGCCGGGAGGGAGTGTTGAGCCACGGTAATGTCACCCACCAGAGCCAGGTTGTGCCGCTGGCTGGAGAGGTTACGCAAGTAAAAACGGGCGAAAGTAGATTCGGCCCACCAGCCCACAGCCGCCACAATGTCCTTCATGGCGCAGTTACGGTCGAAAGCGACACTCGCGGAGACAGCCCGGATCTCGTGTGCCCGAATCCGCAGCCTCGTCGCTCCCACAGGCGAGAGGTAATTGTAAGCGGAACGGATAACTCCACGCAGCCAAGCGGAGATCATTTGGGCGGATATATCGTGCCGGTTCGGAACCAAAGGCAAGAAAAGGCGGGAAATACCCCGCTGTAAGGGCTTTGACCGGCGGAGATAGATTTGTAACGCCAGAACCGGATCCTGCTGTCTGTTGAACTGAGCCGTAAGCCCGGAGCTGTAGGCAAGACGGAAGTATGGAGAGAGTGTGGAGCTCACTCACGCGAGAAGCTGTGGCTATGGCCCGCAGGAAGCAGGTCCTCCTCATCATCTGAGAACCGGGCCAAGTGCAGCAGTTCAAAAAACGAGCAGAGTTGAGCCAGGTTAACACCCACGCAAGGTCCCAACGTGGGAGTAGTGATCGGGTCACTGGTCGCCGGAGATCAAAATGAGCCATGAGGTCAGCGAGGTCCTTGCAAGATCCCGGATTGGGTCGACCCAAATGGCGGTAAGTGTCAGCCACCATAGAAAGATAACGTCGAATGGTGATGGGTGCCAAGCCCTGATCCTCGAAGAGCCACAAGAAGAACTCAGCGAGTTGGGGCATAGTCAGAGTTGTGGGGGAGAGGTGTCGCGGCCCACACCACGATAGAAAAACCCGCCATTTACCCTCATAAACTTTCCTGGTGGAAGGCCGTCGAGCTGAAGCGATAGCCGCCACTGCTGCATCCGAGAAACCTCGAGCGGTGAAGGCGTGCCACACAATCGCCAAGCGTTTAAGAGGAGGCTCTCCTGGCAAGGTTGAAAAAGATCCTGCCGGGGTTGTTTCAGCATCGTGGTAAGCGTTGGAAGCCGTAGCGAGGGGTCCATGGTGATACTCAGATCTGTGGTCCAGTTCTTGTTCCAAGAGAACGTTGTCACCAGAAACAGGACTGCATGGCAGCCTCTGAGCTTGAGAAGAATCCTGCGTACCAGGACAGACGGAGGGTACACATAGGCCAAGAGACCCTCCCAGGGGATAGAGAGAGCATCCACCACCCATGCAAGAGAATCTGGAACAGGGGAGACGAAGAGGGGAAGTTGTGCGTTCCACCTCATCACAAACAGGTCGATCATGGGTGTCTCCCAGTGCCAGCAAATCATCTGAAAAAGGTCGTGGCGAAGAGCCCACTCGGCATGGAGACACTGGACATGAAGAGATAAGGAATCTGCCAGCACATTCAGCTGTCCCGGAATGTGACGTACCCGTAGCGAAATGCCCCGCTCCCGACACCACACCAGAATATGGAACAGAAGAATGCAAAGGGAGGGAGAACGGGTCCTGCCCTGCTTCTGAATATAGGAGACAACCGTCGTGTTGTCGGAGAGAACCAAGACTGCCTGGTTGGTCACGCGTGGTTCCCAAGAGATCAGGGCGAGCCACACTGCTTTCAGCGCCAACCAATTGATGTGTCTGCCCACCAAATCCGTTGACCAAACATCCACTGTCGTGTTGAAGTCCTGGAGCAGGTGAGTGCCCCAACCGGAAAGACTGGCACCCATGCCGATCGACAGGGAAGGAAGCGGGGATGCAAGGGGAGCCCCCGACGCCAACCACGCGGAATCCGTCCAGCAAAGGAGATGCGGCCGATCTAAGTGCGACACCGGAACGCAAACCTCCAAATCTCCCGAAGACAGACGCCAAAGAAGGAGGAGATGAAGTTGAATTGGACGCGAGTAGAGCCGGCCAAGGGGAAGCAAGTCCGCCGCAGCACTCATGAGACCCAAAACTGTAACCACTGTCTCGCCGGAGCCGCGGAAGCAAGCGACATCCGACGGGCCAAAAGAACCAACTTGTCAAACCGAGCTTGGGGTAGGCGCACCAAGTTCAAGTCGGTCTGAAACTCCATTTCAAGGAGGAGAAAATGGCAAGATGGCGATAGGTCCGACTTGCCGAAGTTGACTAGAAAACCGAGGTGATGGAGAAGGGAAAGCAGGGCGTCCCTGTCGGCGGTCAAGCAGGTCGCAACCTGATTCCGGAGAAGATCGAGGCAGTGGGAGGTCGGACTGAGAGACGACCTCCGTGCGTGGGAAATCACCGCATCCATAATCCTGGTAAAAATCCAGGGACTGAGAGTGAGGCCGAAGGGCATTGCCCGGAATGATACACACTCCGTGGAAGGCGAAGCGAAGGTATCAGTGAGCCGAAGGATATATAGGAACATGAAGGTATGTATCGGCAAGATTCAGACTGACAGCCAAATCCATCGGTTGGACGGCAGCCCGCAGGGCGCGGGTCATTTCCATATGAAAGGACGGAGCAGTCAAAAAAAAATTTTTTGTTTGTTTTTTTGTTTGTTGTTTGAGAGCGGAAAGGTCTATCACCGGACGCCAACCTCCGTCCGACTTGGGGACGACGAAGAGATGACTGTAGAAAGCCAGAGAATCTTGTCGCTGGATGAATTCCATGGCGGATTTGAGAAGCAAGGAAGCCACTTCGTCTTGTAAAGCCGTCACCTTGACGGGATCGTTCGGAACCCAAGTCCAAAGCGGGGAGCGGCGAAGAGGAGGAGGGCGAAGAAGCGAGAGGTGAAGACGCTCCGAAATGGTAGAAAGGAGCCATGGGTCGTCGGGAACAGTGAGAAGAAAGATGGTGAGCCATGGGCCAGATGTCCGTATGCGTATCCTTCACGGCTTGCCAAGTGGAGCCAAACAGCAAAGTACAGCCGATGGGCGCCTGACGGAGCTGAGCCCTGACTGTCGAAGAAAACCCATAACAACCAGCAAGAACTGCACCCCGTCTAATGAAATCACAGCTGATGGCGGCAGCCATCACATTTGCAGAAGCATGGTACAAAGCCCGATTAGCCACCACCGAAAGAGAATGTATCTCTCGCAGCGGCGCAGTAGAGTGTGGATCCCAATGGTCTTCAAGAGTGCGTACCATCGCCTTGGTAGCAAGATCCAGGAAGCTGGAGCAGACCAGCGTGTTGCGGATCATGACAGCAGTTTTATCAAAACCACGAGGGACCTGGGCAAAGGCGAATCGGCGTTCACCCACCTGTAAATCCGCCACATCATCGAGCTAAGGCAAAGGGCACGCAAAAGCCTGAGAGTGACCTGCGTACCAACGTTGGCGGAAGCGAATGTCTACGCCCTCAGGCCACTTAGTATCGGAAAAGAAGAGATGCTCTTTGAAAGTGCCAATATAGGCAAATGCGCCGAGAACGCCTCCGCCAGATCTCGAAAGCCAGATGGTGGCGGAAGAGATCGGAAATGCTTAGGTTGAAGGGAAACATCCACCGAAGCCGACGCCCGTCGCTTCAGAGGAGGTGTAGGGAGGCAATTCAGCCCGTCAGCCCATAATCCCGCCGCATCATCAGCGTCTGGGGGAAGAGAGCGAAGAATGAGGCCGGAGGCCTCGTCCCAGGACCGTTCAGTCTCGACACCCGGAGTGAAACAGTCCAAGGACAGAGAACAGCTGTGCTGAGAGTCCGCGGGTAAAGGACTCTAGACGGAGAAAGGTGCGGCAAAACCCCAATGTCGAAAGCAGAATCCACCAGATGAAGGCTAAGAACATCCTATTGAACCAGCGTTGCCAAGCGCCAGGGGAAACAGGACCCTTGGAAAGATTAACGATCGCGCGGTGGCTGGAGAGAAGATCGCCGAGGGACGGATGAGGAGTCCAGATGCCCAGTTCGCCGAGAACTCCTATTGTCATATGAAGAAGAATAAGAAGAAGAACGATGCCGTAAGGAAGAGGGCAGATGCTGACAGCTCTCAGGCAAAAGTGGGCGGCGGGCGGCGCGCGCCGCGATGAGCAGGAGAACGGGAACGGGACCAGGACTGTCCCCCCTCTGGAGCACGATGAAGGTGGCGTCGACAGTACGGCGAAGGACGTTCAAAGCGAAGGCGATCCACACGTCGTCGAGAGGCGTGTCGCGAGCGACGGGGGGCAGGAGAAACCCAGGGACGACGGTGACAGGGGACGGACGATGGTGTAGGATCCCGAAGGGAAACGTCTGCAATAAGAGAATAAAACCGACGGGAGGGGTGAGAAATACGCCGAGAGGACGTACCAAGTGTGGCACGAGTGCACGGTGACTGGCTTTTAGCCAGGGCACGAGGAGACAGTGGTTGAGACAAAGCAGTGAGCAACTAGTCGTGATGTGACGACAATTGTTGAAGTTGCGACGGAAAAGTGCAATTGGGTAAAGTCACGTCTGGCTGGAGAGGGCACACGCCAGGGACTGCCGATGGTCGCCGTCTCCTCCCCCCAAAATGATGGGCTTGACTCCGTTGGAGACCCGTCTTACAAGGCCGAGTCTGCGGAGCTGGCTGAGTTGCGCGGTGACTGGCTTTTAACCAGAGCGCGAGGAGACAGTGGTTGAGCCGAAGCGCCGAGCAACAAGTCGTGATGTGACGACAGTTGTTGATTTTTTTTTTATTTTCTTTTTTGCGACGGAAAAATGCAATTGAGTAAAGTCACGTCTGGCTGGAGAGGGCACGCACCAGGGACTGCTGATGGTCGCTGTCTCCTCCCCCAAAATGATGGGGTTGCCTCCGTTGGAGACCCGTCTGAGAAGGCCAGGTCTGCGGGGCTGGCTGCGAAATACGCTCATAGGAGCGGGGGCGTACATTCTCACCTGGTGTAAAACCACCCGCAGCGGGAGGGAAGGTTGATTGTACATTGCTTAACGTCCCGACAGCAACAAGGCTTTCTCAGGACGTGCCTGCACTGCTTGTGAAAAAAAAACTATACAGAAAATTGAATGTATGTCGCCAGCCGGTCAAATACGTTAAATAAACCTACAACATGGGGCCTAAATAAAGCTAAGACCATTTAGCAACACACATCCAATATCAAGAGCTACAGGCAGTGCAGACAGTTGGGAGAGTTTTAAATAGACAAATACAGGTGAATGGACCAAAGGTAGACAGAAACACATGCCCCAGAATAGAAAGGAAACCCACCCTGTGGGGCTGACCAGGGTGACCCTGGGAACTAAAAAGTACCTAACCCCACCCAAGTCCCCCAGGGCAGACCCGGGTGGGGGTGGGAGGGAAGGTGTCCGACACCCGCGCCTGAGTGGCAAAGAGCTGCAGAGAAGAAACACCGATAGCGGCAGAGCTGGTGGTGATAGGGCAAAGAGGAGCTTCGTCGGACTGTACAGGGTGCTGACGACGGTAGAATTTCCACATTTTGGACCAGCGATCTTCTTCCCACGAAGCACAAAGATCACAAGTGTGGTCCGATGTACATCCCGAGCAAGGCAGGCAGCACGGATGTAAGTTACTAGGCCACTGGAAATTTTAACAGTTGGGGCACGTTTTTTAAGAAGAAAACTGCAACAGTGAACAGAGCGGAAATGAAACGCGCGTAGCCCAGAGACTACGTAACCGAGCAGACGACCGTTAAAACCGACAATCGAAGACGAAGTCGAAACGAACGGCAAAATGCCGCAAATCCACGGAAATTGCCCTAATTCGTCACAATCATCGAGGGAGGCAATGTCCGAGGCCTTACCTGGCCTTGTTAAGACAAACAAGGCTGAAGAATGGACAAAAAAGATGATAACGGGAGACTGAGAAAGAAGGATCTACACAAAATGGCAGTCAAGTATGAACTGGAAATAACGGCCTCTCGCGAGATTTGGATTGATTGTACATTGCTTAACGTCCCGACAGCAACAAGGCTTTCTCAGGACGTGCCTGCACTGCTTGTGAAAAAAACTAAACAGAACATTGAATGTATGTCGCCAGCCGGTCAAATACGTTAAATAAACGTAACACATGAGGCCTAAATAAAGCTAAGACCATTTAGCAACACACATCCAATATCAAGAGCTACAGGCAGTGCAGACAGTAGGGAGAATTTTAAAAAGGCAAATACAGGTGAATGGACAAAGGGTAGACAGAAACACATGCCCCAGAATAGAGAGAAAAACCCACCCTGTGGGGCTGACCAGGGTGACCCTGGGAACTAAAAAATACCTAACCCCACCCAAGTCCCCCAGGGCAGACCCGGGTGGGGGATCGCGAGATTTGGAAGGGAGGTTACTCCAAGGATAGGGAGGACACTCAGGGGATTAGGTGACTGCTTGCTAGAGGTACGTCCCTGGTTGTGTGGCAACACAACAATTTTTGGAGACTGAAATTGTCAGTTAAGTATATCTTCCTCTCAGTAATACCATCGGTAATGATTTTGAAGAAATAAATATATTTTAAAGAAAAATTAATTTGTTTCTTCAAAAACATTACTTACTTACTTACGCCTGTCACCCCTACCCGGGTATAGGCCGTCGACGAGAGACCTCCAGCAACTCCTGTCCTGTGCTTCTCCTTCGATTCTACTCCAGGTGGTTCCCAGTCTCTTGATGTCTGCTTGGAGGTCTCGACGCCAGGAGTTTCTCGGCCTACCTCTTTTCCTCTTTCCCTGGGGGTTCCATGACAATGCCTGCCTAGTGATACTGGAAGCTGGCTTTCTCAGACTGTGACCGATCCATCCCCATCTTCTTCGCCCAATTTCATTCTCTGCTGTTATCTGCTCTGTTCTCTCCCAGAGTCTGACGTTGCTGATCTTCTCTGGCCAGTGGATTTTCAAAATTCTTCTAAGGCAACTGTTCATGAAGGTCTGTACTCTGTTGACTGTGGTTTTTGTCAATCTCCAAGTTTCTGCTCCATATAGGAGAACTGCTTTTACATTGGAGTTGAAAATCCGGACTTTGGTGTGTTGTGACAGCTCTCTGGAACTCCACACTATTTTTAACTGGAGAAAGGCTGCTCTGGCTTTACCGATTCGTGCTCTGACATCTGCATCAGTGCCGCCTTTTTTTTTTTCTATGATGCTCCCGAGATAGGTGAAGGACTCCACCTCCTCCAACGGGGTGCCAGCAAGCAAGACTGGTTCTTCCCTGGTTGCGTTCAGCCTCATTGTCTTTGTTTTCTGTTTGTGAATGGTGAGGCCCACTTGGGACGAGATGTCAGCAAGCCTCGTGGTCTTGTCCTGCATTTGTTGATGAGTGTGGGATAGTAATGCCAAGTCGTCTGCAAAATCGAGGTCGTCAAGCTGTGTCCACAGTGTCCACTGTATTCCACTTCGTCTGTGCTCTGTGGTCATCTTCATGACCCAGTCTATGGCCAGTAGGAAGAGGAACGGAGACAGCAGACACCCTTGCCTGACACCAGTTCTGACCTGGAGCTCTCTGGTGAACTGCCCTTCGTGGATCACGCGACATGTCATGCCATCATAGCTGCTCTTGATCAGGCGGACGAGCTTTGTGGGTACACCGTAGTGTCGTAGGAGTTTCCACAGAGTCTCTCGGTCCACGCTGTCAAATGCTTTCTCATAATCCACAAAGTTGACGTACAGCGGGGAGCTCCACTCCAGAGACTGTTCCACGATGATGCGGAGAGTGGCGATCTGGTCTGTACATGATCGGTTCTTCCTGAATCCTGCTTGCTGGTCTCTCAGCTGGGGGTCAACGGAGCTCTTCATTCTCTCTAGGATGATCCTGTTGAAGACCTTTCCTGGTACTGACAGCAAGGTGATTCCTCTGTAGTTGGAACACTTGCTGAGGTCGCCTTTCTTGGGAAGCTTGATTAGGTACCCCTCCTTCCAGTCAGCTGGCATCACCTCCTCTTCCCAGATCTTTCCAAACAGTGGGTACAGCATCTCAACTGTTGTCTCTAGGTCTGCTTTCAGAGACTCCGCTGGGATGCCATCTTCAAAAATGCCACTGCTTTTCTGATCTCTTCCCGGCTGGGTCTGTCACAGCTGATGGGTAGGTCGGTCTCTGCCGGCTGGATGTCGGGGGGGGGGGGGTCGGGTGGGCTAGGTCTGTTCAGTTTCAAAAACATTACCGATGACATTACTGTCAGGAAGAATGGCGAAAAGGTGGAGGGTGCCGCGCCCAAGTTACTGCCATAAAGGGCATACGACAGAGCCACACACCCAGTCGCCAAACTCCCGACAATTTTAGCTAAGTGCGTACCTACGCGCTTCCGGCGCCGGGAGGGAGTGTTGCGCTGCGGCGATGTCCCCCACCAGGGCAAGATTGTCTCGCTGGCCTGACAGATCCCCGAGGTAGAAGCGGGGCGAAGGTTGATTCTGCCCGCCAGCCCACTGCGGCCACGATGTCTTGAACAGCACAGTTGCGATCGAAGGCGACACTCGCGGCCATGGCTCGAACTTCATGTGCACGGATCTTGAGCCTCTTCGCACCGTCTTGGGAAAGGTCCTGGTAGGCAGACCGTATGACCCAACGTAGCCAGGAAGATATCGTCTGAGCTGTTATGTCATTTCTGCCGGGGACCAAAGGCAGAAAGAGGCGTGACCGTCCGCGACGGACGGGCTTGGATCTGCGTAGGTAAACTCGTAAGGCACGCACAGGATCTTGTTGCCGGGTCTCCCTAGGAAAATTTGTGTGTTTCAACGGCCGAACAGTTATGACCGGTGGTGCAGTCAAGGGAGACCTGGTCTTGGCTAGGAATGCAGGGTCGGTGAGCAATTGCACAGAGCCATCTGCCCGACAGCGCATGTAGTTCGCTTAAAAGGAAACATGTCTTCCGTGCCACATCAGCGAAGCGAGCCAGGGAAAGGGGTTCGAACCTGTCCAAATTAAGCCACATCAGGACCCAGGGTAGGTCCCAGCGAGGAATCAGGGAGAGGGGAACCGGGCGCTGCAGGCCAAAATGTGCCATCAGGTCTGAGAGATCTTTACATGCGCCAGGGTCTGGGTGGCCGAGATGACGGTAAGTGTCAAGATGGACAGGTATCCTCGGATCGTGATGGGGGCGAGGCCTAGGTCTCCAAAGAGCCAGAGGAAGAAGTTTGCGAGCTGTGGAGTAGTCAATGCAAGGGGAGAGAGATGCCAGTCATCGCACCATGACTGAGTACTCGCCACTTGCCCTCGTGAACGCGCCGAGTCGAAGGTCGACGGGCTGAAGCGATTGCTTTCACAGCAGCACCCAAGAAGCCTCTGGCGGCGAGGGCTTGCCGCACAATCTCCAGGCGTGAAGGAGGAGCCGCTCCGGGCACGGGTGGAAAAGCGGCTGGCGAGGCTGCTTGAGCATAGTCCTCGAGGTGGGGAAACGAAGAGGGGGACCCGTGGCGAGACTGAGGAGGTTGGTGGTCCAAGACCTGGTCCAGGAGAACGGGGTGACCAGGAACACTATCGCGTCGCAACCTCGGAGCTTGAGTAGGACTTTGGGAACGAGAACCGTCGGGGGATAAGCATACGAATGAGCCCGTCCCACGGAATGGAGAGCGCATCGACAGTCCAGGCTAGAGGGTCTGGAATCGGGGAGACGAAGAGGGGAAGCTGGTGATTCCACCGCGTGGCAAATAGGTCGATCATGGGAGTCTCCCAGTGAACGCAGATCATCTGAAAGATGTCCGGGTGTAGTGTTCATTCCGTGTGCAGTAGCTGGCCGCGCCGAGAGAAGGAGTTGGCCAACGCATTCAAGTGTCTGGGGATATGTCGAGCTCTGAGGGAGATGCTGCGGTCCTCGCACCAGCGCATCAGGCGGTAGAGGAGAATGCACAGATCGGTAGAGTGTGTACCTCCCTGCTTCTGAAGGTAGGAGACTACAGTGGTGTTGTCCGACAGGACAAGAAGCATCTGGTAGCGAAGGTGGACTTCCCACATGATGAGCGCTTGCCAAACCGCTTGCAGCTCGAGCCAGTTGATGTGTCTGTCCGCCAGGTCCGACGTCCAGAGGCTGGACGTCGAGAGGAAGCTCGGAAGCAGGTGTGCACCCCATCCGGAGAGACTTGCATCCACGCATAGCGAGAGCTGAGGGGGCGGTGAGGCGAGAGGAACTCCCGAAGTGAGCCAAGATGTGTCCATCCAGCGCTGTAGGTGTGGGCGAAGGATTGGAGGCACCGACACCAGGGCATCGATGTCGCCGGAGGACGGACACCAATGAAGCAGGAGATGTAACTGAAGCGGGCGGGAGTGAAGACGACCTAGAGGCAGGAGATCCGCCGCTGCTTTCATCAGGCCAAGAAGTTGCAGCCAGACTCTGGCAGGAACAGACTCCGCCCGGGCAACCTGAGCAGTGAGGGAGGCCAACTTCTGGATCCGAGGCTCCGGCAAACACACTCTGTTGATGTCGGTCGCAAATGCCATCCCAAGATGAATAACCCGGCAAGAAGGCGAGAGGTCCGACTTGGCCGCATGGATCAGGAACCCCAAGCGAAACAGCAACAGGAGTAGAGCGTCTCTGTCCATCCTCAGGGCAGACTCCGACGGATTCCGCAGGAGAAGGTAGTCTAAGTAGTTTGAGATCGGACTGGACGATGACTGCCGAGCTTTGGCGATGACGGCGTCCATGATGCGAGTGAAAACCCACGGGCTGAGGTTGAGACCGAACGGAAGGGCTCGAAACTGGTAGATCACGTCATCGAAAGCGAAGCGGAGATACCTCCTGGAGGCCGGGTGCATGGGGACATGGAGATACGAATCAGAGAGGTCCAGGCTGACTGTGAAGTCCATGGGTTGCACTGCGGCTTGGAGGGTCCGGGCGGTCTCCATGTGAAAAGTCGGAGCCACGATAAACTTGTTCAGGGCCGAGAGATCGATGATAGGACGCCACTTTCCGTCCGGCCTCGGGACCACGAAGATGCGGCTGTAAAATGCTGGGGAGTCGAGATGAGACACTATCTCCATGGCGGCCTTCTGTAGAAGCGAGGCTACCTCTCCGCGCAAGGCGATGGCTTTGAACTCGTCGGACGGAATGTCTGTCCACAAGGGGGATCGTCTCAACGGCGGAGGCGAACGAAAGGAAATCGAGAGACCCATGGTGATGGTGGCGAGGACCCAAGGGTCGTCCGGCAGCAGCGACCGCCATACGTCGCTGCAAAGGGACAGCCTCCCGCCGAGTGGTCGGCGGGGACTGGAGGGGTAGGGAGTCAGGGGATCCGCCCGCGCCCACGACTAGGGCGGCGGGCAGGCCTGGGCCAGGAGGGGGCAGAAGTCCTAATAGGTTTAGCGCGGCCGAAAGCGGGAGCCCTCCGGGGTGCCGTGGAATGAGCGGGAATGAAGGACGAAGAGGGTCTGGAGGTCCGCAGGGTGCGACCCACGGATTTGCGGGCGCTCATGAAAGCGAGAGGTGGTAACGCAGCTGAGTCAGCGGTCTAAATTTCCATCCTTCACCATCTGCCAAGTCTCACCGAAGAGAAGGTGGCCCACGGAGAGGAGCGCAACGCAGCTGTGTCTTCAGATCGGGGGGCAATCCACGACAGGCTTGCAGACCGGCATCACGACGCATGAGGTCACAGTTAGCAGCGGCCGCCATCGCGTTGACCGAAGAGTGATAAGCTGCCCGGTTCGCCGCGACAGCTAGGGCGAGGAGATCACAAGGAGGGGCGAAGCAAGCTGGGAGTCTTCGATGCGACGAATAAAAGCTTGCATGAGTAGCTCCAGAAAACCCCCACAGGCGCACTAGGGACGCCGTCTTATCCAAACCACGAGGGAAGATGTGTCTCAGCCGAGTGTTGCCAGCAAGCTGTGCTACAGCCGGAGGGTCCAACGTGGGAAGAGGACAGTGGAAAGATTGGGAATGTCCCGCATACCAGGATGGGCGGAACGCGATGTCGAGGTCAGCGGGCCACTTGCGATCCGCGAAAAAGGAGTATTCCTGGGAATTGGATTGGAGATGAGCGGAGAAGGAATACCTCAGATCCTGAAAGCCAGGGGGCTGAGGCAGCGACTTGAATCTCTTCTGCGGACGGCCCGAATCGACGAAGGCGGACACCTTCCGTTTGAGCGGGGAGGACGGGGGGCACGCGTCCGCCGGGAGGGCAGCCGCGATAAGACGAGCTGCTTCGTCAATCCCAAGAAGCGTTTCCACACGCAACGACGAAGGGTTCCTAGTTGACACAGGATCATCAGTCACATCAGAGCGCGGCGAGAGGAAGTCGAGCAGGGCCGAAACCGAATCCTTCAGAAGTAAACTAAGAGTCTCCTCATCCTGCAGAGGGAGCGAGAGCCGGTGGAGGGTGCGTGAGGGAGAAAAAGCGCGGAGCCCGTCCGGACGAGAAACCGTAGCCACCGGCGAGTGTCGTGTCCGCTGGAGAGGGCAAAGCGGGGGCAATGAATGATCGGGAGGCGGGGACCTGTTGCGAGCCATGTGTCGTGCACGGGGAGAGCGACTGCGATGACGGGAGCGGCTCTGATGATGGGAGCGGCGGCCACGGTGATCCCAGTCAGCGGCGGTCCGAATACGGGGCCGAGGTGGGGAAGGTGACAGGCGACGGAACCAGCGGGGGGAGGCATACCGAGACAAGCCGGAAGTAGAACATGGGGCCGAAGCGCGTGAAGTAGATGAGCGGGCCGACGACGAGGAAGGCCGGGGGCTGTGTCGGCTGGAACAGAGAGTAGGACGATGCTTCTGACATTCGTCACGGGATGCGCTAGAGCATGGAGGGATGGAGGCCAAGTGAGAAATTGCAAAATTGTCATCAATCCGTGGACGCCGGGACAAGGGTCTCTTGCCTGCCTCCGTAAGGCGGGCACGCTGCCCACTGAGCGACTCTCCGGAAGAGTACGCGGGCTTTGTCAGGTGAGACCTCTCAAGACTCTTGTTGGACAAATGATTGCGCCAAGCACGTCTCTGCAGGCCTGCCTCCGTAAGGCAGGCGCTCTGCCCTAAAGCGGACTCCCCGTAAGAGTCAGCGGGCGTTGTCCATGTAGAAGTCATGGAGGATGAGCGATGCTCAAGTGTCCAACGTGTCAGTTGATCACCACGGTTAGTGCAAGCTCGACTGGGGACAGCGCCAGGCACAGAGGGGGGGCTCCATGAGGGACGCACGGTCACTAGTCGAAGGCGGATGCTCGCGCCTGTAGAATCCCCAAAGCTGCGACCAATGTTGCTCTGGCCAGAGATATAAGGATGGAGAATACAACAGATTTTTTTGACGACGTCAATTTTTCAATGTTTTTGATCACAAATCGCTCATCTAATCACACACCCCGTTTTTTTAGGTTTCTGCTTATTTTTTTCAGTAAAATAAAGGTTTCCAAAATCAATGACATTCATGACTAAAGCAAAATTAACACCTGAGTTAATTAATCTATTGGTTATGTAAGTGTGTTCATTTTGCAATGCGTAGTTTATTCGGATTACTTAGCCAATTACGAGTATTTCCGATAGAGGATCGGAGGCGCCGTCACACACGCGCGCACTTATGCCAGTAAAAAATTAGTGGTAAACACACTAACTAAATCTATTTTCTCAATCAAATAAGAGCAATCAAATCTGCCTACTAAATAGCCTTTGTTTATACACCTGCTTTGTCAATTTCACGCACACACAAGCAAAAACAGCACAGACAACACAGGGAGGTAACTTTTGGTTATAAGCAAAAACGACATACATAGTTACTTCCCTTAGACGACGCGTAGCAACGGTCACGTGTTATTTTCTAAACACCAAGCCGGTCGCGTTCTTTCGTTAAGCGGCATTGTAAAAGACGGACGTGTTTTGAGGACTGACTTGATTTTCAGAGGTGATATTCAGTGATCGATAAATCTTGAGAATATATACGACGGTAAGATCGATAGTTCATTGGGCTATTTAACTGATTTGTCACATTTAGAAACAAGACAGGCCTCGCGGTTAGTCTGGATTGCGCTAAGTTTAATCTGCTATGGAGAGTGGCTAATCTAGGGTGCCGAAATCCATAAAATAGAAAATATGAAAAGAAACTGTGTGTTCTAGCCAGGTTGCTACGAGGGTACCCCACTGTCTTTCCGAAAGGTGTTTAGTTTGCGGGAGCAAATTGAACAAATGCTGAAAATACAAGAAATAGC